>JAQGDQ010000028.1:607500-1068320 GCA_030141605.1 Tubiluchus corallicola
AGTTAACTATGTCACCGCACCTTTTAGTGATCAGCAAATGCAAGCCATTGCCTACTTTTATCACTTCTTTTTAACTCAGCAAGTGTTCACTGCTGCGCTAAAACTCCGCCCACCCCATTTTGTTGACAAAATCCCAACAACTTTGTTTGAATATGATTTTTGTTACTGTACAGAATCTACATGCATATTTATAAGAGAACAAGTACGAACAGATTTTTCCCTTTTTTAATTTGTGTTTTCAGATTTGGAAAATAGCTAGTGATAGCTATCTTGTTGACTTCTTCTGTTTTCACAGCAACAATTCAATAAACAGCACCCTACCTGTCAAAAAACTTATTCACCAAGCTTGCTTATTTCATTTCTAACTTGGCCATTGATTTTAATCAATTCAATAAAATAGTAGTTAACCGAATTCTTGTAACAATCTACTACTACTTACTAATCTTGTCTTAAATATTGTTAATTACTTGTTAAAACTTCGGCTCAGAAACAACCAAGTTAATAAATCACTGGCGTAAACTGTAGGGGTTCAAGGGTTCAACTACATGAACCTAGGAGATTCCTATAGTGAGATTCAGACAGATGTTTCATTTACAGACAAGCCAATAACTTGTTTTAGTGACTTCTGATTTTACCACTAATTGTTGAACAATGTTTGTTTTCAATGTGTTCTTTTAAATTATTCATTTTTCACAAGACTGCTTTTTAATCACAATAAATAGGCAAAAAGTTGGGAATTACTAATTCTAATTCTAGCAAGCACACTTTCAAAAATATTTCAAATTTTTTATAGGAATGTGATTACAGGGCATTCTGGTAATCCAGGAGACAAACCACGCAAGTATGCTGAAGTGATCAACGAGTTAATTTTCAAATTTTAATGTTTCGATTTTTTTTTAGTCCGCTGAACTTAACGTATCAATCGAAAAGTATTTCTTGCATACCAATTAAATCCACGTAATCTCTGGTCAAATGTCGAGTAATTAAGTCTTCCAAGACCTGTGACTCTGGACCCTCATCTTCCTCGGCCTCAGGACTACAACAAACAATAAGACTGCATTCAGAGGCGGACTGGCCATCACTTTAGAAATAACCAAAAAAGTAAAAGCTAAAAAAAGAAAAATATTGTATAGATTCTGGGACGATTTAAATAAGTCTTTGATGCTATAATCTCTTTATGTAAATAATACATATCCTCAATTCCTTGTTTAATGAAGCTTTTTTCATTTTTAAGGACATTTTTCTGTTTTGAGTATAAGATATTAAGCACATTATAAGAAATATTCCTTCAGTAATTCAAAATTTGAGGCATCGGGTAAAAAGTGCAAAACATTTTCATTGCATCATGAAAAATAGCTATATATACACATTGCCCGTTATAAATTATTCAACATAACAGCAATATAAGATCTATGATGAAATTATGTGTTGCAAAAACGAGGAATGATCTCGTTTTTTATTTTATTTTTTGTTGTTGTTGTATGTAGTAATGTAGTATGTGCACTTACTATGCACACACAGTCGGATGTAATTCCATGTAGCAATTACCTGCAATGCTGTTTCGGTATCCTATTTAAGTATTCCTTGCATGCATCTGCATGCTCGAATTTGTTCTTAGCTTACAAATGCCTTTTGACCTTCTCGTTCACACAAGTCAATTGTGGACATGCATTTAGTAAATTGAAAATCGTAAAACTCCATTAAGCTCTTCGCTGTCATATGAGGTACTTGAAACTTTTATGTTTGTGCTTTGTAAATTACTGAATTTTGACTGTTGTAGTGATATGTGCACACATTAAAAAATGTACACCTTGCAATTTTAATTATACTTTGACAACAATTTCAAATTATGCATTGTAGATTACTTGGATTAGTTGTTCTATGAGTGAAACTTTAATTTTTATTATAAGATTATTGAAAATTTCTAGTATTTGTATTATGCGCACATTAACATAAATAAATAAATACAACAATATTGAATAGATGTAACATTTTATTTGCCTAATATCTTTACTTTTATTTGGTTCCTTTGACTATGTTTTGGGATTAAGTGGCTCCTTTTGACTGGGCCCTTTTACAAGTTTTCCTGGTAGAAATTTTAGACCCAGTCCGCCATTGGCTGCTTTAGTAATTTTAAAATTGATAACAATGCAAATAAAGTAATGATCAAACATCCAACATCGCAAAATATTAGAAGAAAGATGAAAAACCTTGTTTTCTTTTTCGCAGGAAACATATACAAAAACAAAATAAAAACGAAGTAAACAAACAGAAGATTGTAGCACTAATGTACTTTGCTTACCGTTGCTGAATTACAGTCCACTTCTGGCTTAGTCGCTGAAAGACATGCAAAAGTGATGTTAACAAAGCATAACGTAACTTCTGACTGCTTTATTAAAAGCATGAAAATCTATCCTCTGATATGGCAGATTTTCTGGTCTGTAACTAATACAAATTTAATTGTCTGGAAATATGATAAAATGACACATTAGTCAAATTCTTTATATTCGCATGCTTGCCAACATATACTCAACCAAAAAAGGAATAGCAAACTTTCTCTCCCGGAAAATTGGCCACCAAAACTGTCACTAAAGTCTGAATTAACATTACTTACTAAAGCTAAACTTTTAAATACATCAGCCATATTAAATATCAAGGAAGTTCAAAAACTTTGGAAATGGAATGACTAGTACGTGAAAAATTAAATTTATATCAAATCTTAAAGTAGGAATTTAATACATTTCACATACCTGATAAGTGTATGGACACAATACTGCAAGGACTGGTACCAGCACTGATGAGTAATACTCCTTTGGGCATGACTGTACAAATGGTTTCATAAATATCCGTGCAATCATGGTTAAGGAAAGGAAACCTGTTAAACTATCATAGCAAATAATAGTAATAAATGAATCAAATCCACAAATGAATAATCAGTTTCAGTACAAGCAATTCATGCTCTTCCATTCATACCAAAGTCTAAAGATCATCTCAAAAGGGAGGAAACCATCAAGCAAAGTATTTTCATATTTTAACTGCTTTTGACTTTATAAAATTCTTTCAACTTCTTACTTAAGTCAACTGTCTATATTTTGCACTATGTTCTCTGCCACATATTACACTGTTTGATCAGAACATGTCAGTTTCATTGTCTCATATAACTACTGCAAAGATCACATTAGAAAAATCAACACTTACAAGACAAACACAACAAAGTCACACTCATCTTACATGAATGTTATGAAACAAGATGTAACATTGGACAAGAAATATTCAAGATTTTACCATAACACAATATACACAACTCACAGACAGTACCACATGCAACGTCATGCATTAAAAAGAACAAACGTCTACATTGTTCTCATATTCATGCAAACTTTTTTGGTTCCAATAATGAATGTATAATATTCAGACAAAACAAGAAGCACTGTTTGTGACATTACGAGATAAAATATTGAACCATATTTTTTTACATGTCCGATAAAATACTGTTGTAGCAAGATGTTTGGCTTTAGTGTCTAACTCTCCTTGTCTCATTCAATGGCATATTTCACATCATTCACATTGGCAGGATATGTGGTGCAAATTTCACTAAAAGAATTGCATAAAAAAGTTATGGACACTTATTGCATAAAAGGATATGAATAATACATCGTAGCCTATAGTCTGCCATGCTGTCCATGTTGGAAAATACCGTCTCTATGAGTTTTGATGCTAAACCATCTACGGCGTAGAAGTCATACCCTAAACTGATACCAGCATTGGCTAAAATGTGATACCTAAAACAAAATTGCTATAACTGCAAATTCCGGCTTCCAATGGAACACAGTAACTGCTTCTAAAAGACTATATTCACAGTCACAGTAATGAACAGCAACATTTAAAAACTGCTGAACCATTGCTCTTGTTAAAAAAGCTGTAATAAATCAACAATAGGAAAAAATTTGGCATGCCTTGTAGCTGTTCTGAATAAAATCTGGCTTTTATTACTAGTAAATAGATTACCGAAAAGCAAGACCTTCAGTGAAAACTGTAAATTTAAAGACTTTTTTTAAACTCTTAAGACTTTGGGTTTGCACGAGTGAAGGCTAATTCAGACACTACAATGATATTTACGTTTACAGTAAGTCGTCGCTTAACGACTCCGCGTTTAATGACGTTTTGTTTTAACAACGCTGAACATTTGACACCTTTTTTGTCAGTTACGATGCATGTTTCATTTTAACGCAATTTTTTTTACTTTGCTCACAGCCATTTTATTTTATCAACATTTTTACATAATTTGAAGCATTAAAACGGTACATATTGAGTTATTCTGTTCTAAAAATGCATCAGTAACCTAATCAGCGCAATTACTATAATGCTTTTGCTTCCCGACTGACTACGTACTGAATTCTAATGACTCTAGCCCTTTGTATCAATCGATATCTATTTGCCAATTTATATGCCTCCACATACCAGAGTTTAAACTTTATGCCAAGGAATTTTGTCTGCAACACAGCTGTTGCTATAGCAACCAGGTTAGTACTACATGAAATTGTTTCAAGGTCACTCCATGCAGGATTGGCTTTCACTAAGCAGTGTTTAACTGCTAACTGTCTATATATAAGGCTTCAACGGTAAGAAAAGGGAACCGCTAGCAAAGTCTAGCTAAATATTACAGAAAGATAGATGGTTTCAAGCTACCAGAAAGAAATTGATCAGTAGAAGTATGAAGAAAACCCATAAAACGCCTAATTTATTGATTTAAGCAGCACTGATGTTTGCTTCTGGAATGTATGTCAATTCTTTTACATTACTTTCTAAGGAAGTCTTGGTTTAGTTTAACGACGTTTTGCTTAATGTCGCGTTTTTCTGGAACGCATTACGTCATTAAGCAAGAACTTACTGTACAATCATTACCAGTAAAAGTTAGAAAATTGAAAATAGTAGTAATATGCCTGATTAATGGTGGAAGAAAAACAAGTTAGAAAGTTAACAGAGGCCAAGTTTCTCGACATTGCCAACCATTTTTCATCTCTTCAAGACTCTATTTGAAATCTCAAGCACAAACTCAAGACAAGACAGTTCCGAACTTGAGCAGCCTCCCCCTCACCCGATTCCACACACTTCTTTTAACCATATCTTCAAACACTAGGGCTGAAAAGAAACCTTTTATCATCATGTTCAATGGCTTCAATCTTGTTCTTCAGAAGTTATTGTGAATCTTGAAAATTGACTCACTTACATTTACTTTCAATTTCAATTTCAATAAACATTTGAATTATATCAGATTACAGATTACATCAGATCACAGGCACAAATGACAATCTAAGTTACTGTAAGATATTATAAGTTATCACTTACGAACAATCGTGTACGTTCGTCAAAAATGACTGCATCCTTTCTAGTGGCTGTTTAATTAATAACGATTCGTGAGAGTTGATGTCCCAACTCTTTGGTGGCCCTGTTAAACCCAGCAGTGACGACCTCTCGAACTCGGGCAGATCGTATGCCCGAGCGAATTCTGGTGATCGGTGAGCAACAAATTCCGGTAACCACATCTTATTAAATGTTCTGGAAATATTAAGCAAAGAGGATCAACCAAAGTAACAGTAATGATTAAAGTAGAATGATGCGGTGGATACGGCTCCTCTTCTTTACTCAGTTTTTGTACAACTCAACAGCAATAATCAATAATCGCAACAGCAAAAATCAAATTTGCCATCACACAATGTCCATTGGTCCAACCAGTAAAGAAAAGTCTCTCAGGCTAATAAAAATACATCTGATAACAATTTAGCATAAAGTAAAGAAGTGGAAATTGTTCTGCACTTTAAATTCTGAATTATAACATTTTTTATTAAGACAAAAAAGGGCTCCAACATCAAATAGTACTCTGATTTAGCAAAATTAATTATAATAGTGCCATTCGCATAGCAAGTAAAACAAGTACATCGCATTACAAACAAGCAACTGCACCCCAGATTTTTAGTCAATTTTTTGGATTTCTTACCCAAGCACTCCAAACAAATTGTCCAAGCAGGGCAACACATGATTGGCAACAGGATTCTTCAGCATAGGCATACCATACAAGCTTTCCCCCATAAGAAAACCTCCCGTCTTTGCTTCCTAAAAAGAAAACAGTAAACGGGATTGTATAATACCTGATTATTTATTTATTTTTCATTTATTAGGTATATAGTACATACAATTTTCTACGTAAGAAAGAAGTGAACAAAAAATTTATATAGATGTGTTAAGTACTAATGTTTTGCAAAGTATGGATAACAGCCATGGATAACAGCCAAGAACTAAATCATCGAAGAGATCATTGCATATCAATCTAAGCTAACACTAATATGCTTACATGTATCATGGATAAAAATTGTTTAACTGAAAGTACAACTTTGAAAAAGAATGCCGTTGAATGAGTGCCACATGACTTATCATTATTATTATTATTATTACACTGAATTTTATGATTATCAATTAAGTGCCAAATTTTTAAATTCAAATTTGACTAAAAGGGTCTGAATTTGAATCAGGAACCTTTGCACATCAGAAATTCACATATTCTGATGCAAATGCTCCTCTGACACAAAAGCTTCAAGTATTGATACTGTCATCTTAGAGCATCCTGGCTTGTAGAGTACAAATACATAGGTAATCCTTAAACACAATGTACCCTCGACTATTGAAATATCTGACCAATCACTTCCGGCTTAGTAAATTAGTAACAATACTCATTCTCTCTAGATGAGCCCCACTGCCGCCCAAAAAATCCAGGATATCGTAAAGGTGTGACTATAGTGTTCTCAAAGTGCAGCCTGTAACAACTCACTTAACATCAATGCAGCAAAAATCATAGATGGATTCATGGATGTTTTTAACGAAGAATTCTACTTTTATTTTTTCTTACAAAACAGATATTTTGAAACCGATTACTTGTTTCTTCCTCGTGTGAACAACATGGAACACCTTCAAAAGGAAGATTGTAAAACAGTCCTAACAAACATACAAAAAGTGCCCTCCCCACAACCATTATCACCACCACAGAAACCCCAAACCCTACATAAACACTGGGGAAAAAACCTGCAATAAGTTTCAAAATATCTGTTGTACTGAAATTTTCCATGATGGATGCCAAATCAGTTAAAAACTCACTTAACAGTTGGCCATTAATTAGCACATGTCAGTACCACATGTTTGTTTTAGCTCCCAACTAAATCTTTTCAGAGATGGCAGCTAATGTCCACAACTATATAGCCTTAGAATACCTATATACTAGATGAAACATCGTGAAATGCGTAAAATAATTTCAATACCTTTGTTAAAGAATAAACTGTTATAGATATTGTCATTTTTACAGGCCTGTATTGTAATCTATACAACCTATATAGATGAGATTGTTACCCAACAAACTGAAGTTGTAAATAGAGTTAATGCTGTGTGAATTAGTAGTGAACTAGTGCTTTGTCCATTTTTTGGACATACAACAACTTATACTATAAGTTTCGGGCAAGTAATCTGCCATCCTAGTTTTTCCAGCAAAAAATGTGTCAGTTTATCATTACTAATGGCTGTTATTGCAAAATGTTCTAGGCAATATGCAAATGTGAAGTACAGTGTGCAGTTAAAACACAACCCTGGGAAAGTATAAACATTCAAAAAAAGTGTTAAATAAATAAAATTATTGTTTTATCATAATTCATGTAACTTAAGTAAGGCAACTACTTGCCTCCAAATCATCTGGCCATTTACTTCTTTTCACAGCAGCGAGCATTGTATTGATACAAAGAGCTATCTGAAAGTAGTAAGATATTTAGAACAACTACAAAGAACTTTGAAATGTGGATTTGTAGCCATATTTAGATGTAACATCTAAATTCTACAAAAATTCAGATAAGAAAATTTCTATTATTATTTGTCACTGGCAGTGAGATAGCAAGGTAGCACAAGACAATAGTTGCTGATGGTCAATCTTTCAAGAAACAATGTCCTAAACAGTGACTAGCTTCCAGTCATTATCCCGTAAAAAATGATGAAACAGAATGTAGGTGTGTTGCGATGTGTTTCTAATAATCAATATTTTCTTTGCAAAATGAAAAATGTTCTAAGCTTCTTTTGAGATATATAGTCCTGGCACCACCTCAGTGTTGTGAGTTGCGATGTCCCAGAAAGTATGCCATAACCAGACAATCTCCTTATAATCTGTTAGGAAAAAGAACAAGTGAAAAATGTGAAACCTCCAGACCATTGTTTAACATTATTACCTGTGATCTATTAATACCCGGCTGGTCGTCTTGACTTGGTTCTACGGGATGCTCATCTAGTCCAATATACGTCATAAACTTCTCTACAGACCAGAGTACCCTACAATTAAAAGCACCTTGTTTATCACTTTATTAACCAACACAAATATGACAGTAACTCAACTGGCATCTCAAGAAAATTCTTACAAAAAATCGCAGACTTACTCTTTCAACGACGCATCCAGCCAAATTACTTGAATGGGACCCAGAATTTCTCCAAGAAACTTTTGCTGCTTGTCAAAATTTTTAAACTGGTTGCTAAAAGCAAAGAATAAGTAAATTTTATAGAATTTTATAAAATTATAATAACAAGAAATTTGATTGGTATGCCACTTTTATGACAATCATGCTGCAATTTTTGTGTACAATTAAAGGAGTAAGGTTAGCTAAATAGACTGGAAAATAAATGGCCATGAAAATAGACAGGCTGAGGACACATCATCTGACACAGTGCTATTCTAACATTAAAGCTTTTTCAAATTTAATGACAAGTTTTGAAATCCATGCACTACCCTTACTCTATACTTAATTCATGTCAAATTGAAACTCACTTTTGCTATTTTGGAAAACTACTCTACAGGTTACGCTAATTCCGTCTTACTCGAGGTTGTTAATCTTACCCAAATCTTTGCAAAAACGAGAGAATAAAAGCTTACTTGATAAGAATCACTGCTTCCATCAGTGTACATTTCTCCATTTGAGACAGCTGTTCCGGATCAGTGCTGATCAAATGAATGTGGTTGCACAACTGATTGAAAGAAGGCTGAAAAACAGCGACAAAGTAAGATCAAATTTATATGCCTGGCAATGGAACAGTATTACATAGCACAGCATGTTATAATTTCTACACTGATCGATCCAGGTTAGATTACATTAGATCAGTTTTTTCCCTTATCTCATTCCTGCTAGAAAATAAAATGTATTAAATTATAATGAAACAGAGATGAACTACTGAAAAACTGTGGATCATATAGACCAATATGTTTAAAAATAATTGAATTAATTAAATACATGGAAGAAGACTAAGTGTCTACAGAAGTACATTGTGTTAGAAAAATTATACACAAATGTAAAACACTAAATAGAATTTTTAAAAAATCATTTTAGAAGTAAGTAAGTCACAGAGTGACTGTGACAAAAAGCAGTAGGAAATACCAATACTATAGACAGGGCAGTTCCACATGTTCAACATAGCACATAGCAAGACTACAGGGCAGTTCCACATGTTCAGCATAGCACATAGCAAGACTACAGAGCTGTTCCACATGTTCAACATAACACATATCAAGACTACAGAGCAGTTCCACATGTTCAACATAGCACATAGCAAGACTACAAAGCTGTTCCACATGTTCAACATAACACATATCAAGACTACAGGGCAGTTCCACATGTTCAACATAGCACATAGCAAGACTACAAAGCTGTTCCACGTGTTCAGCATAACACATATCAAGACTACAAAGCGGTTCCACATGTTCAGCAGAGCAATTAGCAAGACTACAGAGCAGTTCCACATGTTCAACATAGCACATAGCAAGACTACAGAGCAATTCCACATGTTCAATATAGCACATAGCAGGACTACAGAGCAGTTCCACACAACAAAAATGAAACTCACATATGTACTAACATACCAGTAACAGGTCTGGAAAAAATCGGCAAATCTTCACCAGCGAGCTGCAAGCGTGTCGACGGGCATTCCGCACGGCTTTGGTACGAGTGGACTTAGTTTGACCAGACAGTGAGAAAACAACTGCAGCAAATATCTGTAATGAAGGTAATGAATGTAAAGTAAGGCACTGCCATATTCAGAAAAGAGTTGTTGGTTTGAAAGAGAACAATTTTAAGAAAGTTACCAAAAGGTGTTCTATTATGTCTATAGTCAAATGTTTAGTTTGAGCTCATCAAGTATTTTAGTTAATTTCTGGCACTCTGGAAACTGTAACATCCAGCACAGTGTGGCAGATCTAACTATTATGTTTAATGAGTGTGGTGGGACCAAAATCTAGTTCATCAAAGGGGTCGTCCATCTCTTCACTAAACAGATTCCGTATTGCTTGGTCCATAAGCACAACCACGCACATAAACCTCAGCTGTTTTCCTTATTTGATACTACGTAAAGACTTAGAGTTAATAAGAGACTTAATACGTCAAAAACATAAAGAACACTAAAGAAGGGTAAAGCAAATTTGAAAAGAATGACTACATTCACTACACACACAGGTAGACGTGTGTCGGCGTGTGTGACTTACAACTGTTCGACTTTACGACTAGTCAACAACTTAATAAATTAATTATTCAAAACCAACTATGAGTCTATAACTCATATTTCCTTCCATTTTTTTAAACAAATTAACTCAAAATCGCTTCTGTTTCCATGAATTCAACATGTGCTTAAATACTTAGTGCACATACAATATATACACAATGTCTTGTGTGTAGGGGCACACCGCTTTAATATATAATGCTGACTTGCATCCGATTCATCTTATGACCAATCCGCCGTAACCTACTGTGGTCATAAGTCAATGACTAGTTGTATAAACATCAAATTTTAAAAGCGGCACATAATATATCAGTTAATAAAATTTGTCATTGTTGTCTTGGAAAGGAAGTTTGCTGCTCATTATCATATGAAATGTGTTGATTTTAAATCAAACGAATGTTATGTAAACCAGCAGCAAGGAAGGTGTTTGAAAAATAAACAGCTGTGGAAAAAGCGAGGAAAGCTTGGCTGTTAGTTGAAGACACTTGAGGTACTTACCTTATCTAATACAGCTGGTAACACTTCAGGCGCCAAACAGATAAATGGAAATAGTGCAGAAATGCAAGACAATGCAGACGACAATATTAAAGGATCCTAAAATAAAAACTTGCAAAATAACGAAACAATGATTACAAGGAGCATGTCACATATCAAACAATTTTTAACAGTAGTAAAGCACAATTCACAGTAGGCCTACTACTAGACAATCATGTGACAAGAATATATATTAATAATTAGATTTAGGGCAATTTGATTCCTTAGTCAAATCAGTCAGCGTCGACGTGTGAGCTATATAAACGCATGCTCATTTCAAAAACACGGGAGCCATGTTGGTAAAATAAGGTAACGACTCCAGAAAATTCTTCCAAGGCCATGCCATTAAAGAAAGGAAAAGATTCAACTTTTATTGCATAGGTGAACTAAAGAGTCAAAACAAAATTGTTGAATAGGTGCCAAATTTGAAAGATGTGCTCTGGGAAGCAAGTTGCTCCCCTTGCTCCCCTATTAGCTACACCATTGCTTAGGACAGAACTAAGATGGAGGATATAATACCTTTAAACATCATATGCAAGCTTAAAAACACTAACTTTCAAATTTCAGTGATACTAAGTATTTCACAATAAGCTTTTTGTAACACAAACAATTAAAACCTAAAAATTTAGGGTTGAACAAACTTTTTGTTAAACATATCAAAATCATTTAATCATGCACTCAAAAATAGTCCATCGCTCCACCAGTTGCAGCCATGGTTAGAGCACTAAGAGCAGAAATTGAATTTTATAATCATGAGACTCAACAAATGTTAATCAATGAAAGGCTTTTAACAGTATAAAAATTAAGACCCAAGCTGAAAGCTGTGAGATTCAGTGTGGCAATAAAGTAGAAAGGTCACACAAGGCCTGTTTCTGACAAACACAAAAACAATAAATAAAAAAAATCCATGGCTTTTTGTTCTGAAATGCCATATTATAATTTTAATACAATGTTCAATAAAATAGAATTTAATCCTTTTAATCCTTTTGATTGGTATGAAAGTGGCAATATGACGAAATCAGCTCATTTTTTTACCTTTTTGATAATACAAAGATGTATTAAAATAAAAAAAATTGCATAAAAAGACACACTTTTGCATGCAAAGCACATTTTTGGCATAACCGTACAGACCATTATAAGTAAACCAATAAAGCAACAAATGCAAACTTTGCACACAAGCTACCTGAGTATTAAATGCAAGAATGTCTTGTAGTAGTTTGATGGCTCTAGTGCCAATTGTGAGCGGCATATCTGTTGGAACTATTTTTCCCAAAACGCTCTCCATAAAAATAGACAAGGCGTCCCATTCCAGGTAACTGGGAGAAAATGATGTACATAAAGCTGTCTCAACGCCTAGAAAAATCAGAGTTATGCTGCACCTAAAGATATATGATATAAAAGGCAATATGACAACTGAAAACTGGAATATTAATATCACAGATTTCCTATAATTTCCACATGAAAAAAATTATATGAAACAACGTATAAATAACTTACCAATAACTGAAAACATGCAGGTTGTTTAACCTCGAACATGTACAAAAATATTTGAAAAACAGCTTGATACTTAAATAAATGAGCAAGTTAAGCAAAATATAAAAAATAAAAATACCCAAAAAGCAAAATATTTTGCAAACAAATATAATCAGATAAACAAACTGGCAAGTAATCACATAACAGTTTTGCAGGAAAGCAGACGGAGTGACGCAAAGAAGCAATTTATCTGCTAGTGGCTAATAATTGGTATTAAGCAATTTGCAAACAGTGCAATAAGCAACAGCAAAGTAGTTGGCAAAAATAAAGCAAAACTGAACACAACAGCTATCGCGGTTGAAGTCTCGGTTGTGTGCAAGCTTCATGCGTTGTTTCTTAGTCACTCCAGAAAAGCCAAAGCATTGTGAAACCATGTGCTGCCACCTGTTAAACTGAATGGAAAACGATTACCGCCAATTTCCACAATATCACGGTCAGCACCTTCACCCGTGTCAATGGGTTTTCTCAATGTCACTTCCAGCCAATCAGCTGAAAATTTGAACGTGACTTCCGGTTGAACAATTGTTGCTAAGCGAAGCAAGTCCATTACTTCAGATCGATGTCCTAGAACAAGAAAATTAATAATATTACAAGCTAAAGAATTTTTCAAACATTTTATTTTGTCCAAGTTAGTAGAAGCGTTTCCTCATCTTGTAAGAATTTGTTTATTTTGCCCTTTCTCAAACAAAAAGTGTTGAAAATAATGCACAAAATTGCACATGGATTCAAAATATTACTTTTTTTACAGCACATATAATTAAAAAACTCGTCTTTGCAAAAATGTTTTTATGTATGTTCTAGAAGTCACAAGTGTCCCTATACCATCTGAAATAAATTTTTGCATTTAAAGTACAAAGGTATCAAGAAATGAAAGCCTATCTACCCAGACTTTTAAGGCCGAACTTTTATCACAGATAGATATGTTTTCTAATGTCTTAATAATACAATTCCTTATTTAATCTGTTTTTCTATTCTTAGTGCATTTCTGCCACTGAAGTCAAGAAAAAATGAAGTTCTTGAACTAAATGAACGATGATGCCAGTTTGTTTGAGATACTCTTGCAAGCACGCCCCATCAAATAGCGGCATCAGAGCTGCAAATTTCCATAATGTTACATATCAAAATAAGTGTTCTTTATTCAAAATTAAATGCTCTTTCTTGTGGTTTTGTGGATTTTTTTCTTCGTTTGATTTCTTCACATGATCGGCAATCTTAGATAGCATTAGGAAAAAATTCATTTCAATAAGGCTGACTCAGTTTAAATTTCATGCTCTCACGATATCACCCTTAAGATTTTCAGTTTTCAATGCTTCTACAAAATTCATGACCAAAAAATATATATACACCGAGCAATTTACTCGCAAAGTATTGCAAAAGGACTACTTACGTGAAAAGAAATTGCAAAAATCTTCATCATTGTCAAAATCTATTCTGTTGTAAGGGCAAGAAGGCGAATCATTGCGAGATGGCCAACCAACCTGCAAAGAAGCAAAACTGTTAACAAATAAACATATAAACAGGCATGCAAACACACGTTAACATTTTCAGGCAATAGGCAATCCGAGGCCCAAAGTACAAAGACTATATATACCTTTTATCCAAAAGTTTATGGTAAATATTCTATTATATACACATGCATGTATCATAAGCTTACTAGATGTAAAATTGTATTGTCTATTTATACAAGTAAGCTTACTGAATGCTTTTGTGGATTTTTTAAACTCATGAAAGTTCGACCAGTGTCAAGATGCATTTTTCTTACACAACCATTGAAGTCCATTGATTAATCTACATAATACTCTTCCAAACAGCAAATCCATATTAATATCTTACAGTACCTACCCGAAACATAATTTTTGATGATGTCTCAACAAGTGCTGGAAGAATTCTCAATAAGCAGGAATCTTTGGATACGTGCTCATGTCGGAAACTGGTGTTCCAAAACTGTATTACATAGCTACTTATCACCTAGAAAAAACAAATCGTATTATTGCAGATGAAAACTTGTGCCACCTGCACACAAAATACATTCATCTTAAAAAATTGCACCAAAAAAACTTACTATTTTTTGATAAAGTAAATTAATGGTAATGAAGTAAATAAAATACAAAACACGAACCATTACTACTGCCCACCACCCACTGCCTCCAAAAATAAACTGCACCAAAAATGAATTTCTTCTACAATAGTTTTTTCCAGGCACACTTTTAGGGAAGCTTGATGTTTCTGTTACAAGCTGATCAGCTGGAATCATTTATGAAAATTATGAGCTATACCCACTGTCAGCCCTGGCCAAACGCAAGTCATACTAAAAACTAAATTAGCTTCTATTTCTGCTTAGACTCCTCCACTAGTCCAGCTTGAAACTGTGCAACATGCCAACCGGCCACAAGAATCGATAAGTGTCAATAAATTTGTGGCATTAAGACATCGATAAATGATTATAATTAAGACACTAAATTAAAACACGTTACCAGACTAGGGTGTTTCGTAAACTCAAGCATTGCTGACAAAAATTTGGAAAAGTTTGGTGGTTGATGTTCTTCGTCTTTTCCATGCTAAAAGAAATCATCCAAGCAGCAATGTAAAAAACAAAATTCAGTCTTAACAACATAAGTATATACTTATTATATATAAGGCACAGGTGGACATAACATAATTGTCAAGAAATAAAAAACTCGCTACACCTAAAAGTTATCACATCTAGCCTAGGAGTGGGTTTTTCGACACTCTAATGATGATGTTAGCCATTGTCTCTGTCTTATTTGTTTCTCTATTTTTTCACGTCTTTATATGCAGAAATTGAAGATCAACAAAGTTCTTGAAGAAATGATTCACGACACAAGTCTCTTTGAGAAACTTATGCAATCGTGACACTGTCGATTTAAAGCCATTTAGAACTGCGAACCTGGCAATATCAGACAATAGTACTGTTAGGAAGAAATCTCTCTACTTGCCCTTTAATCTATGGTTATACTTATTTAGATTTGCCTGTAAAACTTGGCTTCATTTTATATATTTAGTAGGAGAGCCAATTTTCTGAGGATACTCATTGGAAGAGAAGAAATCACCACGTCCTTTGGTTTTTCTGTAATGTTGAATTTTGAATAAAACTTTTATGATTACTTCAAAATAAAAACAATTAAAACAAGTATTTTTTGCTCAGAAATAAATAGTCTTTTTCAGGGTTTCCTTAGCTTTTATTGATTCCTTTCACTTTCAATTATTTCTTGATACTCTGTAGTTGACACTTGCTTGAAAACTGTATATCTATTAAAAAAAATTCCTTTTATTTTATACAATTCGGCATTCTGTAAGCTAAAAACAGCATTCAATGGCAGGACCTACTCAACGATGTCTGTGGCAGGAATGAAGCCTGGTTTATCAGCTCTGCAAGATGAGCCACTAAATTAGCAGAGGTAAAAATTGCTACATCACTTGATACCTGCAGCACACAGATTCGTGCAATTTGTGAGATATAGTGATATATGTGAAGCCATACCCATAAGTAGATAATCTGGCTTCCCATACCAGCAAGAAGTTGAGACAACCGTTTGAGAAACAGGTACTGCTGCTCTTCTAGCGGTTTGACGACGGCTTCAGTGATTGCTCCAAGGATCATGTCCATGGCATCATCACTAAACAATACAAGCAGTGGTTTCCTCTCCTCTGCCTTCCCCTGAAGAGAGATGTAAACAATGTTACTCAAACATTAACACTTTTTACATTGTTCTTGTGAATTGTAAACAACAGGTGCACATACATGTATATTGCTGGACAGGAGTGCTACCACTTTAAATGTTTTCCCAATAACAAATAAGTCAAACTGTATTAATAGTTTTATGCATTTTACTTTATATTGGCTAGAAAAGCTGAAAAAACAGAAAACTTGCAGCAATCTTCATTATTTGTACAACTTACTACGCAACAGTTAAAGCGTGCAATGCACTTTGCAATTGCTTCAACATTCAATAAAAATTTCTTCAATTGTATGCTTTATAAGAAAACTGCACACAGAGCAAATGGCACAGTTACATTTATCACTAAAAACTGCAAGTTTAACTGCCTGAGAGCTAATGCTATAGTAATACTGCAGTCACAAAGACAAATAATAAGCCTTTTCACAGCTTCGCTATGTGCAATTGCTGTAAATCAAAGGTTAAGTGAACCCCAAGAATGCATCTTAACTACAGTCATCATGTGACATGTGTGTAAACTTAAAGAAAAAAGTCTATTGCATCAGTTCAGCAACTTCAGTTGTTTTACGTGGACTTTACTTAATTATGCTTTAGTCTGTGCATAGAATGACTTACTAGCAGGATCATGCAAAGGAACAAGAAAAAAAGGACTAGGTAAGGTTCTAGCTATGCACACACTGCAAGGCGTTGTCAAGTGTACACAAATGCGCTGTCTGGTACTCTTAGCCTTTGGACCTTTTCACGATCATCGTCAATCTCTGGAACTGTGAAAAGAATTTTTTCTCACCTTCCTGCCAACAATCAATAACAAGCACTCAACCGCTGGAAGTTGAAGTTCCGGCTCACGAAGAAGACAACACAGAAGCTAAAAGCAACAAAAAGTATGCAAACTTTAATATAATCATAACACTTAAGAAAACAATATAGACTATCACAACAGCCATTCTTCTGCAAACAAATTGTTTTTATACTAGCAGAGTTATATTAAATTAAGCAGCTTACAAATACTAACATTCACAAATATTTTTACATAAAACCTATATAATTCAAATCCTTCATAAAATGTCTAGCGTAAAAGCAATAAAAGTATCGCTTTTTACAATGTAACGACCTAAGATTCTCGTTGATTAAATAACTAAGTATTTTTTACTTTTCTTATTGGTTAAATAAATATTGTGTGGCGAAAAATAATGTGATAATCTTTGCATGGAGTATTCCTTTTCCATTAACGGCTGGTAGGTTACTGCAGTAGCGCACCACTGCCACCATATTTAGTTATAATGTAGTTTATTTATTTGTTTGACTATGTCTAGCACAATCACGTTAATGACTAAGTACAAAAAAGAGCGCAATGCTAGCCTTATTGTAATGCACTCGCACCACATACGAAAAGAAAAATGGATACAATTGTTAGATTTGTAACTAAAATTTACGGCATGAAAAATTTACATAAAATATCGTTCAGATTAGACAGTTTTTAAAACTGATAAAGCTGATACATGAATCCTCACTATGCAAGTGTATGTACAGGCAGGAGTGCAGACAAAATAAAGTAATACAAAAAAACAAACACAAAAATACAATACATATATGTGTGTGTGTGTGCGTGCATGCGTGGGTGTGTGTGTGTGTGTGCGTATGTTATTAAATGAGTGAACATAGCATTTCTGGCTAAATAGTAATGAGGGCATCCTAAGAAGAAATGTTCTGAGTTTTCAAAACAATAACGACAACCACAATTTGGAGAGAGAAAAGACCATTTAACTGACTAAGACCAATTACCATGCATACGTTATATTTATTAAGCAATGTCATCACAATAGGCTACACTTTTCATTGTTAAAGAGAGTGTGTGAATTAATGAAAATCTATAACAAAACAAAAACTGTCAGCCTTTTCCTAGAAACTGGTTCAAGTTTAGAATCCCCTTTTCATACTGTTTGTGTACTATTCTCCTAGCCTAGCTAGGCTTTGTGACTCCTAAACCAAAAATATTTTGTCGGGTCTCTAATAAAGTCTGTCAAAGTTTACATATTATCAGAAATGACTAATGATACCTCTAGCAGAGTATTATTGTCCGCAATTATTTGTGCCATAGAAATCCATTCTACAAACCCAGCAAGTGTGGCCAAAGCAGCTTGCGCAACCTTACAGTGACCCATGGCTTTCATTTTTTCTTGTTTGTCCGTACTCCACTTCTGTAACAGTTAACTCAGATTAAGTTTAGTTTAATAGTGAATCAATTCCACAAGAGTCAAGAATCGTGAAGAGACCAAGAGTGAACCGGGTTGAGCTGAACCGGTAAGAACTGAAAGAGTCTTCTACCAAAATTTTTAAATCTAAAGAAATTCTCAAAAACTGTTTTACGGCCAGTTGCTTTATTAACATCGAGTTGAAAAAGTACAAGCACTATCTAGGATTCAAAATAAACTAGTACCTACAATTACTAAGACAACTTTATAAGCACTAATACTCTCTGTTATATTCAGATCAATTTCACTGAAGCTGTTTGTTTTAGTATCATAATAGTTCACAAAATTACTGAAATTAATTTTCATTCCAATTATTCTACTGTACACAATATTGCCACAGTCTTGTAAGAGTTCACGTGGTCTAGCAATGGTACATAATTTTGTTTTAATAGATCAGCGATGATAAAAACATGATTAACTTTCGTGTTCTAAAACACTCAATATAATGTAATGGCAGCGGCCAAGAGGTCCTGGGTTCAATACTGGATTGTTGCAATCATGTACTTCATAACCAGTAATGACGACGTAAAAATATGAATTGACTGCAAGAAATTTAAAGGAAGAAATTGCCAGGCTTCAGTCATGTGTTCTCATGCTGGTTGCAATTACGGAACAGGTGCTTAGCTGGTAAATGCACCTGGCCATTCACCAAATGAATTGACTAAGCCATTCCATATCAGCCGTTTTATACCGGTATGCAATGCTGATATGCAATCGCTTCATAAGAGGCGATCCAATGCAATACAGAAAGGAAACCTGAAAACTGTCTTCAGTGCAAAACTTATATATTCAAACTGTAATATGAGCACTAGATATTTTAAAAGTACTTAAACTTAGAAAGTAACTGAATAAGTTTACACAATATTAAGCTAATAAATTTAAATTATTAAAGCCCGTTATATGCAATTGTTTAAAACAGTGGATACTGATCAGTTTCCAGCATGAATAAATTGTGGAAGCTAAAACCAAATTCTACTTGTACGACAATGCATACCAGATCTTTAAATTTGTTAGTCTGTTTCCGCAATGTTTCCCGGAAAAAAGGGAATGTTTCTGGAAGACTACCAGTCAAGGCTTGATGAATTTCTCTACGACGTTGAGCAGGAACATTCTGGAATGCAACTATATCCTCGACAAGTCGAAGGAATATGAGCAATACCAGCTCCATCTGTGTTTCCTAAACACAAGATTTATGAGTATCTAATGTTTGCATTTTCATTATTATTCGTGATAGCAATTACAAATAAATAGCTAAACTTTTAATTTATCGTCTTTAGTTGTTAACTTTACAGTTTATAATTCTAATTCATGGTTCAGCAACTTTGACGATAAATTTGTAATATACATGAAAAGCAACTGCTAGAACTTAAGGCTTGTGTTTCTTTTTTTACTGTAGTTTAGAGCACTGCAAGTCAGCATCCAGTACCAAGGGCCTACTTATTAGTTTGATGGTTGTGGCAGGACTGGAATCTCTTCATTATCATACAGATACCACCCTAAGATCAGGCTCTTATTGGACAGAAATGTCTGTACATCCTTCAGTAATAAGAAAATAGCAAGAAACATTATGGCAGATAACAGAGCACTGAAATGATATCATGGTGTAACATATCCATTTACTGACTAGGCCTAGCGTTTTTTACTTCAGTCACTAAGCATTCACAATAATAATTACACTGACATAATATACAACTTCTGGAACATTGCCTAACAATAACAGGCTGGTTTCAACAACATCCAAGTGTTGAAATTACTAATTAATTCACAAATATCAAACTTTACCCCCAACAGAGATGCTGCGCTTAGTTCAGCAAGCAAACTGGGCCACTGCTGAGGCCATTCTCTCTTGATCATCTCAACAATGATCTTAGATAAACCATCTTTAATGTAACTGTGCTCCGTAACAAGATCGCCCGTGCCCTGGAAATAAAAAGTTATCATGGTAAAAATTTCTAATTGAATTTTTAAAATTAGTTCAACTCATATAGCCCTTTTTATTTAGTACAAATATGTCCGAGAGAAATAAAGCTAACTATGAAACAATTACGCACAAACTTGATTTTTCACAGTATCTTGTTTAGGCTTGTGTACCTTTCAAAATATATAATGAGTATACAATATTGTTCAAATAACATTTCAGCAATTTTCTAGCAATAAAAATGATTCTGCAGTGAAAATATGTTAGACACAGGGCATATTTACGCTAAAAATTTCCGCTTTACAGTTTTTCTCACATTACAAAAACACACATTTATCATTAAAATGAAACTCAAAATGCCATGTTAAAGACACTTCTAAGCACCAACAAAACACAACATTGTACTTTTTGTATGATTATTCTCTCTGTAGTGAAAGGATTACCACAGCTGTCCATAATCAAACACATTGAGTTCGAGTCCCACTGGAGGTGAAATTTTTTTTTAGATTTTCTAATTTAGTATTGCTTTCGTGCATTTATTCCTTTACTGTTGTTTTCTGCCGTCAAGTAAAAGGCATTCATTCCGGCATTCTGCTTTTCACCCACCCTATAATTACAAAATTCCTGTGTCCAAAGGAACGCAATCTGTACACCCATGAGAACTGTAAATTCCTTACCGACAGCTCTCCCTCTTTGGCTTTTTTAAATCATACATACTTGAAGTTTGAGCCACTGTACAATACCCCTGAAGCAACAATTTGGTATGACTATCACAAAAGTATATTGCTTTAAACAAGCCATGATATAAACCTGACGGTATTTTCATACCATGATAAACAACATAAAGAAAAAGTGAACTTACTGAGGCTAACATCTTCATGGCATTGTCTTTAATAAAAATTTTCTCTTGTTTTGTAATTGCATTCCACTTGTACCTAGAATGTAAATCAGACCATTAAGTGAAATAAATCAATTTTGTGACAGTGTCATAAACATTCCAGTAAATTCTGTTGAATTTCCAATTCAGTACAAATGACAAAAATGTCACATAAAACTAATAAGTTAAGAAATATAAATTAAGTAACATTAAGTTAAGGAAATAATTTATTTAGCATAATTAATCTCATTTCCAAACCACGCAAATAAACAAAAGCAACACGTATATATAAACTCAAAATATTAATTAATCCACTGCTGAGAAAATGTTTTGTGATCCATATTTTTTGCTTTGTTGGTTTGTTTAATCCACAATACTAGTGTCGTTACAATTACTAATAACAAATAAGTTATCTCTCCCCATCCAGAGTGTCATCTTAAGTATCAGTACGATAATGAAATGTATTCTAGTCCAGCCACAATGAGTTACTAAAATTAAAAGCAATTGAAATTTAGACACCTGATTATCAGTTTTTAAAGCCTATTTTGTATTGCAGATGTTTTATATGCACTACCGTTATATTAATATTACATTGTATTGCATTTTTTTCATAATAATACAGCAAGTTATTACACCCAGCTATTAAAAACAAAGTATGGCTTGATAATACGAGGAAGCGATGTGGTATTGAAAGCTACTATTCCCAAGATAAGTACCTTATACAGTGTTCTATGAGTTGTAGTCCAAAATGTCGTATGAAATCGTGCAGCTTTGTCTCGGTAGCAAGGAAAACTCCAACTTCAGCGCAATGTAGACAATTATCACGAAAGTTTTCAACAACCTTTAAGAAGTAATGATTATTAGCTATTCTATGTCTTTTGAAATTTGATTAAAACATCGGAACAACTTTCTGAGGCCCTGCATCATTTTTGGTGTGGAGTAAGATCTTTCGAATCATACTATAATAAAGTAACTATTAGTTTTAAAATTAAACACTAAACTCTCTGATATGCAATATGCACAAGAATTGAAAAACACTAATCCGTTAGCCAGAAAGTCGTCAAACAGTTATGTAAATGTGTCAAATAAATAGTTGAAGGCTAAGCCAACCAAGTTATCAACATGTCAAATTTATCTTTTGATGGCTGTGTGACATTGGATAAAATTAATATAAGTCAGCAGCTATCCTCCTTGCAGTTTCTTTTCTTTGGTACATTCACACTCACACAATAAACAAATCGACTGACAAAATGAAGCTGTTAAATTAACCCTTTTCAACAAGTATGCATTGGCTTTTGCACATTTGACGATAACTTCTTGTGGTGTGTTACTAAAATTGAATCTTGTAAATAAACAAATAGCCATTTGTTATTAAATACTAATATTGAATATTAGTTTTATTTATACACATGCACACACATACACGCACTTATTCATGCATGCTTGTGCACACCTAGACAAATAAGCACATACTTATATTTAGAAGCCAATTTACACAAAAGTCACATTACTAATCCATAATATGCAATTATTTTATAAGAATGCAGAACAAGCAACTAAACAAGTTTCACCAACTACCAACAAGCAATTTTGCATGAGAACGTACTACACAGTACAATATTATGGAATGCACCTGGCTTCAGATGCTGATTGGCTGGCTGGCTGGCGTTAGTTGTTGTGAAGCAACCACAAGCCCACGGCTGCTAAACGGTTCTACAATGTTTTTGCATGGTCGTAGCAATGAAATAAACAGACCCGGGTAAGTGCGCTTAGGGCTGAGCTCGGGCGGCAATCTGTTGCCTTCCGTCCCTTACAAGAAAAACATAGGCGGCAGTGTGCCGCTTTTAGTAGTGAAAGGGTAAATGGTGAAATTTGTGAAAAGTTTTGAGCCACTAGCAGATCTCATTATCATGTTATTTTAAATTTAAATTCTTAATTCATAAAACATTTAAATTTTTCACGCATTAGCAAGAGGGTTTTTCAGTCAGGAAAAAGGCTTAGAGTAATGATATTTTAAAAAAAAAGAAGACAGGAAGAGGAAAAGGAAATAAATAATGCAGAGGAAAAAAGAGATTAAAAAGGTAAGGACAGGAATCTAGACAAAATGAAATACATCGAAAAAAGCAGATAAAAAGTTAGAAAATGAATACCTGATGAGCTTGCAGCCTCTGTTCATGTGGAATTGCAGGATTCATAACATTTTCTACAGCTGCAATCAGAGTTTGAGCAATCTCACGGAGAGCCTCACCCATATTTCTACATACAGATTTGAAAATTCAGACTGACTCACAGCTTCAATGGACGCCAAGAAGATTGTCACTTCCAACAAGTTCTCATGGCGATGATAAGTAAGACATTTATCAGCTCCTACATATATACGAAGTTAAATTTATAATTGAAAATCATTGCATAACAACATTTGGCAGTGCTCTACACCGAGTATGATGGTTATAATGGCTAGCAAAGTGTGTACTCATATTACTTTGTAAAACGGTGAGTAAAAGTTTTCCCCCCAATGATCTAATAATTATTTGGCTCTGATATGCAAAAAAAAATTATGTTTCTATATGATATAAATATCTATACCTGTAGTTTCAATAAAGACAATAATAATTTTCCACAGATGCATAAACAGCGGGAGAAATGCAACAGAATAAAAACAACGAATACCAACGAAGTTTTTGGGCGAAAATGTTGAGTCCCAACCAAAATGTTATTTTGTAATATTGTTGTAGCTTAGCCTGTTATTTACTTTGCTCGTATTTATTATTGTTTCCATAGTCATATTTATTTTTATTTTGTATTGCATTCTGTGAAAGTGCATTGCTAATTCAATCAAATATTTTGCTACTTGAATTGCATAAACATGTTTATAAAAATGCAGCTGATAAATTTTTCTAACATTAATTCCAAATCCTCAGTGTGGATGAAAAATATTGGTTTGTTATAGCGATGTTGTCCTATGAACAAACTGATATTTTCAAAACAAAACGAAAATTTATTTTGAACTGAAATAGCAATCACTGTGTGTATGTATGAGTGGGCATAAACTGATCGCTTCAAAGGCAAGGTAGCCATCAAAAAATTGCTGAGCTAATTAAGTCCAACCTCTCGACCTCCTCGGTGCTTCTACCAGCTCAGAATAAAATTCTTTTATTTTATTAGATGTATAATAAATTATTCAACGTGTACTAACGTTTTTAATTATTATTATTACATAAACAAGCACAACGGACGGTGACAGTACACTTAACGACTCAATTCGCGACCTGTCTCTAGTGTCCTACTTGGGCAGCCCAAGTAGACCGCTGTCTACTTGGCGCAGTGGTCCACTCGGCTCCCAACAGAAGATGCAATGCGGATCCAGCACTAACTAAACCTTCCTAGTATCAAACTTGTTTCGTACCATTTTTACCTCGTATTGCATTTACTTGCATAAAAATGCTTGACAAAAAACTTCACCAATACGGTATTTACCAGTACTATAGTTTCTCCGCACCAAATTTCCCTGTAACAAAAAATTCCCTCGTACCAAAATTATTGCGCACCCAGTGAAACACAAAAAATGAATGAAAACTATGACGAAATATCAACAAAATAAAATGCAGAAATAATCACGAAAACGGGCATATTAACAAAGAAATACATGCTGCTAAAAAGAAATTTGCTTTACTTCGTGTGACAGTCTGGCTCAACCACGCTTAGAAACATGTAATAGAAGAAATCTTTAGTTAGAAAACTGGCTGCAAAGTATACAAAACTGTGCTGTGTTCTTCCAAATCATAGATGCAACAGAAATCAATGGCACGGCGACCAAGTATTCAAGACCTGCAGTCTGTGGTTAAATTTTTAAAACAAAGAAATCCATATTTCTTTCTTATTATATCTGCATACCTTTAGTTTTCTTCAGTTTATCTGTTTTGTCTGTGAAAAACGAGTTACCCGCGACTTTGATTTCCGACTCTCACAATAGACAATACTTTTTTCTTCCTTGCACAAAAGGAATTAAGATGTATCATTTGCTTTACAACAAGCGAATATATCGAGTGTATTTGTTGTTACTGGCAAAGTGTGAAATCTGGTATTCTATAGAATGTCTAGGCATTTTATAGAGTGCCAAAATAAACTGCAGGAACTGTGTCTAAAATAATTTACTCAAACCTTTTCCTAGCATTATGCATAACGCAAAAGCTTGTCTAGGCAAAGTGCGTAATTCTTGGATACGGAATACACCGCCTAGGCATTTATATAACGGCAATTTTATTTTAGGGAATGTGTGAATTTGATTCATCAGCTAATTGGTTGGTTTGTTGGTTGAACGCATAGATAGGTAGACAGAAGCTGACAACAGCCAGGCAGGCAGCTAGAGAGAAAGACAGACAGATACAAGGTAAACGGGTGGGCAGATGGGGAGGAAGGCAGAGATGCAACCTTATGGTCTGCTATAATTTGTAAATTGCTTTGATTAAATGGCCTAATTTTAAGCTACTATAAACAATTCGTTCTCTGCATATCAAATTTGTATTATTAGCAACTTTTTCTTCCATGACAACACTAGGAATTGGTATTTAAGCTATTCACAACATGCCAAATTGTATTTATGCAAGCTTTAACCGTGCACAGGACTAAGAATGTTTCTATGCACCAACAAGTTTCCCAAGAACTTTAATGAATGCAGCCTCGAGCTTCGTAGATATGGAAAGTGACCTACCTGATTGTGCAGCTAGCATATCAGAGAGTGCACTCAACGCCAGCTTAATTTAGCCATAATAATGGTTACTATCTTTTACATTTAATTTGGGTAATTACTGTAGCAAAATAGTAAATAATGTTCGGTAACGGTTATTACAATATAAACTTGCACATCTGCTGGCTGCTGTAAAATAATTCTTGTTGCTAATTAAGTGCATTGTTAGTACGTATGCAACTATATACATGTATAACTGTACACACACACACACACACGCACGCACACACACACACACACACACACACACACACACACACACACACACACAACACACACACATATGTAGTACATATAATAGTTATACATAGTTATAGTTATACATATAATAATATAATTCATATGTAATTATTTTTTACAATTCATTAAACAAATGTACACTTTTTGTAACGTATAACGTATATAATTGCATCTCTTCATTTAATTATATTCAACGGTTTATCTTTCACTTTAACCACAATGTACTTCACTCTCAAACAGCAATTACTGTTAAAAAAGCGTATCGCTGTTAAGCCATTCAAAGCATTAATTTGTGTACTGTATTCAATAAGAATACTTGAAAATATATGTATATATAAAATAATCTTTATTTGCCATCAAAATATATTGATGATTACTGATAAAAACTTTACAGAGATAATCAATCAGTGTGCGTTAATAAAAACTTACGCTGTTGAAGGCAAATGCGTCAGTGCAATCTAAACTACTGTGCAGTAATGGAAAGTAACAACGAATAAAATCAAACATATTTACAACTACATGTATGCACAAAAAAACGAAAAAAAACTATGATTTAATTAATATGGCCATGGATATATGAATTCTGAATTAGTGTGTATGTTGTCGTACTGGTGTGATACTATTTCATATCTGGTTAATATTAGTGATTTTAATTTTGTTTTAAATGCTGGTAGGGACTTGATTTGTTTAACCTGTAATTGTAGAGAATTCCAAAGTAGAATTGCTTGTTTGATTACAGAGTTCGTTGCATAGTGGGTATTTGTCCCAATTTGTTTTAGATTGCTTGTTCTGGAATTAACAATAGGATTTGAAAGAAAGGTAAATCT
The DNA here is from genome assembly GCA_030141605.1 of Tubiluchus corallicola. Lineage (NCBI taxonomy): Eukaryota > Metazoa > Priapulida > Priapulimorpha > Priapulimorphida > Tubiluchidae > Tubiluchus > Tubiluchus corallicola. The sequence goes on from JAQGDQ010000028.1 coordinate 634,693, forward strand.
GTTATTTTGGAATGGTTTGCTGATGTTGTTAATGTATTTAAATATAAAAAGCAGAGTAAAATATTCTTTGTGTGCTTCAATGATTGGGAATTTTAAAGTTTTTCTCAGGTTAGTTCTTGAAGCTTTGAATTTTTGTCTACCTGCCTTATGTTTGTATTAGTACCCAGCTATCAATCTCAACGCATAGTTTTGAAGGAGATTTAATTTTAAGTAATTTTCTCTTATGGTTTTTTTGAAGTAGCGTACATCCATAAAAGAAGTGTGGTAGAACTAAAGTTTTATATATTAGTGTTTGTTAGTTGCCCCTTAACTTGTCGGAGATATGATGTGCTAGATGCCATCTTTGAGTATATGTTATTAAAGTGTTCATCCCATGAAAGATTATTGTCTACCTGTATGCCCAGGAATTTAACATTGTTAGTTTGTTTGATTACAGCATTATCTATTGTCAAAGTGGTTGATGATGCATCATTAGTATGTAATGAGGGTGACAGTATCATGAATTCTGTTTTGTCATTATTATTTGTGAGTGTTGTAATACACTGGATATGTTGTTTATATATAGGCAAAATAATAATGGACCTAGTAGTGTTCCTTGCAGTATACCTCTGTTTAACGTGGCCCGCCAGTACCTTTCATTTGATACGTTACAAGCCACTAAACTTCCACAATAAGAGCATTTTGTCCCTTAGAGCCACTCAGTTTTGGTTTTCGATAAAACCCCTAAGGGCACATTAATTACTATCAAAGGGTATAAAAGTAAATTACACTTTAAACATTTATAGATGTAGAAGATTCAAAAAGAAGGTAAAAAGATATCTGCATATGAGATCTTTTAACAATCAACTAGAGAAAAAAGAATGAGTAAAACCGTTTAATATTTGGATGAGCCCTATATAGGGGGGAGGGTCACTGGTCAATCTGGGTGCCACTCATACCATCCAATTCACTTCATCGCAGCCTTTCACTTGACATACTACTATTACTAGGTGCTAGAAGCTCTGGTGCCCCTGATCTCCCAATTTCAGTCTTTGACCTTACCGCATACCTATTTGTTAGACCTCGTCCTTACCCAGCAATAAAAAAAGTAATGGTCATACCTCAAAAACTATAGGAGACGTTCCAGCCAAACGAAAAATAAGAAGCTTTTGACTAGGCCTTGTATAAGCATAAATCCCCCTATGTGGGAATGTCTCTTGTGAGTTTCCTGGACTTAGTCCTATGCATTTACGGGTTATTAAAGAAACAAAAAGGTCAATATATAAATAAATGTGTAAATAAAAAATAATAAAAACCTGGAGCAAATCAAGAAGATTCTGCTGTAAAGAAAGTCTCAGAAATATATAGCAAACATAACGTATTATAGAATCTGAATCTCACTAACTAAAAGAGAAAATGTTGAATATTGAAATAAAATAATTGTAACATAAAAAAAATTTATTATATAATTTTTTCAAAAAATATACATAGTAAAAAAATAACATTTGTGCAAAATAACAATGTGTTAAAAGAAAATAAAAATTGGAAATGGTGAAGAATATAAATTAATGTATAAATAACATGTAATACTATATAAATAACATGTAATACAAAAAATATATAAAAGTTTTCAAAATGTCGAATGTAGTAATGCTCAAAGACAAAAAAACTGTCAAAAATACTGATACTAGCATCGCCACCTAAATCATAGCTATACTAAATATACCATACACTACTATTTAAGTGTATTATATTTAACTACTATTTAACTTTGACTTGGACAGATGATAAACTTGGATGGCATGGAATATTTATACAAAGTTGTAGTCAAACCTTAACCACCCAGCACTATGAGAAATGGAACTATGTAATAACCACCACCTAGCAATATGAGAAATGGAATTATGTACATAACCTTTTGCTGGCTGTGTACAAACACAAAAAGTAGAGCAATTTATTACAGTTTTGCTGAAACAGTAAAGAATCTCAACATTTCGATGCAAAGTCCCGCGCATCTCACAGAATCTACAAAGTTAAGAATATGAGTAAAGCAGCAATTCATAAACTTTAACTTTGCGATTGTTTTTAACGGCTGAACATTGCAAGAAGTGTTGAAGGATTTTGTTTTTGAGAGTGATCTCTTTGATCATATACCTCTCAAGATTGTAGTATGCATGAGACATACGAGACTTACCCATTAGATATCGAAGTCATAATAGACTCTCTACTGCTACACCAATATTCCAATGTAACAAAATGTTCTGTACTATCACTCAATGTTTTTGCACAACCCTGGCAAAAGGTTGTGTACCTCCCTGCATTGCAATTACAGGTCAAATAAGTGAGAGGCATGTGCAAAATAATATTTCTAGCTTTAATGAATTAATTTTATATGAGATATTAATAGTAAATTACCACTTAATAGACTTAATAATATTATTTAGCACATCAGCACTTTTCTTCAGTGCATTTTTCTCATCTTCAGTAAGCTGCTGGAGCAAGACGTCTGTAATTCCCTTCTCACTCAGAACCGCAGGTAAACTCAGACAAACGTCATGTTCAATGCCATGAAGGCCCTTCAAAAAATCAAATTACTTTTACAGTTCATGATGGAAAAATCCACAATTATTGAAATTCTGATACCAATGCAGGAAGTATGAAGCATCAGAAATGCCTCTATTTGAGCCAGAAGCCTTTGGATTGCAAGTCCAACGCCATGACCAATAGACTATACAGCCCCTTATAATCAATAATAATTATAAGTATTAATTCAATTAATTATTATAGCGCGCCAGCCATTCGAAAAAGTGTTATTTAGCTCATGACAGAGTAATTAAGTAGTTGCTCTAGCAAGCAGTCCAAACCCAAGCTCATGCCAACTTTTTCACATTTCTTTTATTTTGTCAAGTGCCAATCACAGTAACAATTGTTATTATTGTTATTATTTTTGTTTATTTATTTGTTATTATTGCATATGTAATTACGAAAATGCGAATAAATGATATATATTCATATTCAGATATATATATATATATATATATCACTTATTTGCATGTATCATGTGAAGTAAATACATACAAACACACACGCACGCATGCACTCATACACGCACACTTGCACGCACGCACACACACACACACACACACACACATATATAATGACAGATACTTGCCAAAATATCCGTTTTGTCACACATTTAATGTAACACATGTACTTCAAAAGATATGTACGGATCTGTACATATATAACGAAGCGCCTGTTTCTAATGAGTGCCAATAAACAGTGTGTCGTGTTCACTGAAAAAAGTACGCAGTCACTTTTTCTGCCTTCGAGTTTCTAGCATACTAGATGGCTTAAAAAATTCTTTTTCCAAGTGCTTCACTTACAGAGTTGTAACTTCTAAGAACAATGACAATACAAGTACGATATAGAACAACCCTGTATCTGTATGCACAATAGTTTTCCAACATTTTACTCTGAAAATAATGTAAAAGGTGACTAAGAATTTGGGCTTAAATTTGTTTTTTTCTCCTATTTTAAATAAAGTGATTTGCAATGTTAAAGCAGCAAAATTCATAATTTGACTTGTACACACACACACACACATCGTGACACACGAAAGCTAAAGTTAATAAGTCTTTTCACAGTTCTAGCAATTGACGATGAATGTGAAAAGGTCAAAGGTCAAGTGAACCAGACAACACATTTGCGCACATTTGACTACTCCTCGTAGCCTAAGCTATTGTAATAGAAACACTTTTAACAGCTAGTTAGAACCTTACCTAGTTCATTTTTTCTTGTTCCCGAGCCAAGATCCTGCTAGTAAATCACTCTATGCACATACTAATGCATAGCTAAGTAAAGCTACATAAACAACTGAAGTTACTGAACTGATCCGGCAGATGACTTTGCTTTACCCACGTCATGTTATGGATGTAGTTAAGACGCGTTGCTGTAACTCACCTAACCTTTGACCAACAGCAACGGCACATACTAACAGCGAAATTGTGAAATAGCTTATTGAAATAAACGTATTACAAATTACATGAAAAATGCACAATTAATTCGATGTCAAATGACAAATGCAAAATTAGACTGTGTATATGATCATATCTGTTTGAAAAAGGAGAAAAAAGCTAATGACTTTCAGACATGCGTACGTTTAGCTTAATCACATGTGCAGAGTGATCGATAGAAAATAAAATAACCTTTATTTACCTTTATACTGAATATTAGTAGATACACGCTAAGTATCTGATAAGAATTAACATGACAGTTAACATGCAGACAGTGTTAACAAATGACGGCAGAAATTTTAAATTTTACCTTCACAAAGACAGATAAGCAATAAGCATTGTGCAAATCACGAAGCATGGCTGAGCAAATAGTAGAAGTTGTGATTCCAATAGCCCAACAGGTGTATCCTTTAAGTTTTATGATTTCCTGAGCACTGAAAGAAAAACTCCATTGTAATTATGACATAAATGATTTATTATATTATGCAATTAAGTAAACAGAAGGAATTTACAGTTCTACAAATAATTTAAATACCCCAACACTAACCCTAACCCCAATGGTAACCCTAATCCAAACATGCTTTACGACATAATTTCTTGTGTGTGAGGAATTGTAAACTTTAGCCAAGTAAATTAACACATCAAATAAAGCCGTAATTTACTCTCATGCCAAAAAAGTTACAAAAACTTTCTTCAAACCAGGTAGAGAATTAATTTATCGTGTTTTGTTTAACTAACAGATGCACACCCACCTTGTAATAACTTGTTGATGCAACGATTCCCAATTTTCTGCATCTTTCTTCGAGCCAATGTCTGGGTTCAGTTGAACAAGTCTTGTACCTGCTACGTTTACGCCACTCCAAACTGCCACTAAATCAAGTTATAGAGTTCGTTAGAAAATACTCAAAAAAGCAACATTGATTGTTTAGACAATCATTCATCTTTCTGTCCAACATATTTTAAATTTTTGTGTTTAAAACATTTGTACAAGTCCCACTTACACACTTCATAAATGAATGTATGACAAATTATCTCATCGTGATACTAAAATATGTCATATCATGCTGTACAAGACATCCATTCCATAGTGTGCATCATAGCATACTACAACAACACCTTTATGCAACAATGGTATGCCACACAAGTCATGTCCAGTTATTATACATGTATAGTAGTGTGAAATATATATCAATTAAAGTACCACTAGAGTCGCCATGTTCTCCTATTACCCATCCATGGCAACTAGATGGTGATATGTCCAATCTCTCTGATATCAGAAAACGAAATCTCGCGGAATCTAGGCTCGTTCCAGTGCCAATAACTCGGTGCTTTGGGAGACCACTCAGCTGTTCCATAAAAAAAAACAATTGCATATTTTATTACAAATACAATAAAACTTACAGTGCCCTGCCAGTTTTAGATGTTGGAGTGACTCTAATCCCACAACAGCTCAACTGTTCATGCCTCAGTTTAATAGATGAGCATGAAAGTAAATAGCTTGGATAAGTTCATAACGAGACCTATCCACAAAGATCGTAAAATCTTAACATACAAAAACACTGTAATTAGGTAGGAAAGATTAATCTATTTTGACCAGAAATTGTCAACTGTTACACGTTCAGTGTTGCCAGCAAGTCATAGATTTATTGCTAAGCTATAATGTTGCACAGATGCAAAATAATTAAAAATATCAGATAACGACAGACAAAAAAACAAGCTAATATCTAACGGCTAACAGAACGCGATTAACAAATCTACTGAGATTATGTGCTATAAAGTAAGAATTCGGGCCTGTTTTGTCATGTTGGGCCCATAGTTAAAATGGCAGAGTATACGAGATCTAACTGTAAGGTCCTGAGTTCAAATCCCGACTGGTTCACAATTTTTCAGCTTCTGTTTTCTTTCTTCAACTCACTAGCTACTAAGGCAATTGTTGCAACAGAAGTGAGATTTTGAAACAATGTGTGAAACAGATTTTTATGCATTTGTTCGAGTGTGTCTGCACTGTCATCATAGATTTACCAGTTGCTAATCTTTTACCTTCCAAGCTACATATGTAAGAACATCAACTGGATTTGAGACAATGAGCAGGATGGTATTCGGACTGTACTTAATCAACTGAGGGATAATACCTGTAATGTTAAAATTACATGCCTTTAAAGTTCATACAGCAAAGTACTTGTGTTGGTGATGACAACAAAAATAAGACAAAGGAGTTAAAATGACTAATTAATTAAAAGAATTACACAATCAGGATCAACTATATCAAATAGAAGTATTAAATGAAATAAAGAAACCAAATAAAAAATCAGTAAAAGAAACACCAGAGAAAACACACCAGCATAAGTAAATGGGTGAGAAAAGATGCAACGTATTATAAAAAAATTTTTGACGGTGATACTTTCATTTGTTACTATAAAGCAGGAAATCTGTCACCTATACAAGTCAAATGTAGAGAGAAAAAAATACGAGATCAAAGTAACGTTTACTTTTGAAAATGTTCACATTTTTTTGAACAAGGTCCAATCTTGATTCACCTTCCTTTTGACGAGCGCCAGCCGTAACAACACAAATCTTGGAACCTGCTGACACTTTATAATCTACAAAACAAAATTTACATTTCACTATTTTTATACAAGATTTGCTATATACCATTTGATAAGCCAGCAGTTAACATGAAGACTGCAACAGAACAGGAACTCAACTTACACTTAATTAAAAATAACCCTTCAGATGATACATTAAGCCAGCAGAAATGTCTTAGGGGGGTTTGGAATTATGAATATCTTTCACTTTTAACTCGAAAATTTGAAACCAAACACACTCAGCTATGGTTACAATGAAAAGCTTCAGATTACTTTAGAACTGACGGCATTTTGGCCAATGAATTTACGGAAACCTAGACCTGACTGGTCAAATTGTACGTAGTTAGCACACCTCTGCAGTTCGGTGTCTCATCTTGTAACCTTGGTAACATGCAGGACCCTGATTACTATTTATATTTGCAGTTTAAGTCTTTGATAATTAAACTAACTCAGGCTTTCTACAGTCATAAACGTAACCTATTAGTATCAAGAAAAAAGTTATGGTAATACCATGGTATTTCGAAGACTCAGTAGTAATAGACTTTCATACAATATTTGGATGGTGGCTGCAATCAAATAAGGTTGTTTTCTTTCTTAAAAGCCTGACTAATCGACCAAATTTGTCAATGTTTCAGCCTTTTTATTATTTAACAGCACGCAAAAGTTAGTTTAGTCTCAGAAATTTAGGAAAACCGTTTAGATGATAAACTGGTTTTTCACTGCACTTTCTTCTGTATGACATTTTCTTACATTATGTAGATTTATATATATATATATATATATATATATATTTATATATGTATATATAAATATATAGCATATGTATGTATATGTATGTACATATTTTATTGCATTGTTATTGTCTACCCAATCATTAATCTTTTCTTTGTATAGTCTTTGTCATGTAAAATGAGAAAGTGGACAAAAGCAGCTTATCTACTCTAAAGTGTGAACATGGCTTAATTAGCCAACAATTCTACTTTTTTGCCAAACAGTTAATAACCTTGCTATAACTTATTACATTTTCAGGACAACTGTCCACTTTTTCTGTAGCACTGGTCTTGCATTGTTCTTCATGCCAATGTTAAAACGTGTATAAAAAGTGCTTGTACATTACTAAGGCTAATAGATTCAGTCTGTTGGCACTGTTACCTGTATCAGCTTTTACGGTCATTCTCTTAATAAAACACAGTCCATGTTGTAAATCCATCATTTCTCCACGTAGTTTGTCTGCTACAACATCCACCAAACAAATTTCACTTGCTATGTGCTGAAAATTGATGAAAAATTTAATAGATGATGTTAGAAGTTACCTGGCTGCCAGTATATATTTGACGAAGTGATAATTTGGACAACACATTAATTGCGTAATGGTTACTTCCAAACTGGTCTATGAGCAAATTATCATGCAATTGATACAATCAACTAAAATTAGGTAATAATTTTCCTTTAACAAGCATCAGACATCCACAACATTAATAAGTGCAGCGCAATTTTTTCGTTTTGCTATATACATGCAAATACATGCATGTGGTGCACTACAATTGTAGCAATAAAACATGCATTTTTAATTAAGCTATGTGGGCTTAAGAGTTTCCACTGAAGTCTATAAATGGAGACTAACAACTGGTATCATACAAGCAAAAGTGTTAGTATGAATTACTATTACTAAGCAAATTACTAAACAATTACTGAGCCATGCAGTTAAAGTATTGAAGTTACTGAGCCATGCAAAAATTGAGGTTTATACAATGATATGCGTGTTACATCGAAAACATGAGTCAAACCTCGTTATAACACCCTCCTTTATAATGCCAACCTCGCTTTTTTTGGCAAAGCAAAATGTCTATATTTGCGTAGATGTGTAGGTATTAATGCACCTCGTTATATATAATGCCGAGCTCGCTTGATGCCAAAATTTGTTGCAGTCCCAAAGTAGGCAGTATAAAGAGGTTTGACTGTAGTATTAAAGACATATTGCAGCTGCAGCCATGCAAAAAGCATAGATGAACACTGAATAAACACAAAAAGCTGCTTGTAATGTGTATGACCTGTCAGCTGCACAATAACATAGCTCATTGGTTTCCAGAATGAAAATTTTCTATTCACAGTAAACCTACCTGTGCCACTATACTGAAAGCACATGCCATCCCAACCTGTCCCACACCAACTATAGTTATCTTTGCATGCGGTGAGTCGGTGTGTCTTAAAACATTTGCCATTAGTTTGCCCTTTATACTGCCAGCTGATTTGTCACTCATGATTGAGGTTGAGAGTCAAGTGCTGTTCAAGATCACCTGCTATTAACTACAGCATTTTAAGCAATGTTTGTAGCTTGATTTGCTGGTGCTTTTGTTTTTTATTTATTGTTATTTCATTTACGTATTGCAAAAACATTACTAAACAAATAAAATAAAGCAAGAACGGCTACAGACAACAAAAAACAAAGCAAGATTGCAGACTCAAGGAATAAAGTATTTACAAAGTTTTACTAGTTACATAGCAATTGACCTCTTTTGCCCTAAAAAGATTATAATGATAAGGAAACACTGTAACACAGATCTGCATGAGATACATTGCAGGGCTTGTACTCTACTTTCAAAAATATACGACATTATTCTAAAAAAACATAGGACATTTTTGAAAAAATATAGGAATTATAGGACATTTTTCCTTAAAAACAGCGATTTTCACAATTTCTTTGCAAAAGTAAATGATATTTGAGAATACAAACTCTGTAAAAACATACATACTTCACAACAGACAACCGTTATTAACATTCACTAAAATGCCCAAATCATGAAGATATGCACTTATAATATCTAATTGTGGTTATGCGCGCCGAAGGCGTGTGAAAAATACCAATAATATTCTCATTTCATTGAGAATTCATGGTTTTATAGGAATTATTGGACATAACCCCAAAATGTAGGAATTATAGGACGTTTTCAAAAAAATATAGGAATTATAGGATGAGTACGAGCCCTGCAAATTGTGACCCACATATCTGTTGCCAGAATCCTTGGATACCAACATCACTTCAGGCTATATTTGACTCACAATGTTGTTACTGTTGTTTGTCTACAGCCATCTCATGTCAGCAACCTCACTGTTTAGAACTACCTTATTTCAGCATTTATAAATAATATTTATATTATTTATAACACCAAGCAGTTAACTTGTTCTGACTTAATCCCTTGCATTGGTAATTATTAAGTCTATGAATCACCTGCTTATAACACTGACCTATTTTCGGGACTCCTTCACTTGTGTCAAAATAGATAGCATACGTCACTTGTTGCTGAGATGTTCGTACATTTTATGGAGCCCAGATAAACGTAGATAAATGATAAACTTTCAACAGTCTGAGTCCTCAATTATTATTACATAATTCATTACATAGTTCATTATAATGGTATGACCATTGAGGAGGTAGCTTTCGAACTATAAGAGTCACTGCTCGATAGGATTTCCATACAACTGAGTCAACCACATGGGAAGCTTAGAGTTTCTGGATTATTGGTGAGAGAACAATGGTGGTGAGGGACAGATATTGCTTGTCAGGAGTACTTTTTTGGTGGCATGGGACTAGGTGAGAACTTGCTGATCGACTAGACATCCGCATTTTATTCCTCTCATTACATGGCGCCACAATGCAGGTATTTAGCTACTAATCTTGATGAGGCAGCAATATAAAGTATATAAATGATCTGTTTGCTTTGTAATATGCTCTAATATATGTTAAAATTGTCACGCTAAAATATAATGTTAGACCCGAACTTAACATTTTCGCCATTTATGTACGTAAACGTGGTTAGCGACTCAGTGCCTGATTACTAAAAGAACAACATTGTGACAACCTCCTGTACCTGCAAGTCCTTACCACACTTGGTAGTAAACTGATTCCTGATACTAAGATCAGGTTTCGGGTATACAGAAAAATACACATGTACAGAAAATATATTTAACATAAGCTATTAAAAAATCTACTAGTCCTAGTCCAAACCTGTTAGTTAGCACAAAACACCTCTACTTTAGGATAAACTCAACTAGGACAACTATTATTTGAATGTAAATTATGTATTTTTAAGACATTATATTTGTCTCATACTCCCAGTATACATCCAACATACATTATAATTCCATGACATTTCCACTAACAAACTCATTTCTAGGTTAGGCTCTAAAGCTGTAATCTGTGTTAATTCCTTAATTCGTTTTTAAATTATTGTGTACTGAACCTGATCTAGAAGTAGAACTACTGTTGTAGAAGTAGAACTAGAATATTGATAATTGACCATGGATGTAAACTTTTAAAAGTCAGTAAAAGATATGGTAGTTTTGATAGATAAGAACTCATTTTTCTGATTTTTTTGTTAATAATGCATGTTTTGCATACTTCACTTAGTGTCTTTTGTTCATAATTAGCATAGCCTACCATCATCATCATAGTCATACGGTATGCCCAAGCATTACATTTATTGTAGACATATATATTGGTTAGGCAGATCTCTAAAATAAAACAAATCTGCCCTCAAGACAAACACAGCCAGTAATCCAGCAAAAAACTTGACACCGCTATAATCAGTGCTATGCCAGTGGCTTGTCAGCACCATTTCCGAGCTGATGCAAGGCAACTTCAGATAAGTCATATCAGCCAAGCAATAGACCAGACTCACTATTAAGTAACCTCACTGTATTAATTACTTCCTATTTAAAGCCTAGCTACAAAGAGTTAAAATATATTAGATAATCACTTTAAACTACTGGTTAAATTAAAATTTGGTGAAACTCTAATCTTGGCGTCTGCTTAGCAATCAAGAATTCAGTTCTCAGTAGTCCACACAAGAAGCTCAAACTTGCTCAGTATAGCACGGGGGTATCACATCTTGACGTCTTCTTTTTTAAATGTTCTTTTTCTTGTAAACAATGGATCATTCAAGAGGGCCATACTTAGTCCTATCCATAGATAGAGTCCCGTAGGAATTTCAGAGCTGACGGACCAAACCATTTGAACACTTTAGTTTAGTATAGTCGCATAAGGAAAAAAAACATGGGCGGATTTTCCATAAACGTGACTGCTGGCCAGTGTTTACAAAAATTAATAATAGTTCAGCAGATTGGTGAAAAATTGCACTCTTTGGTTTAAATGCACGGAGCTTTTTTCTAGATTGTTAGAACTCATTAAGATGATTAATTTTGTTTATGGATCATTTTTAAGATTGCTGCTCCATAGCTTAATTATATAAATAATGAAGGCCATGTCTTAAATAAGTATTAGAGCAGAAGGATGGTGATTTCGGTATCTAAACAAAGGTTTTCAAAATCAAGGAATCCTTGTCTGATGCCTAAAATTAAAGCTTTTACAATGTCACCTCATTTAGAGTCCAAGATGGTTGCAATAATATTATAATGGGAGCGGTCATTTGGGTACTGAAAAATTTTGTCATGGCAGTTTTTAATTAAGCACCATAATAATACATGTAATAGTCAGCAAATAGCAATAAAACAATTAAACCTTACAATTGGCTAATTAGTTCTAAATTTCAATAGAATATGGATCTAGTAAAAAACTATTTTTTTAAATTCAAATTGGCATTTTCAAAAATGTCTACAAAATTCTGGAAAGTCTACTCAAGTTTTTTATGGTGTATAAGAATGCCTCCTCTAATATGGCTTGGTTTTATTAGTGAGCTAAAGAATTCCTATGGCAGTCTATTCAGGAAAAGGTGTGCTAAGGAATATTTGCCATGCTCATCGTATGTTCATATTAAGTTCCACTGGGGACTCAAACCTTTTTGTATCAGGTGACTGAAAAATATTATAACTCATTTATTAATTATTTCCTTAAAATGCTGTGCTGCACAACTGTGTGGAGCTGACAAGGCTCTTCATAAAACGGTTATGCCAATCATAATAAATCAAAATCTCAACTGGCATGATCACTGCAGTAGGATATGATGTAAAGTACTATAACATCTTAATTATCATGTATACTATGTACAATGGCTTTCTGACTGTTCTGGAGAAGTAAGGCAAAATGGTTATTATGCATCTTAGAGAGCTTTAAACCGGGCCAGAATATACTTGTAGTGTGTGATGTGTGAATTCCTTGACTGTATCCAAGATAACAATACCAACTTACCAACTTGGAGAATATTCAACTCCAAGTAGTTAGTTTTGTTAAAAGTGAATATTGCCCAGAAGACAGCATCATTGCAACACTGCTTTAGAAACTACAATGTGGCACTTGGAGAAAAGACAGTTGACCCATCAAGCCACAATGTTTTACAAAATTCAGCATATGTACCCGGTGATTGTACCCTTGTCTGCGTGCAATAAGCCATCTGCCTTACCCACCCACTCAAGTCCTTGGTTAGTACAAATATATCCAAATCCATGCTGCGCCCTCAGCTACACTTACTGCTTTTACAGAACAATCGGAATTTGGAACAGATTTCCAGCCAAAGTAATAAACGCTAGTTCCCCTGCGATATTCTGGGTAGTAACATGTGTGCCATTAAAGTCACGAAGCAACCTGCTCAATGCTCACATGGGAAGATTTTAAAATTTCCTCAAGATGTTGCTAGATGCATTCTAATAATCACATCCAGCACACTCAGCACCTTGTGCTTTGCGATATCAAGTGTACATTGTTCTTATGAACACGTAGGGCACGTTGACATCACACATCAATTCCTGTTCCACCAATACTTGCTCGCTTGACTAAACAACATTGTTAAGAGAGTTAGTAAGTGCTCTGCAAGTATGCATTGAGCTCCAATTTTTTTAATTATGAAAGAGAGCACTCGTCTTCACACTTGCCATGTGAAGCTTTTTATTGTTTGTCCAGTTGTCCTGTCCTGTTCAGTCTGTCCCGTCCTGTCTTCTTTTTGGGGTTATTGTCTTGTCTTGTCTTATATTGTCTTTAGGTCAAGGATAGAGCTGTGGACAGGCTGAAGAAAAATGCTAAATAATAAGTTTTGATTTTGGTATTGAAGTTTTTATATAGTTCTTCTTTTCGCATGAGTTGGGAGAGCAGGCATTAGGCGAAAACAACACCTACCCACATAATAAGCTACTTTGCCTACAAAAAGTAATACTACAGTTGGCACTCTGTATCATTTGATTGTGAAATTTCAAGCTTTTGTCCATGAAGTCTTGAAAGCATAAATAAATTAGTCAAACAAAAATACAACAATAAAAAAACTTGGTCATTAAACTTTATAATAAAGTATAACATTCAAACATAACAATTGCCAATATAAACGTACAACACAACAATAACAATAAATAAAAATAATGTTGGCGTAAATTCATCTAGACTGGCATAATCACATTAGCCCTAAACAATATACTTAATTTTTATATCACAGATCAAAACAATTTCATACATACAGAAAAGCACATTTCAATAAATAATCAAATCAATCCAACATTTCCAAGATTTCAAACAACAGCAATGAATTACTTTTACTCTGCAAAGAAAAAAACACTATTGTTACAGAAAGATTCATTATTAGCTACAAAGAAAAACAGTCTTAGTTCATACAACATTTACGGCAACAAAACGTTAAAATGGAATTAACGTGGACTCATCTTTATAGACTGTCAAAGAAAAAGCAAGATTACCAGGCATTTGTACGAGAACATTGTAGAAAATGAATGAGTTAAGGTGGTTTAATCAGAAGAGACAAACCTAAATGATACTGTAGGGGTGTTCTTACTACAGTATGAGACGAACGACGTGATACGAAATGGATGCAAAATGTATGGAAAGTTAACTGTTACAGGAGCAGAAGAGGAGTGGCAGCTGATTCTTAGCACACCACAAGACTAAGATGACAAAATAATTATTAAATTAAAGCACTTAGAAAATCGGGAACATGATTGGCAACAAGGGCCGGGCGAGCATTTTCTACCAAAAAGCGAAATTGAATGGAATTTATGACTCTCGAGCTAAATTTTGAGATTTCAAATCCAAATAGAATTCGAATACTGTTTTAAAAATTTTCGAATAAATATTCGAAACAATAATATAAAGCAATCTCACAACAAATATGATGCATATTCTGTAGTAAAAACATTAATGATTCGTTTAAAATTACGCACAGTCTGCTTAAACTGTGCTGACCGCATGATGTTTCGAACTTTCAAATATAAATAACATGTATAGTTGAAGTGTTTATTAAATCAATTTCAGGTTTGAACAAAATTTGAAATAAAAACCTAGCTCGAATCGAAGTTGAGCATTCGAATTGGATTTCAAAACTCGAACTCGAACATTCGCTGTTTCCCCAAATCATCGGCATGGACACATGCACAGGCTCATCAGTTCTATTCCTGTTCCTTGCCATTGATTGATACGCTCTGGCAGGGTCATGCTAATTGTTATCTTTTGTCAACCTGCCAAGCAGTGTGCATTGTCTTGGTCTTTCTTGTGACTGCTTTCCTCAATTTTGCTCTCTTAAACTGAATTAAGCCATAAGTACAGAAAAAGGCTCTCTTAAACTGAAACATATAGCACTGGTATAGACAGACAGAAAATGCTGGATCTGGATAGTTGTATGTAGCAGGATTGAAATTTAGATCAATAGTACTGATTCAATACCAACAGCAAACTTTCAAATTGCAGTATGTGCAAATTGGTAGAAGAAAGCAGTATTTGCTGCTTACTCACCATAGTTTGCATTAACTAGGAATAATGTCGGTTTACTGCTTTTAGATTATCTTTCAGTTTACTGACTGGCCTGACACAAATGTACACTTGAAAGATGTCTTTGTACAAAATTGCTGTAATTCAGTCTGAAACTCTAGTTTTCGTGATGCTACATTTTTGAAAAGACTATGCAATTATAAATTATAAAAAAAAAATTCGTTTTATCAATTTCATTTCAATGTCTATTTGTCTCTCTCTATTTCAAAATAGCTACTTAATTATAATAAATATAATTAACTTTTTAAAAACCACACACAGTTTTTTATATAATATCTGTCTATCTATGTATCTGAAGTAACTGAGGAGGTGGATGTTGGATTGTTAGTAGACAGCAAACTTTATTTTTGCAGTCATGTCTCTAAGAAAATTATTAAAAGTAACAGAATCCTTGGATTAATTAGCAGAACCATAACTTCCAGAAAAGCTGAGATAATTCTCCCACCATACAAATTTCTTCGTCCTCATCTCAAATATGTCAGTCAGGTGTGGGACTCTACTACTACTATCTCAAGGCATCCGTGCTCTCGAGCAGATACAAGCACGAGCTGTGGACAAGATCTTAGGTCTTGAAGGACTCTCATACTCGCAAAAACTGCAAAAATTTGACCTGTATCAACTTTCTGCAAGAAGGAGTAGGGGGAAACTTATTGAAAAGTTCAAGATTCTTAAGGGATTTATTGACATCAATGCAAACCAGTTTTTTACACTCAGTAGAAGCATTACACGTAGGCATAGTGTTAAATTGTTCAAGCATAGGGCTAATACTGAAAAGTACTGGCGTAGTTTTTCACAAGCTGAAGCGATACTGTGGAACTCGTTACCGGAATCATTAGTGAGCCCAAATGATGTAAATAGTTTCAAACATGAACTAGATTCAGAACTCCGTGCGAGAAACCTCCTATTTTAGTACCAGTTTGCTACATTAGGAGAAGAGTAAACCAACAACAAATAACTGGACAAGGGTGTTTTTTGGCTAGCTACTCAGTAGATGAGAAATTGGTGCAAGAGACGGAAATCAAGGTTTACTCACCATGAAGGTGAGTTATAACAATTATATTATGTAGCCTATACCTATTGGTTGTTGTCTTATGGATTTTGTAGTACCTTAGCCCTTAGGATCTGATTATTGATTTGACACAATAATATAGATTGAAGTATAATATGTATGACAAATGAGGCACTGGATGCTAAATAAAATTAAGTGTAACTGGGAGGGGACATGCTAAAGCAATTTAAAGATTTCCTGCATGGTTTCTTTCAGTCTGAGCGCCGACTCCGCGAGAAAACGATGAACGTGAAAAAGATTATCTTTCCCTTGTAAACGGAGTAGATGGTAGATTCATTCAACGTAATCTTAGTTCATATTATTATTTCTTTTCGCAGTTTTATCCACATTACTATTTCATTGAAAAATGTCTGTCTCTATTGAGTAAGCTTGGGAAAAAATTAAAAATCAATGTGAAGTCATTTTCAACTCTATTATTATATATATTGTATTAATAATAATATATTATCATTTTGGATTAATGCCGTGTTATTCTAGCTATTCTAGGATTAATGCTGCTCGTCGTTGATTTTTGTAAATTGCATTATGCGTACGTCCATCGTCGTCATGGTATTTTCAGTGCAGTTCAATTTCAGTTTATTGCTCAAATATGTAATTTACATTACATAAGATTTGCCAAGTAAAAACATTGTACTACGTAAGTGTTAAACACTTTGTTGGATTTACATGCTTCCCTGATTAGATATTCTTGTTCGACATACTGGTAGGTTAGCCTTGTTGTGCCGGCTTGTCGTGCATTGCATCCTGACACACAGCCCTGCCCTGCGGTACATGGTCACAATGGTGTCGGGCAAGGGCGAACATCCCATGTTGTGCTTTGCTTAATGTTTCCTCATGTAAAAACAAATTTTGATAACTATTTGCAGAATTGAAGTATTAGTGCTGCCAGTCACGACCCAGATCTGTTTAACAACATCTACTATACAGTTTGGTAGCTTGCTTACCTGTTTGGCATTAAATTGCTATCTTTGTGCAAGTGTTACCAAATTTTGTATTAAGTCATAAGTTACTGATTTCCCAAATTTAATTATAGTACGAATGCAAAAATTTCTAGAGCCTATTACTGAGTAGCTCCGTGCTTTGTAACATATAAAGTCGAATTTTAATGTCAACAAAACTATGTAACAGAATACAATGAAAGTCGTAATTGCTTCATTATTCATGGCCCCATCTATGTGCAGTTTTTGTATCATTTTTTGACTAATAGATAGCAGCAACTGTGCACAACTTTTTCCCTTGTGGCAGCACTTTACAAACGCCACTTCTGACGTGGAGATTTTCAATTTCTTCCAGTATACTCATTTGTTAATTTTACTCAGTAGTTACTAATTTGTTAATTTGCTTAGTGAACCAGTTACAGCTTCGCCCACATACCATTAAACAGTGACAAGTAAATTGTGATTTTATTAAAACGTATTCTGTGCTGTACATATAAAAAAATTAATAATCGTAGGCTAAGGACTTCCTTTGTTTTTCACAAACACACACACTATGATAGTTTAGTTTTATTAAGTACTGACTATCAGTTTCTAAGTTTCTAAGCAATATTTGACTGAATAAAATGAAATGCACAGATGTACTAAAACTCGGAAAAAACTATTTTTGTAAATTGATTGGTTCTTTTCACTTTACCATCCGCTTTGCAAAAATAGTTTTTCTCTGAGCTATATTACATCTGTCCACTTAATTTTGTTCAGTCAAATATTGTTTAGAAACTTCAGCCAAATAATTACATAGGGTCACACGTCATTGTTTGATCAAGTCAGTACTTAACAAAACTAAACTGATCGAACACTTTGCTTGTATCATTGTCATTCAATGGGATCAGCCAAGTCTGTATATACCCTCCAAAATTGACTAGATGGTAATAACTGATTAAATCACCAGTATATTACACCGTATGAACTGAAGCTTTTGGCTGTCACAACATCTAAGATTAAACTAAGGGCTCAATTGGTTGTTATCCCATAGTTATGAAAGGAAGAAAAAACACGATATTTCATACTACAGCTGTAGTTTATTTACAGGTGAAAAAAATCATATTGATCTCTTAAAACTAATTTTGGGGAGTCTTTTTATAATGTTAAATCATGCTGATGTCACATTTAAAAAGGATATAATAGAAACAAGACACTTAAGCACGGTAAGTAAAAAAAGCACAAGGGAAAACCACAGTATAAAATCAAAGCCAAAGTCTGAGACTGTGATTGTCATTTTGTCTATTTAAGACAATCAATGTAATTGTGGGTTCGTTAACACAATATAATGTTCAACATTTAATTTTGAAAATTCCTTTCTCCAGCTTAAGCAAGCTTCCAAAGTTTGGTAGTTACGAAAGGCAAAATAAACAATCTATAAAGAAATAAATGAGGAATCATATTATAGGATCCATAATGAAGAATCAGAAGCTTACGATTAACATAAGCAAATGTGGAGATAGGTCCTTGAGGACAATGTAGTTTTTCTTTGCAAATCTGATTTCTTTAGGATTTTCGTTGTGATTAACAATCGACCGAAAGTCTATAAGACTAACATTATTGACTGTAGAGATGGTAATGAAAATTTCACATTTCTCTTTAAACTGTCAGGTTCCATCTCCACTTTTTTGCATTTCTTACTTTCATTTCTTTTGCTTACTGTTGGTTTCAAAAATTTAATTTTGGGGGTTTCATTCTTTTGTCCCTGCATCAATATTTGTAGTTTCAAATTCATACTATTCAGCTTTAATTTTATTTCATTCCAGACATAACTAATAAGCTTTTTCAGTGTTCCAGTGATTGATAATAATCATGAAAAGGTCAAAGGTTAAGTGTACCAGACAAAGCATTTGTGTACACTTGACAACGCCTGGCAGCCCATGCTATTATTATAGTAATTAAAAAAAGCGACGAACACTAGCTATAGAACCTTATCTAGTTCATTTCTTCTTGCTCCCAAGCAAGATCCCACACAAACTAATGCATAATTAAGTAAAGTCCACATAAAACAACTGACTTTACTCAACTGGGCTCTGCTTTACCCAGATGTAACGTGTCGGTTCCAGCTAAGATGCGATGCTCTGGTACACTTAGCCTTTGACATACAGCAACTGCTCGCGTGCACACAACGAAATTATGAAAAGGCTTGTGGTCCCTATAAGTAGTTTCACACATCGACAAAATGCTTAATCGAAGTTTCGTACATCGACAAAATGTTTAACAAAAGTTTCTCACATCAACAAAATGCTTAATCAATGTAGGTGGACAAAATTACTTAATAAATGAAAAATGTGTACAGAAATTTAGTTTTAGTATTTAGGCATATAATTGTACAAGTTCATCCAGAAGTAGAATTAAGAGACCAAGTGTGCTATAATATGTTGCTGTACTTTAATTCAGTTTAGAGATTTGATATATATTGGGCTGTATAATGAATCTTAAGTAAGTGTTACTGATATAAGTGCTACTGGTACTATAATATGTACCTTTTTGCTCATGTATTTGTTTGGCAAAATTAATTAGTTATGCAAATTCAATTTCAGGTATGTGTTATGTCAGTACAAATTTACTAAACAACAAGAAGGCTTTTGGGATTCATATCATTAGACAGTGAAAGTAAGCTGCAAGGTAACCATAGTAATTCATAAGTACAGCAAGCCTAAGTTGTGTAATTGTTTTTCTGGTTGTATAGCTGTGCTCTTATTGCCTGTTACTTTATCGCTACTGTGTGTAGTATTTCTCTTCAGAAACCAAGCACAAATAACGGATTGACATACTGAATTATATTACGTTTCTGTATTTCTGTAAATAATAATTTTGGTGTAAAAAACTGTATAAATTGTCATTAAATTTTGTTATAAAGAATTGACCAATTGAAGGCACAGTGTAACTGAATGAAACTGAGTTTTTAGGTAATTGTTATCAAACACCTTTGCTACTATCTATAAAAATGCGAACTTACAATACATTGAGTTATGCAGGAAATCGCCACATAATTAATAAAAGCGAAAAATGGAATACAAATTCCAGTAGACAACAAAGACATTGTGCAAACATAGCGAGTGTTGCTACCTAAAGGAAGCGTGGGAATGGAAAACAAAGCCTTCACCACAACCCCTACTAATGCATCAGCCGCACAGACAGAACATTGTATCTTTATTTTTTTAGTTCTTTATTTTCTTAGGTACAGTAGTCAGCAGTCTTTATGTTGTAAAGCAGACTTTTTAAATTTTAGTTAAATCTAATAATAACCATACTTAACTTTAGCAATACAACTTTTTACTTGCTATCATATGGGCTGTGGTCCAAGTGCGAGTAATGATTGACTTTGCTAGCACAGTCTTTATGTTATTAGGTTGACTTCTTAACAGCAATATACCTTTAAGCAGTTGCCTGTATCGTTTCATCTGTAGTTTCTAAACATTCACCACGTGCAGTTATACCTCTTTGTCTTTCTCTCTTATTGTTGGAAGATAGAAATGACTTCGATTGTGAAACTGCAGCCAATGTCCGGCGCTTTGGATGATGGTCCACTTTGTTACCTCTTATTGGTGGATGAGTTCAGATTTCTGTTGGATTGTGGATGGGATGAGAACTGCAACTTGGCGCACATAAAAGAGTTAAAAAAGTATGTAAATAATTTTCTACATCCTTTCAATAGTTTTGCAGTTGGGTTTTTAAAAGATATAGTATGCTGTTTCCAACTAAATTATTTTATCAATATAAAAAATTATTGTATTACAGTAGTCGCCGCTTAATAGATTCACGGTTAATACACTCAATCACTTAATTGACTCAAAAACGCCTGGAACGGGCCGCTTCCATTCAAATATACGTAAAAACTATCGGTAATTGGCTCAAATAACTTCGCTTAATTGACTCAATATTTTTCCTTCACCTACTTAAAATAAGACATTTGTATGTGGCCAAACAGCCTTTCTTACTTTTATGTCATCTTTATATGTGCATCATATATGTAGAAACAATAATGTTAAGTACTGTTTTGTTTGTAAACAGGTACGTTTATCATGCTCTAATACGCTAGCGTGGTGGTTTTGCTTTTAATCTGTTACCCGCTCGCCCACTGTTACCCAAAGAATTCCTGAAAGCTAAACATTTAATCACTTGCCTAGCGGTTTCATTTTGATGTTCTAGTTGCAAATCACGCTTTCAGGCTTAATGAGTTAACAGTCAAAGATGCAGGTACAGTAATCAGCCAGTATTCCTTGTGACTTACAAGAGTAAACATCATACAGCAAATAAGGGCACAGAGTTAAGAAGTTTGAAAAATGGAGCATAAAGATCTAACAGTTAAGGAGAAACTGAAAATTTTAGAGCAGTACGATAAACTTCCAAAGATGGGGCAGAGGTGTGCAGCAGTGCAGTTGAAAATTTCCCAAAGTACTCTCGGCAGAATATTGAAAAAACGATCTGAAATTGAGCAGTCAGCAAGCCAAAATGAGAATCTAGCATCTAAGAGGCGACGCACAGGAAAAGACTGTGAAGTGGAGTCAGCGTTGAAAGTGTGGTTTATAAACGCAAGAGAAAAAGATGCTCGAGTGAACGCTCTTGTAATGCAGAACTGTTAATCATGCCCAATTCACTTGTGATTCAATTCCCACTACGTTGCAAGAGATAAGCCTGTTACCGTCTACTCCATCTGGTATGAGCAGCAGCGAGTTATATACCTGGGTGGAAATTGATTTGGCTATTCAGGCCACGTCGCACATAACAGATGACGAAATCATCACCATTGCAAGGAGGAGTCGAGAAGAACCTAAAGAGGCCACTTGCGAGGAAACAAGGGCACCACCAACTGCAGCTCAAGCACGCCAAGCGCTAAATGTTTTACGAGAATACGTGCATCACACAGCAACAGATTTTCAATATTTTTATGATTACAAGAACTTTGTGAGCCAACTTCTTCGCGAGAAAATGAAGTAGTCAACTTTGAAGGAATTTTTGCAAATAAACAGACTTGTGGGATTTAGAAAAGTATACTTTTTAATTTATTGTTAATTCGCTTATATAAATTAATATTTTTTCTAATTTTTAACTACATAAAGGAATTTAGGCATTACCTCGTTTCTAAAATTGATTAAAAGCCTTTGCAGTGCATAGTAAGTTGATGACTCATACTTCTAAAACAGTAATACTACACCCATCGGTTAATAGGTTCTGTCGGTTAATTGGGTCAAAACACATCGGTCCCAAAGTGAGTCTCTTAAGCGGCGACTACTGTTATACTGTAATATTAATTAGTTATCCTATTCTGTACTATATTATCAACTTTCTACATTTTTATAAAAACAGTAATTGGTTACATTACTGTTAGCATGCTACTTAATTATTTTGTCCATAGTGGAAATAATTATTGGTGGTCTATTTAAACAAGCCACTTATGGTTTAACAAATTTATTAAGAAGCTGTGTTAAAAACTAAATTAGAAGAAACATTACAATTACTAGTGAAGAAAGACAAAATCAACAGCTTGTGAAAAAAAAAAAAAAGATATTTAATGGGCATTTTAACAGTAGTAATTTATTCAACATTGACTTTAGGCACATTCATCAGATTGACGCTGTTCTGTTGACATACCCTGATATGCAACACTTGGGAGCTCTACCGTATGTTGTTGGAAAGCTAGGCCTTAATTGTCCAATTTATGCTACAATTCCTACGTACAAGATGGGACAAATGTTTATGTATGATTATTTTCAGGTAAATAGTCATTGTAATTTATAACTGGTAAACATATAACTGAGTAAATATAATTGTTGTTTCTTCTTGCTAGTGCTGTGTTTTGTTATGTGCTTTACAACAAACATTGAACTCAAGTGTTTCAATAACATGACACATTTTCTTAACAAATTAAGTGTTAGTATCAATATTTGTTTTTTAATTAATTTATTATCAGGATTATTTTTTTAGTAAACAGACGGTTTGCTTCATTTATGTTCTAAGAAATTGTCTTTTTAGTTACTTTTGAATGATACATTTGAGCAAGCTGCAAATGCAAGGCTCCAGCGTGTTTGAGGCCTAGGTCCAAATCCAGCCTTAGTTTTTCAGATTTTTTTCTGTTAATCTATTGTTTAAAATTTTTAAAGCTGTTAATGACATTATAATTACCAGTTTGTTTAATCTTTTGCGTAATCTTACTCATTAGTGAAAGGAACTGAATTTGTACGTGTTTCAGTCGCGGCACAATACGGAAGACTTTGAGTTATTCTCACTGGACGATGTGGACTCTGCTTTCGACAGACTTATTCAACTGAAATACTCACAAACCATTTCACTTAAAGGTAAGAGTTTATTGTGTGATCCGTAATGTTGGGCACTAAACTCGTGACTCACTTTAATTTTTGTCAGTGTATAAAAGAATTTTTATGAGCAATTTCTAGTCACCATGCTTCAAATTTAATTTCAATTAGAAAAACGGGCACTTGCTCGTGAGAGTTTGTTTTAAGTTATAATGTTGATTAAGGTATTCCGGCATAGGAGAGGTGTTCTGTCAGCTTCTGTGTTTGTATATTTTTTTCACATATGCAACATTACTTGCTAGAGTGTCACCTATATACAGTTAAGTAGAACGAACCTTGAGGAAAAGCTAACTCAGCTATATCAACAAAATGGTTTCCTGCTTAATATAAATAACTTGAGCAATCAATTGAAAAATTTGACATTTCTTTTCGGAACCTCTCAGCTATACCACGACTAAAATGTTACGTTGTTTCAAACTATCCAAGACTATGTATAAAATCTATGTTCTGCTTTTGTTCAATTGATTGTATGCAGTATTACTAATTTAACATCAATATTTAACTTATTATTAACACAGCAGCCATGCATCATATTTTGTAACATGTGTCTCTTTTGAATTAGAGCCAAAGGTATTATTATTCAGTTATGTATCGAGAAGTCGCCAGTGTCAGTTTTACATATCTTCAATCTTGGCCAATCTTCGGAACTATCAACATTATTTATAAGTCGGCTCATTTTCTAAATTACAGCAAAGCAATAACTGCCTGAAAGAAAGTCTCTAAACATGCAAAAGAGGAAACAAAACCTTTATTAACAGACAAAATTTATGTAAGGCATGCTACATTAAAAACCACAACCCTGTACAGAATTTCCAATAAACATTCCTAAAGAATTATTTACACAAATAATAAATTCCTGTATGAAAGCATTGTGGTGACACTATAGCCGTGTTGATAAACTATGAAGTTGTGCTGCCAAGATTCGTGACTAAGCTACAATTTATAAGATTATATCAGCAATGGAAGGCAGAATGAAACAACATTCTTCCTGTTCAGTATGTATTACAAATTATAGATCTGTCCTTATTGCTTGTGTCTTGCTGTTAATTTTGTTAATATGAACTCTCTTTCAGGCAAAGGGCATGGTTTAACAATTACACCGCTCCCTGCTGGTCACATGATTGGCGGAACAATATGGCGGATAACAAAAGATGATGAAGAAGATATAGTGTATGCTGTTGACTTTAATCACAAGAAAGAAAGGTTATAGATCAGTTGTATTAGTATTATTATTATTTGTTCTCCATTTATTATAATATTCTTTATTATTTATTACAAAATTAAATTGTGAAATTTCCAGACAAGCACAAGTTTTAGGCTGTTATGCTTGACCAATTCCCAAGGAAAATCTGAAGAAATAAAGTGCACTGACTTGAGACTACTTTGAGAGTCTTCATAGATGGAGTCTAATAGGCCTGATCAAGATTTATATCTTATCAAGTGCTATTAAATGCAAGAAAGCACTTAGAATTTAAAAATTCTCGTGCAGTTTGCAAAGCACAAGTCTTCAAGGCTCTGCAAATTTGTTGACGTAGCAGCCAGCCTTCTGAACTAAGTGATTTAAGTCATTATTATTGTTCTTAGGTAATGAAAGTGAAATGGTTTAAGAATGATTATAAGACAGCTGGAAGCCAAATGAACATTTTAGGAATAGCATTTTGTTGTCTAATTCATTTAAAATTTATAAAAAAACTTTCTTATTATGACCTTTTCCTTTAGACATCTTAATGGATGCAGCTTGGAGTCATTAGACAGACCTTCTTTATTAATCACTGATGCTTACAATGCCACCTACCAGCAACCACGGCGACGACTTCGTGATGAACAGCTTTTAAGTGAGTTAAACCTTCCTATAAATTTTAATTCTGGCAGTTAAGTTTTGTTCTGTAAACCTGAAAGTGTAATACAATATGGCACTTAAAGTGTAGACAAGAATGAATATATTTTTGCCTTAATTGCACTTTTACCATGTTTGAATACCTATGCCTATATTGGTAGTGTCAGTAAAAGTTCTAGTTTTAATTCTTTTTTATTTATGTACATATATGTATGTATTAAAACTTTATTTGCCAATTTAAAAACAGACAAAAACAAAAATTATTGCAAATTATTCATCTTCGGTAACAAATGTTAAAACCTGCACTGTTTAATGGCAAATGTGTCTGGTGCAAATGTACAAGTTTCACACAAGTGCAAGTTAAAGCATTTGAATTATAACTACATGTAATATTAAAAAGATACATAGAAAGACTTGTCACCCTAAATTTTATACAACATTAGTTCATATAAAATAATCAAAACTACAATGCACAGTTAGCACACAGTAGTTTAAATAAATTTTATGGAGACTACAATCGAAATAAAGAATAAAATTGACTATAATACAATAAAATTTCACTTGTGTATAAAAGTAAAAAGCTTCAGATTGCATTATACACAGAAATATAGAAATATTTAAGACTAACTGAAATTTAGTAATTGTGTGTCAAATTGTTTGAGTATTTTTTGTAATGTCGGTTATTAATAGTTCAGAATCTCATTTTCAGCCAACATTTTGCAGACGATGAGGAATGATGGTAATTGTTTAGTTGTTGTTGATACTGCAGGACGCGTTTTGGAACTTGCGCATTTACTGGTAAGTGCTGCTGCTTTTGCCTCCTTTAAAATATAAATTTGCTTATAATTATTTTTTATTTGCAAACTTGCAACCTAGCAAATGGTCAAATGTGCAATATGATCTCGAATTGATATACATCCAACATACATTGACGCCAATTCTGTTGGATGATTTTTTACGTCATGAAATCAAGGAACATTGTACTAAAATTGTGCTGTGACAATTTTGTTGTGTGATGTACATATCTGATGTGTATTTTCTAATATAACATATTAGTTGCTATGATCATTTGCACAAATGTACGATTGAGCTTTGTTTGTAATTGTCTGTAAGCGTGCCATTAACAGAGAAATTAGGATCACAAGTTAAGAACTGTTTGCCGCCGTTAATTCTTGCAGTTTGTTTAACTGTTCCTTAGCTTGCTTGTAAATCTGTGGTTATCTTGAAATTCACACATTTTCTTGCCAAGCACAGACATAATATTGTGTTTGAAGAATATTAACTTTTCTTCTAGTTATAATAATTTAGATTTTAAACGCAATTGTTAATTTGTTGTTATAGTATGCACGTTAGTTTTAAATATGGCTCATCTTCTCTTTGTAATTTAGAAATTAACAATATCCGAGTGGATTACAATTCTATTAATCTGGGAGAAAAATACTGTATTATTGCCTTGTTTTCAACGCTTTTGTGTTATGTAATACTGTTATGTTCTATCCATGTTTTTGTGGACGCTGTATTAGCACTGCTTTATAACTCAATTATAACTTTGTTTTTTACTTTGTACCTGCTTCATTGAATGTATATGATATTACAGGATCAACTTTGGCACAATGAAGACTCTGGGCTCATTGCATACTCACTTGCCTTGCTCAATAATGTGAGCTATAACGTTGTTGAATTTGCCAAATCCCTTGTTGAGTGGATGAGTGATAAGATTATGAGGTAAGGTTGCCGTTCGGTCTAGCTTTTTCCAGGGTCGTCTAACTAGTCTTATTAATTCATATTAGAACAATTGTCTTCCATCCAAAGTGAAAAGACAGGACCAAACTATAGCAGAAATAATGGGACTTTTGCCTTTGTGTAATTTGTGGTAACAAGAGTTTTGCCTTAAAGCTAATCTTAGACAGCCTGTTCTACAGATTGTTGAAGCTTTATACATATACTATTAATTAGTTATAAAAATATGTATTAATTTTGAGCAAGTCTTGCTGCAATTTTTTATATTGCTGTAAACAGCAATGAATGGTCGCATAGTGGGACAATCTTAACTTCTTTTTGTGATGCAGTACCTTCTCTTAGAAAGTAGTCAAAATACGTTTGTTTACATTCTGCAGTGGGCGCCGTTTATTAGACTCATAGTTAATACAATCAGTCTCTTAACTGACTCAAATAAGTTTGGTACTGGCTGCTCCTATTAAAATATACTTAAACACCGTCGTCAGTTGACTCATAACTCTGCACAACTGACTCGATATCTTTGCTTCATATACTTAAAATAAGACCAATGTGACCAAAGAGCTTTTACTACTTTTATACCACCTATAGTGCTGTAAAAGTAGCAAGTGTAGTTCAGTTTTGTGTGTAGAAGTAATCATATTAAGTATGTTTATCATACGCTGATATGCCAGCGTAGCAGTTTGGCTTTAAATCTGTTGCCCACTCATCCATTGCAGTTAACCTCGTTGCCCAACAATTTATTGATGCTAAACTTTAAATTACATCCCTAGAGGTTTCTCTTTGAAGCTCTAGCTGCTTTTTAATCAGTTAAATGTTACTGTTATGCTACCAATGTATTCTTTGAGACTTTACACGCACAAACATCATAAAATAGCTAAGAGCATAGAGTTAATTTTGAAAAATTGAGCGTAAGCATAACATTTAAGATCTTGTAACCTTCGCAGTGCTTACTAAGCTGAGGAGTGATGACTTGTCTTTCTATAGTAGCAAAACTACACTTATTGGCTAATAGATTCAGTCAGTTAATTGAGTCAAAACACTTCCATCCCAAAGTGAGTCTGTTAAGCGGTGGCTTTCATATTAGAAAATTAAACTTTTGGGTGGTTTGTAGATTATCAGTTGTTTTACATGCAAAAATGTTTCGCGGCGTAAAATTTTACCCAAAGACATATCATGTGAATTCAGACATGTGCATTGCATTGTTTTCCAGACTGAATTCCATCTTGTTTAAGCTTGAGTACTAATCTTTACTAACTAAATGTCGTGTCTTATTTGTCTTTTCATCATATCATAAAAATAAATGGCATGCTTTTGTGTCATCCTTTGATATTGCTTATGCTTGGTCAACTGTATAAAAGTGTTGTATTCTTAGTAATCTTTTTTTATGCTATAAATCCTTGGTGTAAAATAAGTTTGTTTCTCTGTATACTACAAATCCTAAAATTGGTTTTTAAAATGATATTATTTTCCATGCCACTTCAATGTTTATCACGTACTGTTTGCTAATATTCAGCTGCAATTTTGTTATAATTTTGAAGTACGCTGTGGAGTGCAGTTTCAGCATTGAATATCATAAATAAGTTCTATCAATCAACGAGTTGTCCTCATAGCTCTGAAACACTTATCTCTCTCATGTAAGAAAAATTAACTGACCTGTCAACATGTCTAAAATGGGCAATGTGTAAACCGGGCATTAGGTTGTACGGTTCATATTTTTATCATATCTTTTTGTGTTAGAAATTTCTGGAAAGTTATCCCTATTAAGCAGTTTTCATGTTGCATTTTTCCTTCTCAGGTCTTTCGAAGATAAACGGAACAATCCATTCCAGTTTCGTCATGTTCAGCTTTGCCATAATTTAGCCGAACTAGAAAAGGTGCCTGAACCAAAGGTAATACGAATGTAAACTTGTAGTATTTCATTTTTATTTTACTTAATGCTATTAAGTTAGCGTTAATATAGTGGTGATCATTGCAGGGTGTTATTGATGATAAGTACAGCAACTAGATTGATCAGCAGAAAGTACTAAACTTGGAATTTTTAATTTGGCCAAAATTGTTATTGGGCCAGACACTTGATACATGCTCGGATTGGGCATGTGTGTCTGTAGCACTGTTCACTCCTAATTTATGTATTAAGTTATATTGTGTGAGTGATATTACCCTAAATTGTTTATTTTAGGTGGTGCTGAGTAGTGTAGCAGATATGGAATGTGGTTTCTCAAGAGATCTTTTCATACAGTGGAGTAAATTCAAGAAAAATTGCATTATCTTGACTAACCGAACCACTCCAGGCACACTCACTCAGAAATTGATTGATAATCCCAATTTTACATTTATCAACATTGAAGTATGTTAGTTTGCTTGAAGTTGTATGACGAATTAATGATGTTCTTAACTTGGGGTGCCAACTCTTGTGTTGGGGTACTATGAAAAGATACGTTTTTCATTAATTATATTAATCAGCACCGTGATGACGTCATTTGCTAATAAACTCGTACTGCAAAATCATCTAATTTTATTGTACAGTCGACAGGTTTTAAACACAAAAACAATTTGTTACTTGGGTATTTAAACTAGTAGTGAAACATTTGAGGAACAGGAAATACAAAACTGCACAAAATGTTGACGATTGTTCATGTTACAGTTTGTATTGTGGGATTTGATAGTTTTAGTGGTAGTGATAGATTTTGATAATATTTACATATAAAAATGCAATGATCATTATAGGCAATTTTTATATGATGTAAAATATATACTATGTGCAGTTTTAATGATGTAAAATGACTGTGATTACAGACAATAAAAGATTGTTGTTGTTATTATATTAAAAAAAGCAAAAAGATAACTGCTACTTTGTGAAATGCCATTTTAGCAGCAGCTAGTGTACTATTTTTTGCTATGTACTTGCGTTATTGCCAGATTTTAGGTGTTGCAAAGCTAACTTTGTATGCAAGATGGGAAACCTTGATTGGGTTGGTCTTGTTATAGGTACGGCAGAGAGTCAGACTAGAGGGAGCGGAATTGGAGGATAGATTAAAGCAAGATCGAGAGAAAGCTGAGGAGGATGCCAAACGAGCCAGCGAAGCAGCTTTGAATGAGTAAATCAATCCTTTTCTTTTTTCTACAATGTGGCATAAAATAGTGGCTAGTACGTCTGATATAGGAAACGTTTGTTTTTTATTAATATCCCGAAATCTTCTACACTGAGGCTGAGTTAACAACTAGTATCATTGGCTTGGATAGAATTGATAAAACAATAATTTTTCTTGGTCAGGATAAAACAATTTTTTCACCATTTTCTTTCCTTGCCAGTCATGGGATATATTACGTCATTCCAGTGGGATTCATCTCATCGTTGTAATTAATAATTTTGTAACTTGCTTGCATTAATTAGCTAATTAATAATAGTGTGTAGTTGCAGAGGCCTGTGCTTTGAAACTGCCCATTGGAAGTTTGCACTGACATCTTCCAGCAAAAATTCATTCTTGGGGCTACTTGTACCTTTTTAAATAACACACTGCTGAAACTATGTAAAGTTTCATTTAACATATTCATCGTTAGGCTGAAATGCATTTTCGTGATTTCACAGAATGACAATTGCCAAATAAGATCCTAGCCGACTGTGTGTGACATCGTTTTCTGCATGAACTAGCCACCATGCAGAATGTCCTTGCATTATTGATGAGTGATTTTGTGGGAGTTTACTGGTAGGATAGGCAATAATTTAATGTCGCATTTTCTTTTTTCTTTTTATTATTCACAGGGAAGAGAGTTCAGGAGAAGAAGAGAGTGCTGATGAAATGGACATAGATGGAGTTGTCCAATATGATGGTACAAAAGTTTTTCAGCATGATCTCATGATAAAGGGAGAGGTATGAACTGATTGTACGTTGTTTGTACTGCTTAGCATTTTGCAAGCCAATATTCAGGCTTCAACAGCAAGATATGCTTAAAACTGTGGCAGGATTAGAACCTGTCTTTTCTGGGATGACTCACTAAATTAGGAGAGGTATCTAACGAACAATAATCATGACTGGATACATATACAATATACATGCTTTCTGGCTAAGAGAAAAACCCAGGCAGTATGACAGACAGAAGGCAGAGAAGCTCTTTTCCCAACGTTGCCCATTCGTTTACTGACCAGGCTCTGAATTGTTTAACTTTGGCCGCTAAGCCACTTGTGCTAACATTTCGCTATTGCCAAATGCTTTAACACAGCGTCATCATTGTTGTCATGGACAGGATGGGTCCAAGGTATCTTTGATAAGTTCCTGTTATAGTCATCACTTGATAATTTGCTTTTAGTGAAAATGCTCATTATTGCCATGATCAATGACAATGAGGTTTTTTATTTAGGGTCGAAGTCGAGGAGGCGGCTTTTTTAAACATGCCAAGAAATCATATCCCATGTTTCCTGCTTACGAAACGAAGATAAAGTGGGATGATTATGGAGAAATCATACAGTAAGGATCTTTAAGTTTTTGTGTTTTTTGAAAGCAAAAAACTGAACAGATGATTTTTTCCAGTAGTAGTCGCTGAACTTGTATTCACTACAGCATAAATGAAGTTAAGGCATTTTTTTGCAAAATTTGTGATATATGACGTCACAAATGGTATATGACATAAAATGCAACAGTTAAATGAATTGGGCAGCTCTTGTTTTTATCAAGTCCACATGTTTTGACCGTAAAAGCAGATATATTCTGCAAGCATTTAGCTTTTTTTTCAGAATAAATTTGTCATTTCTTTTAAGCTTTTCCAAGTTCTTGCTACATATACTTTAAAATTTTGCAAATGATTGATTGTAGACCCGAAAATTTTGCATTGGCCGACAAGCCTCAAGCCGAGGAAGAAAAGAAGGAAGATAAAGCAGAAACTGAAGCAGCAGAAGGTACATTTACATTCCACATGTTGAGACAAAGCGGTAAAATTTAAATAAAAAACACAGTCTCTTTACGGCACTAGTGAAATATCGATGTTTTTGATTAGCTTTCCTGAAGTAACGTTTCCAGAAATTTTAAATTTGGGAACACTAGTGATAGAAATTACCAAAATGTTGGTCTTAAAATAAATATATTAGTTAAATTAAGATTAAAATTAGAAATTCTTAAATGACTCTGCTTTGTACACACACAATGAACACGGCATTTTATAATTTCTATACAGCACAGCACAATAATTATCACCACAATTCTTTTTTTGGTAAAAATGCATAGTACATTTTACTACATTCTAACATTTGGCCATAGCAGTGAGTAGGCACAGTCTGCAGTTGAGAGCATATGTATACTTTATTTGTGCATTACAGTTGGCGTAAGATATGTGTTAAATAAATGTAAACTTTTATTTAGAAAAAATTACAGCTGATTAAATTTGATTTGAATTTTTGTGATATAAAAACATAAACACCAAAACCGCATTTGGTATTTTAGTAAACCACAGCCGCTTAAAGGTTATGTACAAATATTATAATGCTGTATTAACATTATTGATTTCCTGTTTATATTGTAAATGCCACATTATGTAGGTTCTCACTTATTATGTAGTACTGGGGTGCGATCTTTGTCACGTTGAATCATACTCAAATGGTAAAAGATGTGCCATGAAAGCAAATCCTGGTTTCAAATCCTGATTAATTCCATGTTTTTCGGTATCTCTGTCAGTTAATTAGCTTTTAGTATAATTGTTGGTAAACATGTCTTTCCTTACGTATGTGTATGTATGTTTGTGAAATTTGTTTTTGTTGCATTGACACCTTTAATTGCTTTTCCTTTTGGTAGACACGGCAAATATACCAACCAAATGTGTGCGGACATTGCGTAGAGTTAACCTCAATGCAACCATCATGTACATAGATTTTGAGGGGAGATCAGATGGGGAATCTTATCGCAAGATTATTTCACAAATAAAACCGAGACAACTGGTAAGATTGAGAGTTGGCTAGGGACGTAAGTCAATTTCAATATCGTAGTGTTGTACTTTGTTTTTTAATTTATTTGTAGTTCACTGTTACCTGACAGTAGTTTATTCGGCATAATACTGAATGTATTTGTATGGTAACAGTTATTTTACTGCATGGATAACCGATCTAAATTAGATTCAAAGAAGGAAAGGGTACACTGAAGAGTGCAAAAAAAAACGATAAAATTTCGAAATACATATTTTTCAAATCATAAGGTAGTTTTTTTTAATGTATAAAGAGATTAAATGAAAACGCAAGAGATAAGTGCTTCAAAATGAATCAACAACATGAAACATTGATAAGAAATCTATCTAGCTATGGCACATTTTTTAAATTATTTAACTCAAGTGCAAATCACATTGATGTGTTTAAGAGCTGCGCAACAAATGAGTTGCTGCATTGAGTATACGGACTATACATATCTGGCCTGTCTGCATATGCCTGACAACATAAAGCCTCTTAAATTTTTCATGTCATGTAGTTAGTAGCAAATTTTAGTAGCTGATCACTTATAACATTTCCATTGCATCTAAGTTGCAGTATATTTTTAAGATACTAATCCATGGCACACCGGAGTCTACACACGCTCTAGCTGACTTCTGTCGCACAACTCCCGGAATCGTACAGGAACGTGTCTTCACCCCACACCCGCATGAAGTCATTGATGCAACAACGGAGAGTCATATTTATCAGGTATTAACGTGAATCATTACATTAATGCCTGCTGGAAAAGTACGCAAATATTCCAAACAATGCCTGACGCAGTAATTTCCAGTTGCATAGATTCTATCTAATAATATAATTACTCACTACCTCCTTCATACAGCATGTTTTTTCTGATAATTGGTAATGAATTTATCTAATATTGCAAATTTAGCATATTGTAAATTTAATCGCAACCTTAGTATTGTAGTTTTAAAATAGTATAAAAGAGTGCTAAAATCATATAAAAGTATAAAAAACATAGCTAGCCTAAACCATATTTTTCATTTTGGTATCTGATCTGCATATTTATTCAGAATTTAGCTAATTAAATGCTTAAAGCTTGTATCAAAAACTAGAAAAATTAATAAAATAGCTATCAGTTGGTAGCTGTCTGTCACTTTGGTAGCCGGGTTTCTGTCAGTCTCTGATCAATAGACTTATTATCCCTTATTATGCTGGTTACCTTATGCCCATTTTCTAACTATGTGCCTGAACACTACTCGGAAAGTATGTGCATTATGTAATATTAATGGGTAAGTATTGGGGGGTTGATGCGATTGGGCATGACTTTCTGAGTTTTACTTTTTTTTTATTAAAGTTACATGTCATTTGCAGCCATTTTTAGACTCGGCCTAAACTGATTGAAAGCACCATCCTGATGTGGGAATGTAGGGTGTGACAACACATAGCACTACTCGTAGATTTGCTAATTGGCATATTACTTGTAGCTTCTACTAAATAAGGTTCTCTCTTGAGGCACTGAACAATGCAAAAAAGGCTAAGCTTTTTGGAAATGCTTCCTTCGCAATTATGTAGAGTGCTAGAATAAAGTTCAAGATATAATGGTTAGTCCTCATTTATTTTGCTGCAACAAACACGTCAGCCACCTTTTATGTGATGATTTTTTTCTTCCTGATACCGTTAGGTGAAACTCAAGGAAACTCTGGTTACGAACCTAGTGTTCAGTCATGCAAAGGGCGGAGTAGGCGTGGACTTGGCTTGGGTTGACGGTCAGTTAAGCATAACCAAGGGAGGCGCTGATACAAGTGCACTGCATGAGCACAATGGTGATAATGTTAAAGAAGAAGGAATGGAGGGAACTCAAGAAGAAGACAGGGTGCCGGTCTTAGACCCTGTGCCCTGGAACCAGGTTGGTATTCCGTGCTTGTAGTAAAGCCACTTATCTCATTTGTTTGAATGACAAGGGCCACTGTGCCTGTCAAGGTATAATATTTTTTCATACTTTTCCTCTTATAGTATGTTATTTTATTTACAAAAGTTTTCAAATTGTTTTAAATTCTGCTTGGGAAATTTGAATTTTCTCCCAATAACAACAACATTTCGTAGAAATTTGGTGAATTGATTCCATGTTATATTTTACTTCACTTGTCGGGTACAGAAATTAACTGTTGATAATATTGAAACTGTTTGCTTTCATAATTACTGTAATATGAAAATAAAATAGCTAACTGCTCACTTACTTGCCACATTACAAAACTTCAACTGTTCAGTGAGACATTATAATGATATATTATTATTATTATTATTATTATTACATATAATATTATTTGTTTTGAAAATGCTGAAATACCACAAATATTATCTGTAAGATACTTGGATACACTAGATATACATACTCTGGAAAGTAATAGGACTTGACAGTTGCCCTAAGGCACATTGCATTTAAGCTTTGTGGTGTTTAATGTTTATCCAAGAAGCTTATTGACCCTGGACTGAGTATAAGGAAAGAAACACTACCTTCATTGTAAATATTTATAGCTTCCTGTTCACTTAGATGAAGGAGTTTCAAGTGAATGCTTTTGGTAGTCACGTCATGTAGTGTACTTAATTAAGACAATGAAAGGCCTTTTCCCTGTAATACAGTAAATAGCAGAGCCTACTAAGTGCAAACGTATAATGTTGAAATATTTTGTATTTATCTGTTTTGAAATTTTCCATTTCTTAAAACAATGATACAGACAGTTACTCTTCGCAGGGGTTTGGTGAAACTACATATTGCATATTAATTAATGTAGTAATTAATCAATACAATTGATATTTGAGCGGTCACATTAACACCTGAGTGCAGTTAACATTTGAACATAGACAAGGATAGGTCCTGATGGTTTTAAAGAACATAGTCTAAATAAGGATAGTGGTGCTTTTACATCTCAATGCTGCTAGATGATTTTTGAAAACGTTTAGATGTCAGCCAAATTGCAGACTCTGAAATGTTAATATTGCAGGAGATTGTATCACTTGTTTCAGAGAAAATACTCTGGTATTTTTGTTCAGATGACGATAAATTATTTTTTATTTTTAAGGTTCCCGCACACACATCTGTGTTCGTGAATGATCTCAAACTTTCCGACTTTAAACAGTTGCTCATACAGGAAGGTCACAAGGCAGAATTCTCAGGTGGTGTTCTCGTCATCAACAATACCGTTGCAGTGAGAAAGAATGAAGTTGGGCGGTTTACTTTTGAGGGCTGTTTGAGTGAGGATTATTATGTAATACGGGAACTTTTTTATGAACAGTTTGCTATCTGTTAACAGTAGGAGGATGTGAGATGCAAATTTGTACAGAAATTGTATTTATGTACATAATTATTGTAATTAAATTCATTGCTTATAATAAACTGAGTGTTAAATTGCCAGTCGCAGAACTAACCTTTTTTCTTTATGCCTTTTTTCAATAAAGTTGACAAGATAAGCAAATCACGTCATCCCCTTGAGGTTTCTATAAGCTATTTGTTGACAATTTCTGCATTTGCAATTCACTTATTAATGGCCCTTGTACTTTTACTCTGTAACATGTTGCAACTTAATACTGTGAGTATATGATTGGGTCTCATCCTCGTAGGAAGAAAGTTTTTTTCAACAATTTGACTAGAAATTTAATTGGTCATTTAGCTGACAGTTGAACTTGTATAATTTCGTTAGAAAGTACGTAAATTTTCGGAACGAAAATCAGAAATGAAACTGACCATGTTTAGGTGTGGTATAACCTAGAATGCACCCACGCACCTTACAATAATCAGTGACACTTCTTGAATGCTTAGCACTTAACAACTGCCTTTTACTATCAGCACACACCATCAGAAAAACAAAATACGTATGAATACAAAATTACATGCATGTAGGTCTTCATTTCACTTCAATCAATGTCTCTCTTAAAAACCAATTTAAGTAAATTTGGGAACCATTTGGGAACCATTAAGTATTTGGATCCCTCATTATCTTCCCTGCTCATTCAAACACATTTAAATTAGCAGAAATGAGCAAATCTGTACAAATAAAGTACTTAGAAAAGCA
The DNA here is from genome assembly GCA_030141605.1 of Tubiluchus corallicola. Taxonomy (NCBI): domain Eukaryota; kingdom Metazoa; phylum Priapulida; class Priapulimorpha; order Priapulimorphida; family Tubiluchidae; genus Tubiluchus; species Tubiluchus corallicola. The sequence continues at coordinate 671,916 of JAQGDQ010000028.1, forward strand.
ACGTAAGAAATCTAATTTAAAGACTAAGTGAACGTATAAATTATACGAACATTATTTATTACTTTCATATTAATAAATTATGTAACACAGCATTATTACAAATGTCAAATTTTATTTATTATTAAATCAAATGAAGTCACGTATAAATTGTACATCACTAATTAAACTTTATTTTGGAACGTTAATAATAATTATGATTATGGTCAACTCTGAATGCAATAATACAGTGCACCTTTATTCAAACGAGATCTTTTCATACAAAAATAAAATATGATACCTAGCTGCCAAGTGACGTTGCAAAAAATATCAATACTTTTGATGATTAAGATGCTTCTATATTGATAAAATAATTTGTCTGAATGTGTACACTATTTGGCTTGCTTAATGTTGCAAATGTATTTAATTTTAGAATAATTGTAATGAAAAAGAATTTACACTTGTTGAAATCAGATTTCTATAAAAACAGGTTATCTTTTATAAAATTAGAAAATCACGATCCAGGTATGGCTGAATATCAAAGAAATTCTCGTGAATGCAAAAGCAGATTTTTGCTGCATGTATCAATAAAGCAAAATATATTAGTATGTATCACATGAAACAATATCAAAGCAATCAACATCTATTATCAGTTAATGATAATCAGTACGCAAAGGTTCTGGATATGATCACTTTTTTATGCTGGTTGGCACATAAAAAGAACGAGTTCAAAATAAGCAAAAGGCGCACTGCAAAAATAACAATACCAACAATCAATTCTTACACCTGTTACACTTACAAAATGCTGGCCAGCTTTGCTAATGAAACCTTCAGTACTAACTCCATAATTATTTACAATTTGCAATATATAACTTTCATAATATTTTACCTTTCAGTTTACTGAAGATCTGCAAATTATTACTCAACTGTGATTCATATCACTAAAATCAACTATTTTTTTCTAAAATAACACATTTGGTTGACTTAGCACCACAACAGTACTTATCAGACTTTATTACTAAGGCAGTTTCACATGGCTGCAGAATGGTGTAGTTAATGATACACAAGGCTTAACCACTGGACAGCCCATTTCAGTTTGTCGGATGACAATGCCATCTTCTTCCATGCTGAAACATCCGGAATCCAACTGATCCTCCTCGTCCTGTTTTATGATAATCTGGGCACGTTTGCCATCATCCCTGAAAACACTGTCAAAACTATCTGGATCGCAATCTGATCTAGCCGGGCTATGTCCCAATCCTGAGTCCTGAGAGTCAAGAACCCTGTGAACACTTAGCGATGGAATTTCAATTGCAGAAGTCTTCTTCTGCAGAGCAGCATCTACTTCGTGTGGTGTCAACTTAGACTCTTCATCATCCATGTGTTCAGAACCAGAATCACGACTGCGTGGTTTCTGTAGAATGGGCTGTTCGCTGTCTGCATCAATGTTGTCAGTGCTTCTCCAACACGTAACGTATCTACGTGGCCCGCGGATGACGGTCGTAGATCCACTCAGTGACCGAGTTTCGCCACCTATTACATCTACATCATGCTTTGGATTCGGACTAGGTGGCACACAAGTAATATTCCTACTCGTTATGCAAGGCGGCACATCCGGCTTTCCAGTACATCGTATTTCTTTCACCACCCACTCTCCCTCAACATCTTCACTACTCACAAACTTTCTCACTTTCTCTGGTTTTGCAACAGGCGACATTGCCTGATTATTTTGCATATTTATATGTGAATCAGAAGGCTCAACTTCTTGAGAACAACTGTCCCAAAAATTTCGCTTGTAGGGTGCACTGATAGTACTGCTGTCAGGACCAGATTCACAAAAGAATGTTGATTTCGATTTTTTGTCATTAGTGGCAACTGAAACATTTGATTTATCACATTCAGGCTGTTCTGTCACTGTTGAACGATTACTTTTCTTTTTTCCGCAGAACATGGGTCGAAATGCACTACCAACTAATGGAGTTTCGGGCACAGCCTCTTTCTCTGTTCTCAGAAAGTGCCGATCAACTTCTATCTCTAGAGGAGGTGCACGAGTTTTGCTCTTGCAGAAAGGAAAGCGTGTTCGTTTACTACCGGGCACTGGCGGTTTTCCCACGTCCGATTTCATATCCCTTTTGAATGCTTCGGTAGCCGACTTTATGTACTTCAATAGCGGTGAACGTGAAGAATCTAGTTTCACTGATTTTATAAACTGCGGCTTGAAGTCGAATGGGTCTTTAACAGAATTTCTGCCCACCTCGCTCATTCCAGTTGAGTAACTGGAACATTTAATGAGTTCACGCTGGTCAGTGGGTACTGAATCAGCGTCGGGTACAACTACGTACTTATCTAACACATCTAACAGATCAGCACTGTTACTTTTCCGCATTTCGTGTATGCGGCTAGAATCTACAGAATCTAATTCACACCTGACCTTTACACTACAAACAGAGTTATCATCGGATCGGCAGCTTATTTTGACGACCGGAACAACATTTTCTAATTCCTCACTCATGTCACTTGCGACGCAAGGAGTGAAATTCAATTTGTCCAGATTTTTCGTCGGTATAGCACTTACTTTGTTTGATCCGGGCGAAAGAAGATTTTCCTTTGAATTGGATGGCGTAACGAATGTAAGCTTTGCTATGGCGGAAGTAGGAGACAATCCAGTAGTGACAGTGCTCTCTGCGGTAGTTGACACATTGAAAACACACTGACGTTTAAATGCAGGTGTTCCAGAACCAAGAGAATAACCCTTTGACAAAAGAACTTGTTCCCATTCCAACAACTGCCCCAAGAAGTTAAAATTTGGAGAAATTACAGGCCTCTTTGCTTTTACATACCTGAAACATAAAAAATAAAAATTGGATTTCTTGATTCTACAAATCTGTCTCTATAAAACACCAATTATGACTACATTTACATGAAATGTTTATATGTTGCACATGTTTTTTTGGAAAATCACTGTCTTTACCTGTATGCCTCATCTGATGTCATATGTAGATTTCGCATGATATATCCTATAACGAAAGTAGGCGAGCGAGAAATTCCAGCCATGCAATGTATCAGAACACTTTCACCAGAGTTTTTCACTTTATCTAGAAGAAATGAAAAACATTGAGGACACGAATACTTCTAGTCTATCACATATAATGTCTTAAAAGTTAAAATCAATGCCACTCTGTGCCATTACCAACGCACGAATATGCAGCTATATTTTCTAATTAGCAATTATTCTGCTTTTTCGAAGGCAGCATCAGATATATTGATATTGGTATAGGCTTCCCTAGTGCACTAGTCAGACATGCTGTTCTATACAACATCAACACTGGCAGTGTGAACACAGGTTTTTTAGTAACTGTATCCTACAAGTATCTCCTTATCCTACTGTCTAGTCTGTGTTACTACCTTGCTGCTGATATACAGGCATAGCTTTCTAAAAGTGGGCATCATAGCAAGTCTTATCAGTTTGACTATAATGAATCCGAAAAACACTATTGCCAACTCAAAAAATTATCAGAAAGGGGTTAAAAACGCGAAAAAAATGGCCGCCAAGTTTTTGCACAAACAACGTAAGCTAAGAGAAATTTTCAGAAAATTAACAGCTAATATGACATCTATTTCAAGGTAGTTGGACCCGAGGAAACCATTTCTGTCATTGTCATTTGAAATGGCCGCCATGCGATAACGAAATAATACCGATCATGCAGTTACATTAACCGTTTCGTCATAAGATTTTTTATACAAACAAAAAACAATCAACTGGATTTTCTTGAATCCAGAAAGCTGCTACTAGCCCCAAAATAATGCAAAGTGATTCAAACAGCCCAATAAGTAAAAAACAAAATGACCAACGGGATCCCTACATAATTGTCTAGCAGAATGGTGAAAAACCTGGTCTTTTAACTTAAGTTACAAAATTTGCACAATGTTAAAACCAGTCAAGGTGATTAATTTTGGATATGAGGGCCAATCTAACATCATCCAGTATCCATTGGTTGCCATTTTCAAAAAATGGTTGACAAGATTGATGCCTGGAATTGCTAGTTTTGAATGCAATGTCCTAACTGTTGGCACAGTTAATATGACAACTTTGGTGTCAAGATATAGGTTAGGTTTTCAATTTCAAGAAGCTAATTTCTGACCCCCCAAAAACACCTATGACATCACCTCAGTTAGGACTTCAAGATGGTTGCCAAAATATTTGTAGCCACTTGTGTAATATATTAGCTATATTGCCCAACCTAAGGTAAATAAGATGATGACATTAGTATCTATATGTAGGGCTTGAAGGTCAAGGATTTAGGGTAGTACCAATATGACCAACATTTTCAAAATGGCAGAAAAGGTATCTTATACCATATGAAAATGTGGATGTCACCGATTCTGCAAAAAAATCAGCTTCGCAAGCAATCCATGCCAATCCTGTTTGCAATCAAACTTCAGTTTTTACAGAAAGAGAAAAAAGATTGGCTTGGCCCACATAACGGAAACATTTGTATTTTTAAGAGACACTACCAGAACAGAACTGTTGACTTAACTCATGGCTGTGCTGGAACGTTTTGCTGTACTCCTGTATCATAAAGGTGGCACATTGTCGTCAGTTTGCAAAGCAGGTAAAGGCTTGTTCACTACAAAGGAAAGGCTTTTTGGTGACAATTCCCCCAACATATACCACACTGTTGGGGCACACCAGAGGAGTGGTATATCAGGCAGGTATTGTTGGTCCAGGTATTGATCACTAACGTAGCACCAGATGTGGATTCCTTGAAAAGCTACATCTACACACAAAAATCATCATCTTATCTGCTCTGGCAACTGTGATGTCGCCTTTAACTGATGCTAGAGATATAAAGCTTGTTGGCCACCTTGAAAGTGGCGACCTCATTGAACTCTAATCTACAGCTTTTACTGTTAATACCCTATATCTAGATACTAAAATTATCATTCTATCTGCCTTAGAACATGCAATGTAGCTAAGTAGCTAACGTATTACACTAGCTGCCACAGTCATGTTGGCAACCGCCTCGAAATTGACCTGGATCCCGAAATAATAGTCTCTTGTAGAATGAGGAAAAACTTGCTCGTTTCGTCTAAATAAAGTTACAATACTTTGCGCAAAGCTAAAACCCAACAAAGTGATTAATTTTGGATATGAGGCCAAACGGAAATCTTCCAGTATTGCTGCCATTTTAAAATGGCCTGGAAGTTGGAAGACTGTTGCAAATTTTTTAAAGCCGTATCTTAGCTGCTACAGCACGTGTTTTAAAAGTGTTAGTTATGGGTTTCTTGACCGTTAAAACATGGCGGCCATTTTCTTTTTTGCTTATTTTTTATTATTAGTTATTAGTCTTGCAGCATTTAGATTCAACAAGGTCGAATTAATAAAAATGACCTGCTTTTTGTTTTTATGTTAAACCTTTAGGTAAGCAGGTAATATAAGTTATCGGTATAATTTCTTTTTGTGTGGCGGGCATTTTGAAAACCGCGACCATTTTTGTAACAAAAGTAACAGAAATGCATTGCAAAGGCCCAGGAATAGATATCATCATCGCTTCACAATATTAATTTTCAGGGAATTTCTTTTGATTTATACTGTGTGTGCAAAAACTTTACTGCCATTTTGTTTTTTTTTGCGTTTTTGGCCATTTTCCATTAATTTCTCAAGCCGGCGACAGCTTTTTTCGGATTCAGCTTGGTCACATTGACAAGACTGTGGCAGTGTTGCACACTTTTAGAAAAAACTGCCTCTAGAACTTTAGAGATGCACATTTTCATGATTTTCTTCTAGTCTAGTGGTGGCCATTTTGAAAAAGATTGGTCATTTTTGAAATGAAAAATACAGAAATAGGTTCCACGGGTCCAACTGCCCTGGAAACAATGTCATAATGGCTTTTTAATGTTAATTTTCTGGAAATTTCTTTTAATTTACATTGGTTATGCAAAAACTTAGCGGCCATTTTGTTTTTTTGCCTCTTTCCACTAATTCTTTGAGGTGGCAACAGCTTTTTTCGGATTCAGCATAGTCGACTTAATTAGACTGGCTATGTTGCCCACTTTTAGAAAAAAACGCCCTAGAACTTTATAGAAGAACTTTTTTCAGAATTTGGGTCTAGATTACATGATAGCAAATTTTGCTAAAATTACTGATAAACTTTGAACATGGCCTCTGCCGTACACTGTAGTTGTCATTTACAATCTCTTTTCAGTTTGTTGAATTCTATTTATACTTTTACAAACCTATGAAACTGAAAGCCAGTTCAAACCAAGGCAAAAGTTTCTCAGCATAATTGTCCAGGACGGGAATTCGTAGGAACTGACTGTCTTGCGGAACGCATTCCGCTCGCGGCATATTCCCGGTAGCATTTAATATGTATGTGACACCAAGCATCTAAGAATGACACAAAAGCTGGTTCAATTTGATATCCCTATACAGTGCACAAAATATTAGATAAATAGGATGAATTTATTTTAATTGCCATGAAGTAGTTTCATATTACATCAAAGTGCCCTGCAAAAAACTCATTTCTTCTCTGACGATGTAGCCTGCTCGATTTAAGATAAAAAAACTTTGAAATAATTCATGTAAAAATTTCTGCTTAATTCGACTCACTTACAGTGATTCAGGCCAAGTTACGTAAATGCATTATCCATTATGGCAATGAACCTACCTTCATTAACTCATTATCCTGCGCATCTTTGCTGCTGCCAAGGTAAAGAAATGGTAGTATTCTTGTTGGACCACAGTTTGTGACAGGAAGACAAGGCCCCGAATGAGTTGTTAGTGGTGTGTGATTCTTGCTGTTTTTGTCTTCGCACAGTTCTGGATATTTTGTACTAAATTCCAAAAATCCACCTAAAGAAAAGTTAATCACATTAGAGTTATTAGACATAACATCACTATTTTAACTTCTGATGTGTCAAACTCAAAAGCAAGACAGGTATAAATTTGGATTAAATTTGAATGGACTAAATCAGTACATCATGCTGTGAACGGTATAACTACACATCTCGGGAGACTAATCTCTAATAAAGATGTGTTAGTGCACATGGAATTAAATAGTACAATGACAATCACTACAAATGTTATAGGAATGAATTGTTTTCCAACTATAAAAGTCAAGCACTAGGCAGAAAAATCTTCCTAAATAGGGCCTCATGTCAAAAAAATCACACATGCAAATATGGCACAAGTATAACCAATAACTGTAAACACACGAACTGAGTTGTATGCCAAGTTGTAGGTTTCACAAAACTAAAACTATATCTATGACTAAATAACTTTAAGAGTTTTTAAAGCATGGGATTTCGAATTAAATAGTAGAATTACCCTTTAAAAGACTAACGCTACGAAACACTTCTCTCAGTTTCGTAATGATCACAGCTAAAAAACTGTCGTCCGGAATGGACTTAGGATCGGTCGTGTTTTCATCATAAATTACCACATCCGCTGTTGCATCAACACAGTCGACACGACCATTCTGTTGTAACAGATCTTTAACAGATACCTGCAAAAAACAAATTTTCAGTAAAAATAAATCCAGAATCAAAAGTGAATAACAACAGACAATTTACAAGTGAATGGTTCGAGTGAAATAAATTAAAAGTGGAATTATGAGATAATGAAATTTTCACAATAAAACAAATAACTGTAGTTGCTGAGGAAAAGAAATCATCAAACCATTGAAATGTGTACAACCACATGCAGACAGCAGTGAGCAATACAAGCTCAGAATAAGACCTACACATATTATTACTAGTGCAATTGTAGGAGAGAAAAATTAAATATTGCAGGACCAAAACAGTAACTAGCAAATTTCTTTGTTCTTTATACACAAGGCTGGTGGTTGCTCCACGTAAAGTGCTACAGTAAGAATATGAAAATTATTATTATTGTTATTATTATTTATTTATTTCCACAGCTAGGTTATAAATTACATGAAAATACACACACAATTACAAATAAATTTACAATTATAATAACAAAAAAATAATATAAAACTACAATCACTAAAATGTGAATACAGGTCCAGAATATAGGAATTCTTATAACCAATGTAATGTAATGTAATATTTATTTCCACTTAAAACAAAATACTATTACAAAATTTGCCCAAAAAACACAATTTCTGCACAACAGCACAGAATAAAATTATTTAATAGTATTTCGTTTGCTTGTCAGAATCGAAGAGGACATTTAAGGCAATACCTACTGCTGATGGATGGGGCAGATAAAGTGACAGTTAACAGGAAAAAATTAAAAATGAAGGTTCATAGGTAGAAAGCCTAGTGTTTAAAGTCATCCTGCACCAGGAATGACCATGGTAAAATCATGAGCAGCAGCAACAAACAAGAATGACCAGAACAAGTACTGAGATGTACGAACACCTTTCACAAAAGCAGTGGTTAAAGCGATTTAGCACAGCAAAAGGCATTTGACGAGAAAGAAACTTAGTTTTTCTAGCTTATGGTGACCACCAACCATACTACCAATATGCTAAGACCAACATTTGCACACTTTCATGCTTCCAAATGTAGATATAAAGAACAGAGCTTTTCTGACAGTCAGAAAGCAGGTAACAACTTATTGGTGATTAATGACATTAAAATGACCAAAAAAAACGATGAAAGAATTCAATATAAATGAAATAACGTTCGGCACCACCTCACAAAGTTAAAATAGTTCTGTACTAAATTAACAATAAAATGATTGTGGTTGGAGTTAGACAGCCTCCTCTGATTTTAAAAACACTGACCAGTGACCAACTTGTAAAGAAAAACAGCAAAATAAAGATATTGCCATTACGATCATTGCTATTATAGTATACTAAAGAAAGCAACCATTTTACGATAAGCACTGGTGAGTAGTAGTAATAGCTTCAGTCTACATGGGGCTTACTGACTAACCCCTTTAGACATGTGCAGACCATCTTTCTAACAGCAGAAATTAAAGCCTTTCGACACAAAACAGTACATGTGCCTCATACATGACCCATATGCAGCAGTGATTCATGCACAAATGTATTTACATCATGGGCCACTGACTTGGAAGAACATCTGTCTATCACATAAAATAGCATCATTTCCAAGGCGAATGAGGTTACGATTCGAATATTCAAAACTGAACCTTAATTAAACAAACAAGTAGTATAGTGTGTGAGATTTAGTCATATTAAATCAAAATATATGAGTGAGTCATTATCATGAATGAGTGAACCATGATATAGTGTACACAGTTAATCACTACCACAGTTATGCACATAGCATAGGGCTCACCAGAAATTTCTCATCTAAATGTTTGCAACTTCAAAACGATTGCCAGATTTGCTCAGAACGCATTGAAGATGACCAAAAGTTGATTTATAAATGCATTTCATCAAAAAATGTTTGCCTAATTGCTACTTTCCTTCATTCATCTTCTTCAGTTATTTTACTATCAAGTACTTGTAGCCAACTGGACTGCTATTTAAATCGATGAAAGGGTTGCACAATCCTCACAGGAAAACTTGATCAAAATCACATTAACCTTAACAACCTTAAAGTATGCTTGTGATTACTGATATTATTTGGTTATTCTGAGCACAAACTGCAGACGACGAGTGTAGAAGATTTTGATAATTCTTCACTGTTCAACAGGTAGAATAATACAGCCTGGATACTGTAAAGCCCCAGGGCATGGCTCTAATGGTAAGTTTGCACATCGGGTACAATGCGTACGGCCAGTTTTCGTTTGTCTCGGGGTATTTTAGAATGCCTAAACAAAGCAGCTACAGGTATCACTGAAGCACAAAAACCAGGTATAAACTAACTAAATAGGTAATCAGGCCTACAGCAAAGCCATGCATCAATTTATGGGCTTTTAAATTGCCATTTGAGCCTCTCACTACACACCAGTGAACTTGAGGTCGTTGTGACGTCACTCTCAATTTAACAAACAACATTATTTATTCATATACTTAGTTGGCAGGTCTCTGGTCACGGACAAATGAGCCTGTTCAACAATGATTCATGCTTTCTAAACATATAGGGTTAATAAAGGTTAACAAATTGCAATTTAACCTGAAATCCGTGAGTCAAAATAGTGACTCTTAATCACTAATTCAGGTTTTGAAAGCATTCAAGCAGGAGTGTGAATTATTACCGTGTTTGGTGGTTCATAAATTATATGAATTACAATTTCAAAATTAATTTCTTCCTGTCAAATATTAGTCACTTGTGCGACCGCTTCCCTCCGTCAATATAAAATCTCTAGATTAGCCAGCAGTTAATCAATATACTGGAAGCCTAGTAACTGTTCCCCCTCCCATGAACTCTTTCTAGAAACAATAAATTTAATTTTTTATTACACCATATTTGTAGAACAACTAGACTGTGAGGCCTAACACAAAGTTTCGCTCCTGGAAGGAATTCCGATCGTTAAAACGTCAAAAGTTGCTTTTAGTCTCAAACAATAATTGTTTTCCTACACAGTACCTGTAGGTTGATGGCAGGGTTAAAATATATTTTAGTACAGGTTGTATAACATGATAGTGACAGACAGCATAGTAAAATGTGTAATAAAAAGGTAGTGATAAGAGCATTTGAACCTAGATCAGATACAATAAATAAAAAATGCAGTGTATTTACAGTTAAAACGATAGTTTACCTTATCTTGCTGCAGCCGTCTTTTTATCAACTTCGAACAGTTGATATTTATTGCATTTGTAAGATGACAAGTATTGTACTCTAGAAACGATCGGCTATCCAATATAAGAACCTGAAAATATACCACTTAAATTAGAATTTGAACACAACTCTCAGTCGTCAAGAAACGTACTCCAAGTCTGAGTATAATAACAAAGTTATCAGCAAAAGTTTTTATTTGGTCCAAAGTATGAGATACATCAGTAACATAAGTTTGAGCAAATTTATTACAGCAGCTACAAAACACTAGTCAAACATCGGAGTAACTTGGTTCATTTCCAAAAGATTCTAGTCAACCACACTTGCATACAAAAATTAAACAAATCAAGTTGGCAGTTACACTAATGCTGACCACGGTATAAACTTTAACTGTCTGTTTGACAATGATTTCAGACAGGGTCTATTTTCAATTCATCTGATAAAAATATAATGAAATGTCATATATTTTTTATAGTGCACATTACCAAACTGTATTTTGTAATGTGATATGATAAGGACTCTATATACAAAATACTGTAATAAAACATTCTGAAAACACGTATTAACTTGGTACCATCACTGTGCTGGCAATACGTGTTAACCTGGCACCATCACGATGTTGAAAACTAATGTCCAGGGCAGTTCGATCTACCAATAAACTGACAATGTCCTGGACGACTGGGAGTGTGAGCAGTGAATCGTTGTTAACCAGACGTTCTGTAACATTTTATCAATCCTAAGCTTTGGAATAAATGATTGAAATTCTATGCAAAACTAAAGATGTACAGAAAATTTTCAAAATCTGGTTTTAAACCCTTCATTGCCACAATAAAATAGTGTTCATACATGGGTTTCAGTTTTTTATATCCCATTCAAAGTAAGCTAGCATTTTATGAAATGGACATGACAAGTCACAGCTATGTACATCACTATCGTCATCTGATATCTTATCAGGGCATTATCAGATGCATTATTATAAATAGTGTCTTCTTCAATAAATCATCAATGTAACTGTAATGATCGTTGCTACAATGAAATCGCATGATCATCATAAGCCTAAGTGACACTAGGCCCATTTAAAAGAGGCAGTAAGTGTAAAACACAAAAAATAATTACCTCTGTACTGTTGGTTTTTATCACAGTAGCCACCTGGTGAATAGTAGCCGAACCGAATGCTCCTAAATGTCGACTAATCTCGCAAAAATTCTCTTCTAACTTTTCGTGGCACGTGAATTTTTCTTCCACCTTTTCACAACACTTTCTATTTCTCATTGCCTTTAGCATGATGACAGTTTGTCATGTATTAATAAAAAATCCTTTAACGATGAATAAGTCTATGTACAATATCACAGATAGAGCATCTGCTTAGTGAAGCAGGTCGAGGTTCGTTCGATGATCCGCAAGTTGTTAGCTACATTGCGCCAAACCGTATTTATATTTCAGTCTAGATTCCTAGTACCATAGAAATTATCCCTTTCTTACTAAGTTCTGGAAAAAATGTAAATATGTATACGTATGAACAAAAGATGTCAAAATTTAATGAGCTTTTTTGAATTTAAACCAACTGCTTGTGGTTACATTACAGACACACAAAGAATATACAGGCTCTGCATTCTACCAAGAGAGTTCTTTACTCAAAAGTGGTGACACTGCAAAATAAAAATACAGCAACCAATTATGCTGCACACTACACTACTCACACAGTAAACAGGTCATTTCCTGTTGGCACTGCCTATCTATCCATGTACAATACATGATAACATGCAGACTGCATTCACTGACACAAAGTCTTAGCATGGATTTTTGTCTGACTGTTGTTATTATTACTCAAAGGGTGTCAAGAAATAGTAGAAACACTACTAGACTAAAAAGTTCCTGGGACATAATGGGTGTTTTAAGAAATGCGTTATGATACATGTGTCTCGTTGAGAAATTTCTGCGCATAGATTAATGACTGTTAGAGCAGAGAATGGCGACAATACTACAAATTAAAATGAAATCAGTGTTCTTCATTCAATATTAAAGTTATTTTTCACAGTTTTGTCAGTTTTTATTCATCTGTGAAAAATAACTTTTAATTTTCGTTTTTTCCATCAACGTAGATCAGTAATTTCCGACATCATGCACATTGGATAGATCAAATATCAAGCAAATCCAAAAAGCACAGGAGCTCGCTTTTTGCAAGGGTACTTTCCTATTTTCTGTAGAAGTCTCATAAACTGCACTCTCTGAAAAAGACCAGGTTGCTGTTCGGGATATAGTTACACTTTAAAGCCACCAGCTGTCGCTAATCCAGTGAGAAACAAAACGGTAAACACGATTACAGCACGTACAAGTGCAGCATAAATAAACTACGGTTAATTTAGACAAAAGAAGTTTTTCTGTGCACAATCACCTTACGCTCTGATGCGCTAGTGATGTAAGGTATGAAAATGCGTGTATACATTCACACATACTTGAAGTTGTATAACTTGCCAAAAAAAATTGTATGTATATTTCTTTGCCAGCCTAGTTATATAAACATTTAAATACTAATTATTAGTATTTAAATAAAATTAACCAAGAGTTGGTATGTCTTGTAAGACTTAAAATATTTTAAAATAATTTAAATACTTACCTACCTAACTAGGTATACGCCACCACTGATAGTCGGTTCTTCTAAACTAGGAAGTGCAGTAGTTATCTGCTGGAGACGATCTCTGTTGCTACTGGTACTGATGCCAGCGGAAGCAGAGGAACAACTGGAGGATGATGAGTCATATGAGTTTGACGCCAGTCTGGAGAGATAAGTAAATAACTGTTAGGTTTCAGTTGTGGTAGAACAAGACCAAGCCACTGTTTACAAGCTAACACACAGCTTCATAGGGAGAGTCTAGGTTGATGGAAATCAGTAAGACAGTAAAAAAAGAAAATATTTTAACAAAACTAACAACAACTTATAGACACAAAACAAAAGTCAGTATAAAAATCAACTTTCGGTCAGGATAAGCTTTTAACAATTCCTTATCACTGCACAGAAGATCATAACAAACGTGTGGTTTGTGTTTGCTATAAAAAAAAACTTGTGCATACAGAAAATTAAAAGTTTTAGCTTAAAACTGATAACTACGAACTCAATAATTAAATAGGGCGGTTTTTCAGACCATGGTCTATAATTTGGTAACTAAGAATCATCGATAAAAGATTTTGATAATTAGTTTATAACCTAGAAGTATATTTCAGCGAAGTACTCCAAGTAAGTGTTGCTAAGCAAGTTTACAGTTTCTTTTACTGACAAAACAGATATGTACTCTACATGTATTGGACAGGAATGTCATCATTTTATATTTCATAATTTGTTTTAACACAGAATTTACTGCAGTAAAAAAAACAAGTCACAGCTATGGAAAAATAATGAATACCTAATTATGTAAAATTCGTATTAAAATTGGCTTATCACAGTAGCTTTAACCAACAGAAAAATGCGCACAAAAATTAAAATAAATTTAAATGCCAAGAAGGTAAACTAAAGAGACCAAAAATCTATTTACAAATCACAATGTTTCCACACCAAATTATGAAAATGTTGCAACGTATGTTCTAGACAAAAACGAACGTTTGGGTGCCCTTTGACCCAGAGCTTATAATACTGATTACAACTGGTGATAAACCAATAAAGTTGAGCCAGCAATATTTGCTACCATGTGATCGAACCACGCTGAGCAAAGATAACACTTTACGTCATAATCTATAAATAGTAAACTTAACTTGCAGATTAATACCCTGTAGTTTACAAGGTTAAAATCACAATGGTTGGCTATGTGTGCTGCAAAAATTTACCAATTATCATGTGTGCGTGACTAGCACTATGACTGTAGTAAAACCAATGTAGCGAAGCATGAGTGTCTTTCTTAAAGTTAAACACTGCTAAGATAGTATAATACACCTGGGAATTCTAATGATGAAACCAGATTCATTCATTTTTAGTCCAAGTACAGCCGAAATAAATAATTTGTAAGTCAAGAGTGGGCCTGGACTTGAACCCGAGACCTTAATATAGATAATAATTTGACTACTTGACCACACAGCTCCTTATGTTCTCAACAGGCTTCAATTGTAACAAACGCATCAGCCAATCCAATACTTTTAATACTAATACTAATACTCCAAAATACTCATCAGTCTTAACAACCTCAACGTGGAATCTTAATTACTATAATCTATACAATTATGATGGTGTTTTATTTTTAAAACACGAGACTGTGAGAAGTTACTTTAAGTTATTACACAATTTTTTACTTGTTAGTTGTACAGGGAGTTTTACATTAAAGGGAGTTAAAACAAATTAAGGATCTTTAGTTGACACAAACATTCATATACACTAAAAACAATGCTCAATTAATTTATTATCAATATTTAGACGTACTCAGACAAAACTCCAATAGATTCCACATTCATAAACACACAAAAAATTAAACATATACAATGCAAGAATTAACTATTATAATCTTAATGTCAAAATTATTACGAATAGTGATACGGCTGCCTTATGAGCAGAGGATTCCTGGTTCAAGTACAGGTTGTATCCCATCTTTTTCACATTTCCCGTCTTTCAAGTTTGGCATCAAAATTTAATTCATTGCGGATTTGCATCATCAGTCATGATGGACGAATATACGAACGTTATTATAAGTTCTTACTTTTTTTTATACAAAATAAGTTCAATAACAACTTGTTTTTAAATAAGTTGGTTTTATGTTTTTATAAAAAAAACAATAAAAACTCTACTATACTTTTTAAACACAGTAAACAATAACACTCTTTCAAAAATACACTTTCAGACAGCATGGTTTTCATCGCAAAATACAACAAAGAGGATATAAGTTACTTCTTCACCAGTATACATATTTATCTATCACATTTACCTACTATCACATAGTTTTAATTCCTGTTTATGTAAGACAACTTAGAACTAGTAACTGACTGACTGACTATATACAGCGAATTTATACATCCTGTTGTTGCTAGAGAGTCAGAGTCACTGCGCACTAGAGAAAGTTAAGTATTGCAACATCCCTGTTTTAGGAAAGCAATACAGCGTGACTCAGTACAGGTGTAATAATACGCAGCTAAGCTACTACCACAGTTATAACTTAATTATTGATATTCACAGCAACAAAGCATTTATGAGAATAAGGCCATAAATCATGATTTAACTAGAACAATCCATTTCATATATTTATATACATATATAAAATATATGTAAAATGTTTAAATGCAGTCAATGGTTCAATGTTTTTGTATGACAACAAGGTAAATTATGAATAGGAAATACTATTTCTTTCAGATGAAGGACTGTAATGTCATATCTTTTCATTTCTGAAATGTATGGAATTTTTAAATTGATTTTGTATGAGTTTTCTTAGGCCTCATAAACTGCTTAAAACAGCTTAGTTACATAGTCTAATATTTCTCAAATCACACTAATCATCAAGAGAAATCATTCTGTTAACAGTGATAATAGCAGAAATACTTCAAAATGCCAATACAATTAATTTTTCATATTCAAAGTTTAATGAGTTTGGAGTCAGACCTATGCACAGGAAAGTTACAAAGTTGTTCATTACATATGCAAAAAGATCAATAAAACTTTTGTGGCCTGAATTTAAAAAACTTAGAACACTACATTTATTGTAAAATTTCTTAAAAGTACCTAACATCAAATGCAATAATGAATATTTTATTGTACTTGAGTTGTGCAATAAATCTTGAGCTCAGTGCTAGCTATACGCTATATGTAAACATGTTTTTACTGTTCAAATAAATGAGCAATAACTTGATATTGACCATAAAGATGCCAAAGCAGGCAAACAAATAAATATTTATTTGTTGTTTAAGTTGTTTACAATGTAAACATTAGACAGGGAAAAGAATACAAAATCCAACTTGGTCAACTCAAGTAATTTTGGACTTAGGGTTAGGGTTAAGTCTCAAATAAATAACTAGTACGCTAGTCTTTTAAAAGCATGAAAAATAATAGACCGTGGCATTAGTAGCTCTACTGACAGATCTAAAGCATGGCTCTAGGGACTGCTCTGGGAAGCTTTAGAAAAAAAGCTTATAAGTGGCAGTAAAAATAGACTTTCTTAGAGAAGTAGAGTTGATTCTATTAGTTCCTTGACTTCCTTCTAAGACTAGGATTTTGCGTAGACCTAACAAAAGGTACCTTTTACTTGACATGCCAGGTGATTTATTTGAAGTGATATAAAAAAAGAAAAACAGAAAGTAAATTTCAAAGTAAATTCCTTAGAATTAATTAATGAACTGAAATTATTAACAAATAAACCAGTGTAGTAGCTGACCAGAGCTAAAAATATAATGTTAAATGTTTCACAAAATTAAATGATTCACTAATATTTTATAACAACTACATAAAAAGTCTGGAAAGAAATTAAATAGCAGTCAGTGTATGATTTCAGCGGCTGAAAAGGTGATCAGTGAAATATTTTAATTACCCTAGTTGGAGCTAAATTAAGACAAGGAGTAAAGACTGCTAGATTAAATTTGTCAGTCATCATAAAAATAAATTTGTATTAAGTTTTTATGTGACCTATTATATTTACTCAACAAGAAACACTGATACGCAGTTAGCTGGCCTTTGGTTGAGATGAAATGATTGTAACAGCTAGACTGAAATGACGTGGAGTCAATTAACACAATTACGACAAAAATATGTTAATAAATCCACTTGTTCTTGTTGTATAGAAATGTGAAATGTCATGGAAAGTGCTTTGGCCCAGGTGACTAAAATTAAGAAGAACTCAGAACACAGATAAAGTATTGTTATTCATCAAAATTATCGGTTCTAAAATAAAACTGCAATTTAATTTAAGACTGTTAGCAGGTCTAAACATACTGATTACGGAATTCTAAAACGCAGTTACGTAGAACCATAAACAGTTTTAATATCTTGTTTTAAAATAAAACTTTAATACTTTAATTCGTTTTAAGATATTAGCCATATTTAAACATCAGTCAAAAATATTAAAAAAAAACAACTCACGTTTAACGATGTGTCCGACTCAGTTTGCTGGACGTCCAATATGGTGATACAGATACTAGCTGTACAAAATTTATGGTACGGCACAACCAACAGAGTCAGTTGTACTGTACCTATTAACGCTGTCAACAACTTCGTGGATCCATATTCCTGCAGTAAAAAAGGCACAAATTAACGAAATAAAACTATGTAAAATAAACTAGAAGTATATCATATCTTAAGCAAATAATATCTATTAAAACTAAACACTATTAAACATATTAATAGACTCAAAACGAATAAAGTATGCCAACATACGAAAAACTTTCTCGTAAACCCGTTTATCGTTCTACGACGGTTCTGAATCTAAAAATAAACTTAACGTGTTTTCTATTTGTAGCCACTACGTCACCACCAGCCAATGAAATATTTCGTTGCTCACTTCCAGCGAAGTCGTTTGCTACGCGCAAACCATAACAGAATTTTGCGCAAAAGTAAGCACATGTAATATCAGAGAACGTAGTTGTAGTGTAAGCCCTTCCTGTCTGATATTGTACTCTCTGGATTGGGTAATATCTATGGGACTGTTGGAGCTGTAGTATGAATGTATATGTTTTATATCAAGTTTATTTATTTAGTAGTGGGGATCAATTTTGGAACACGAGGAACAGTCACATTTATACTTGACAAAGTTTTTGCTATCCTAATTATGTTCAATGTACAATTTTTCGAATGTCAATTTTCAAGAACGAGAATTTTAAACAGGGTGTAATGTATAATCTTTTGCTAAGGTCAATTATAACGTTAAGATTTTGCTGAATCAATTGAGAATCTATTATTGCCATCAGTATTTAGTGTGGCAGCCTTCCACCAAATCTAATTCATATTCTTATTTTTCCAAAACATAAAAACAGAAGTATAATGAATTGCGTTTTTTATAAGTCAAACAGATAATTATACTTTTATTCAGCAAAGCAAAAAACTATTAGTGAACATAAATTTGGTATATGTGAAGTGAAAGAAGTAAATCATTGTGCAAATTAAATTTTATAATTCAATTCATATCCATTCCAAAAAAACCACAAAATCAAAAAAATATGATGCAAATCAAAGCAGTGATCCTAAATATACATGATCCAACAGAGTCTCATGCATGACAATATAAGTATAGCAATGTCCTGCTGTAAGTAGCTACAGTTTAACACTTGGAAATCAATTCGAAATATATATATATATATATATATATAGAGTAATGAAATAAATTCACTACAAAGAAGCATCTTTCAATGTTGTTATTACGATTCTGATTCTGGGACTTAGTGACATTGAAGATTCAGATGACATGATGAAAATAGATTCAGTTCTTAAAAAACAAATTACTTCAAAACTAAATGATTATATCATACAAATACATTTTAGTAAATAGACTCAGTGGCTGATTGATGTGGTGAATTTGTGATATAAAAAAACGCACAGTGCTTTTTCAGTTACTAACGTAATTTGATCGGACTATTCAATTCACATTAGATAGTCACTGTTATTTGTTGGCTAATACATCTGATTATCTGATGCGAAAATAGTTCGCAACTCAGAACTCATTAACTACTTTAGTTGGATTAGTACACTTCATGCAATGATTCAGTGATGTCACATCTCGCACAGAGAATCTTTCCACTTTTCTCATCGTGGATGTCAGATGAATTCTGCACAAGTTCAAATGTAAGGTTATGGAATACAAGTAATAACAATAATCACAACAACTTTCTATGTGGGGAATCAAAAAGGTAGGCATTTAAACAAATTATCTAAATTTATGATTTTCCAGGCTTTTTGTAGTGTACCGACTGGGTATCATTAAATTATTATTTAATGTTGTTATGTAGTGGAAATTAAATTAACAAATAATATAGTGATTTTTCTTTTACTTTAGTATTGCAGTTGCTGTGAGTTGATAGTAACATATTAAAAAAAATTGAAAAGTGTAAGTTAATGTAGTGTAACAGTGTAATCAAAAATAATAATATTAAATAAAGTGGTGATGCTTATTAGTAGTTTTTGTCCAAAATTTAAGAACTATCATTATTATGTGATCATTCTATTAAGTTTTGTCATTTAATGCCATGTTGATTAGTTTCATTTATAGCATATACTATACATGTACGATATAAAAGAACAGTTCAATTTGTGAAAGATAGGAGTTATTTTTAAATGGTTGTATTAAAAATTTATTGTGTTCATGTTGATTTTTCAGTGGCAAGACATCACTGTTGTTTCAGTATGCATGCACTAGCGCCGCAAGTGGTATAAGCGTTTTGTTTGTATGTCCACAGACATTTTCAACCGTGCCTGTTCGTGTACACGGAATGCCCTCTCCAGCACCGGAGTTGCTCAGCTGCATTAAAATAGTGTAACTTTTCTTGCAGTTTGTTTCATATATTTATACAGATGTTGCAAATGAGGTGATATTCTTAAATTTTGAGATAAGTTAAAACTTGTTAAATGTGTTAAACTGAATAGTTTATAGAATATGTATAGATATATATACATAGATAATATGTATACTAGCTTCGTATGATATCTTTATAAACATGTTGTAGTGAGATTGACCAGAGGATTTTGCAGATATGTTCTGATCCTGTTGAGGAGTTTAGTTATATTTTTGCAAAAAATTACTTGTCTGAATTGCATCATGCTATATTAGACTATAAGTACTGTAGCTATGACGGACCGATATCACACATTTTGCTGTAGGCCGTACGAGAAATATATGCCATACTTTATTAATAGCTGTGTGGCTGAGATATGCACAAAATTCAACAATGCTGAACCTGGATAGAAACTAATCTGGTGAATACTATAAAAATCACTTCTGGGTGGTTTAATTTGCTACACTGCTACCAGCTATGTATACCTTGAGAGGTTGCACATGCAGTCAAACCTTGTTATAACACCCCCCCTCCCTTTATAATACTAACCTCACTTAACGTCAATATTTTTGACACATAAATGTCTATAAATGCATAGATTGTATGTGTTAATGCACGCACCTTGTTATAATGCCAAACTCGCTTAATGCAAACTTTTTTGCAGTCCCAAAGTAAGCGGTATAAAGAGGTTCGACTGTACATGTATCTTATGACTCAGTATTCAGACGATAATAACTTAGATTCCAGTTTTGACAAAGCTCCTGAGTACTGATGTAATAAGCAGCTATTGTCTAATGCTGCTCAGTAAACTTGCCTAAATATTACACACCTGAAAGCAGTATGTCAAACTGCATTTAAAAATGCTGTTAAATTACATGCACGACTTTGAATATTTTGTTTCATTGTTGTTTTAAATTTTGCTTGTTATATATGTGCAAAAGTCAAATAACATTTATATCTGCTTTCATTTAAATATGTAGTATCTGATGTATGTCGATTTTCACATAACGTATACAATTGAGAAAATTTGTCTTACACTTTAATTAGATGTGTTTGACAAGCAATACCGCAGATATATTTGTAAGTACATGTGTACTACAGGTATAATGTACCTGGATGCCCTAGATTTACTTGTTTGTCAATAAGGAATAAACATTTTCTGTTTTGTCAGTTTTACTCCAAATCAATGTTTGTCATGTTTGCAGGTACCTGAATACTATAGAACAACTCATTAGCTATTTGGCTAGAATTCACCTGTCTTCTACATCAGCTTCCGTTCTTATCATCGACGATTTTGACTATTACTGTTCTCAGTTTTCGGTAATATGTGCTTTATAATAAGGGCTTGTGCTACTATTTCATTGTGCTGTACATAATATATTTTGTTGCTTTATGAATTCACTTATACGTAACTATCAGCTAAGCAGTTTGATCACCCAGCTACCTGCTGCAGCTGTTTATTAAGAAAAGAATTAGTAATAATAGAAAAATGGTTTGTGTGGTGTTGCATGAAACTGTGCAATATTTGTTTTGTTGTAACATGTGTGACATGTATCTAACTAAATTTTCTAAATTCTCATTCATTCCACTGTACATTTAACTACATTAGATATACATAGTCTGTTTCATGTCCTGTTGCCGGAAGTTCTGAAGCATACATTGCACATGTATAATTATGACAAAATATTACTAGTCATACTTGAAAAGATAAATATAATAATAACCTTACATGTCCTTGAAAAGGATCTCGTTCAGTGAACTGAGTGTCTTTTTTGCTCAGATAATTGAAATTGTGCAGAAAAGCTGCAGAAACTTGCCTACTTTTACGCTTTGTCACCTGCATCTCAATAAGACTGTCATTTTTCCTCATTTTCAGACTTGTGCTACCCACTCACCACTGACTTAAGGACTGCATTTCACCGTCATTATCATCATCGTCTACATGCTTCTACGTTCTAAAACGTGGCACGTCCACCTGTTGATGCCACATGCTCCTGTCCACGGTGCATCATACTTCCAATCTAGAATTGTATTTGGAAGCCTTTTTGCAGTATACATCTATATACGTCAGTAGCTGAGCCCCTTTTGGATTTTTTCCATTTCAAGAGTTGTGTAATGCTATAGGAAGAGGAGACTCTTGAGGTAATCTTAGTGCATGCCCAATACAATGCAATCTTCTTACTTGGATGTGTTTACTCCAAGGATTCTTCACCACATCATACAGATACCGTCTTTCTTGTCTCATTATATGTTTAATGTAATGTGTGCAGCTTTTAAGCAAATGCAATTATCGTTTTCCAATATTGTAATCAATCGTGTTTTTTTCAGAATGAAGGTGACAGTGGTGATGAAGATGAAGCACATAGTATAGCCAGACTGTTTGCTGTTACCTTGGATGCAGCAATGTTTTTAGCAAAGCACGAAAATTCTCCTTGTCAGGTGTTGCTGTCATCCACTTTAATGGAAGAATTGTTTCTGAATATTGCCAAGCAGTTTTGCTCCTGCATTTGGAAAATCCAGAGTAGGTTGCTGTTTATTGTCTGCAGAAGTTTAGCTAGATTAATAGTTTCCAATTTCATCACATTGAAAAAATTAAAAACGCCAAAAAACGTAAATGGCACCAATATTTTGTATTTGTGCTTAAATGGCTTACCACCTTGTATGCTTTCTTTTGTCAACAGGTGTCAGGTGTCACGAGTATGCATGACTAACAAAATAGTCGGCACTCAGTTTTTGGTGGCGTTGTTGATGTTGCCATCTGCTAGAATGATTATAGAATTAACAAAATGTAGCATAGCTTTACTGTACATGTGGTTTTACAGGGCACCTTGTTTGCACTGTTACAGCGATTATAAATGCACTAGTCTACCAGACAATTAAATATGAAGTTAATTTTGTGGCAACTGTCTTTGTGGTTTCCTTTTTCGTTACGTTTTTGTGTTTCGTTATTGTGTCATGTTTAACTAAGTTTTCTAATTCATTAAATTTTTTGTGTAGGTGTAATTTTCAAAGTAAGATATACCCATGGTAAAAAATTTCAACCTTTTCACAGTCTGTGCTATGCAGGCCTCATAATTTTGCATTAAATATTCGATTTTCATGGTTTTTGAAACTTGAAAGATGACATGATATTTCTCAACAGCCTAATGTCCACTGTGGTAAAATGAATGTAACTATTTATGCCACATTCGTTTAGAAAAAAGCTGTGCAGCAAGCTGTAAGAGGGAGTGACAGCTACCACAGGGGAATCGTACTTGAGTGGCTGATTAACAATCACACTGATTGAATTCTTACATCAGTTCAAAACCTTGTCTTGGCGTTTATGTCATCTTCATGGAATTCCACTGTGTGCAGAGTTCATGTTACGAATAAAGCGAGTATAAATAAAAAATTTAATGTCCCATGCTAATCTACAATGTACAGACAGTCTAATGCTTGGTCGTGTGTTAAGAAAATGAAGGGTTACATTCGTGATAATATATATATATATATATATATATATAGAGAGAGAGAGAGAGAGAGAGAGAGAGAGAGAGAGAGTAACGAAATAAATTCGGTACAAAGAAGCATCTTTCAATGTTGTTATTATGAGCATATATGTATATATATACATATATATATATATATGTATATATATATATATCCACTTGATAACATAATAAAAAACTTATTTATATAGATGATAATTATGTACAATTATTTAACAGACAACTTTACGTCATTATTTAATCTGCCATGCTAACCATTGTTCAAATTAACCTATCTTATTGCCAAATGAAGGGTAGCTGACTTGATGACTTTTTAGTCAATTCGGTACCCTATCTTGTTAACTTTATATTTACTTTATTAACACATTTATTACTGTATTTTGTTTATATGTTTTTATACATGTATTTGTTAACTGAAATGTTACAGAGAAAAATAACATGCACAGGAGTTTAAATAATAGGATAGAAAGATCATTATAGGTGCTTACAGTTCATGTTGAGGTGAATTACTGATTCTGGGACTTCTACTAATCTACAATGTACAGACAGTTTAATGCTTGGTCGTGTGTTAAGAAATTGAAGTGTTATATTCGTGATAATAAGTAGTATTCAAGTCACTGGCTTAGTGGAAGTAATTAAGTAATTCATTTTAAAACAAGCTCAATAATAATTATTTTTCTAAGATAATATTAATGCATACTGACATTATTGTTCATGATGTCATGTGGTTTTAGTTGGCATGACTGTGCAACGTTCTTTTTTCTAAAAGACTCCTCTTCTCTTAATCTGAACTGTTTAAAGAAGTACTGTGAATCAAAGTACATGTTTTATTTTTGCTTATTTCACGCACAATTTTTTCGGAAAAATGGCGCAATCATGTGAAAGTAAAGTTTGGCTACAGTTAAGTTCCTCCAAGTACCACTGTAATCGTGTGCCCACGTTGCCCACTGAACAAGAGCTGTGCATTGTCTGCATATGAAAGCAGAACATTGCAGCAACTTATACAAGATTATTTACTGTTGGAAAGAAGAGTTGACTCATTTATTGCAATAATGACGCGCTTAACCGTACTTACGGGGCTAGGACAGTTAAGGCTTGCCAAGTGACTGCCACAACTCTTTTTGTTGCTACTCCATTTTACTTTTTACTCTGTGCGCTTGTGCTTGTAAGCTGATTTCTTGTCACAGCATAGAACTTGCACGAAAATAAAATGTCGGCAGTCGATACCAACAAAGTACAAATGTGCGAAGATTTAATTCAGCCAAAATAAATTTTTTCACAATCCACTGTAAGAATGTAGCTAGTGAGTGAACATGCGCCCAATGAAGAATTAAGTTTATGTTACAAATTTTTCTGTAACACTGTATTTCCATTAATCTTTTTTCCTTTTTTCTTCAGTAACTAAGTAAACAAACACTTGTTCAGCTTCTTGTACTAAACAAAGTGTTTTGAAATCTCACACTACTGTAAATACTAAAGTTCAAGCATTTTTACAAAATGTTGGATGCAAACACGAATCCGATGAAGTTGCGGTATAAGGTGCAATCTGTGGTTGAGAAAGGATCTTTGACAGGAGGGATGATGGCGACTCGGCCAATCAAAATGACAAGGCAAAAGTAAAGCGGTACACAACTCACAAACCATGCTGCAAATGTCTGTCTTCTTCCAGGCTGTGTAGCATATCTATACACAATGATTTCAAAACATGAAGAAGAAATTGGTTTTTGCACTTTTTAAACAAAATTTTATTTTTTTCATAAATTATGAATACTACTTTGTGTTTGTCGGCATCAAACACAAATATTTTTTCAAGATTATTTTCTTATAAAATAATCGGTATTACCATGTGTGATTTTCATACTACTACATTTGCAAAACCTGGAATGAAATAGTTCTCAGTATGTGAGTACTAATGTATAGCAAATCTCGTTAATTAGGATAAATGAACCAAAAACGTGTACTAAAATGATTTTTTAAATTTCAGTTATAAACAGTACATGTCATTCTCTATTTTTGTTTTTAATAGCACAAAGTGAAAATTGTGATAGTACATTTATTATTATTGTTCAGAAACAATTCTTGTGTCAGCAGTTTACAAATTATACATAATTATTCACAAACGTATTATTCCAACTGATCTACTTTATGACTACGATGACTATGACTGCTGTCACATATAAAAAACGATGATAAAAGGACATGAATGTCATACATTTCTTTATACAGTAATATATTTGCAGGTCTGAGTAACATCCAAATTATTTTACGAACGGTCAGTCCAGGACTGAAAATGACCATAAGGCAAAGTCTGCTGTACTAACAGTTACTGATACACAGATAACTGTACTATGATATTCCTACGTAGAGCAACACCTGTGCAGGTAAATACAGGGCTATTGCAGATGTTCTTGAAATAATAATTTCAGGAAGTGGAACGTGGTCTAGGTACTTGCAGCACATTACCTGTGCTACCTGGTACAGGTATCTGGAATGTGCTATCACCAGGTACAGGTATGTTCATGGTACTGTCAGGTACATGCAGTATATTACCATACTGCTGTAGGACCTGGCTTGTGGCACTGGGATTTTGCACTAATATGCTTTCCAGCCTTCTCATCTCCTTGGTCCTTTCTAATTCAGCTTTGTACAGAGCTTCCTTAGCAAGGTATTTCTCTCTAAGAATTTGATCTTTGACTTTCTGAGGAGTGTCAGGAATGAAGATGGCTATGCAGCCGGTCAAGAAAAACACTAAATGCTGAAAAAAAGGAGTAAAGCATGGAATTAGCTTGATTGTCAGTGTCGGTTCAATTGGCACCGAGCATTTTTCTTTTTTGTATGTAATTTATATGCAGTTTTGTATATAAACTGTATGTTAGGAAACTCCACTTACTACTTGACAAAAAAGTCTGGCTTAAAAGCTTGGTGTTTTCAAACCTTGCACCACATTTCTCTATAAACTGGTATATTATGAAAATAACAATGTTATGACAGTATGAAGCTAGAAACAATAAATGCTTCCACATGTCAGTTACTTAATAATCAACTGTGAATGATTGACAGCCTGTAGATGCATGTTTATCAAACTCGATTAATTTTTGTTTAAATCCAAAAGAAAACTTAATCATATTAAAATAAGCCTTAAAATAATATTGTTTGCTTTGCTACTTTTCCAGCCAGATGTTAAAAATTTAGATACGCCATTTCTTAGGTAATTGTATTATTTTAAAAATTTACTGTAATAAAATAAATGTAGCTGTAACAGGTTTTAGCAACACACTGTTAACAAAATCAGTAATGCAAATATGATAAAATTCATAGTACTTTATGTTTATAGCTGTTATCTTTGCTTACCTCAAATATGACGATGAATAAGACTCGAGCGGCAAAAACATGCCAGTACTGTGCTGTATGTTCGTATGCGTTAGGACTACTTGGGGGATAATCATATCCTCGATACCTAGATGAGGTTTAAAATCATTCACAGGAAACAACAACTAAATGAAAATTTAGTTAAAAAGTAGTTCACTGTAGGCTGAAAGGCACTGATGGGCACTTATTTTACCCGACTTGGTTAGCAAGGTTGTAATTTGAAATTTTTCACAGAATCTGTACCATTTCTCAAAGCAGTAAAAACAGTCGAGTTTGCAACATTCATACAAGCCTCAGATAGTTAACAACTCACAGGAATTAAAAAAGTAGCATTAGCATATTCAGTAATCTCACAATCTGCACTACACTATAGTCAAATTCAGTTAATAAGATTTTTATAGGACAGAAATCTTTATTCGTATTAAGTGTGTTTCATACTATTTATTCCAAGTACTGTACATGTATTTTTGTGAAATCGTACTTGATAGAACAGAATCTAAACTGTTTTCAATTAGTCTGGAATGCGAGGCATTGGTTTGCTCATTTCTTGAGTTTTTTGCCCAAATGCCTGGATATGTAAGAATACCATTTATCGTTGTTGTGGATCCGTTTTTTTTTGTAAAAATTTAGCATACATAATTTAGCACAATAGAGTCACAAATTACATTATTGTGATGTCAGAATATGGAAAACTGATAAAGATTTGTTAACATGAACAATTCGAACAAGAAAAGCAGCATAATGAAACAAACTTTTTATACAGTTACTTTGCAAGTGAGTAATCCAACAATTATTCTTTGTCATTGAATTCATGAGTAACCCAGAGCTACCGCGCATGCACAACAGAACATCATAACATCCTTGCACGTACAAAAAGATGCCGTAAGCAAGTTTATGGATAATAAATGCATCTGACTTTGGTATTTTTACATTCGTAAGCTATTTCAGTTTCCTTGTATGTTGACATAGGTTCCATGATGATGTTCAATTTTGCACTGAGTGACAAGGTTTTAAATTTTGTTTTGGTTTTACTTGACTACTTCTTACCTGCATATTGTAACATTTTCAAATTGTTTATTAGCTTCGAGTTCTTTGCCTGGTGCTGTCCCTGGTTCGAAATCGGTTACGGCAAAATATGATAAACTGTTGTTAACGTATCCCGTCAATGTGTTATCCGGACTGTATTTGTATAGGTAGACTAACCGTGGGATGAAATCCGACGTATGCGAGATTACAAATGCCTCGAAGCAAAAAAGAAAAAAGAAAATGAAATATTTTCAGTAGAAATAAAACTGAGGAAATTATGATTTGTTTCACAAATTTCACTCATTTAGACTGTAATTTGCTGAGAGCATACTATGAAAGCAAACTACAAAGTTTGACGCATTCTGATATGAATTATCTATAAATATCTGAATGAGTTTAATCTTTTCTTGTCTTAGGGAAATTTACTCCAAGTATTTTTATTGAAGGAATATTTAAGCTATTTTCTATATTCTGTGCAACTATACTGTATGACTGATGTCAAAGCACTTAAGTTCAAAGCTGGTCTAAAATTTCCTTGAATATATTGCACTAATGGGGATGAATAAGTTGCCTCTACCAGACAGTGAAAGGCAACCTCGCTATTCATTAATTTTCACTACTATCATTCCGAAAATCAGTCACCCACAGAATAGTATAATAAAGTGGGACACGTATCTATGCAAATATCGATGTTGTTACAGATCATGACAAAATTGATTGTGAATATGATCATAATGATTGGAAAGTTTTTCATTGTAATCACGATCACGATCACGACTGATTTTCAGAGTTGGCTGCAATCATGATTGCAATCAAATATATATGCAATCAAATATAGTCCATTCTTATTAAAGTTACTGTAGTCACTGCATGCACCTGTAACATCACAGATTTTTTCATTGTGATTCTGGGAGCAGGTAATAGATGTATTTATCATAATTTCTTCTCACGAGTGTACTTATTTTATAAGTGCAATAAAAGATAATGAAAAGTGAATAAGTATTGTAAAACTTCTAATGGAAAGAAATGGTTACTTAGAATTATGGATATCACATTTTGAGAAAATGAATGCAATCATTTGTAAACATAGAATTTGATTGCAATACTTGCAGCGAATGTTGCAACATTGGCAAAGACAATATTGGCCCACTCTCATATATGATGCCAGTAATCACACTTCCAAAATGACAGTCACAATATTTTAAACTTACATTTGTGATGACCGCCAATATGGAAATGGCTTTGAGAATTCCATACCAAGCTCCAACGTTATGAGCAGGAGTTGCGAGTGGACGTCGAAACTGCGTGACATACTTGTACGCATCCAGGCGGATCTCGATCACATTGTTAAACAGAGCGCAAAGAGGTGCTAACGGAAAAGCGGCAACAAACAGCGTGACGAAACCATACTGGATAACTGTAAAATGTGTAAAAAAATAAGACCAGTGAAATTTGTCTAAATACGAGACTAAAATGCAACAATTGTTTCAAAATGCAATAAGATGTTTTCGTGACAATGTTTAGGAAATTGCGAAATTATGTCTAGAAACACTTAATCACTCAAAAGCCAAATGGCATACAAAGAAAAGGAGGGATTTTTATTATTTTTAGCTAGGATAAGCTATTTGGCTAAACATGACTTGGCCATTGTAAAAATCATTGACCAAATGAGATTAGCCATCTCACAGCTAACACACATACTATTGCCCACATATGGGGAATTTGTTTGTATCAAACACTGACAATTATCTGTTGAATGAAAGCTGGGTGGAATAAAAAAAATTATGATGACAATTATGTTTAAAAATACATAACATTTCTGTTAATAGTCATTACCTTATTAATTGCTGAGAAGCAAAACCTTATAACTAATATGTGCACATTAGTCCTCAATTTAACTGTAGTCACTTGCGCCAAATGCATTTGTTATCAAAAGCTATACAGTTTAACCATGCTCCAAAACCAAATGGCATTTAAGGACTTTCCACTGCGTAAATACTGCATAGCTATACACTAAATCAAGTTTGAAAATTAATATTTTTACCCATTTCTAAATACTCATCAAAGAGACCAAGTTCTTTGTGCATTTCCAAAAGGTAGTCCATTTCCCAGCGACTATTGGCCTCTGATTTGTCAGTCTGACTAATTTTCACTTTTTTACGCATTTTCAGCTTACGCAGGAAATTCAAAACCAATCTGAAAAAGATATGGAATTCTGCCTAGATTAAAGAACATAGTTCATCATTTGTTGATTCCCATTTGCAGCCTGGTGGTCCAATTTAAGTACAAGAATGCTAAAATAATTCAAACACAACCAACAAGAACAAAGTCCTATTTCAAAATAATTATTAATAACACTGATATCGTATATAAAAAACATAAAAACATATCACATAACCAAAGAAACAACAAATACAGTTAACTATGTGTAATTTATAATTTAAAAACTTAAAAGTAGGAATCAAAGTGACATAATGGCTATGCAGCTAAAAGTGGTTCACTTTATTTATTTCGAAGGAAGTCATCATCAGCAACTATAATGCTTTCATTGGTTTCGAACTTTAATTGGACCTTCTACATGGTGCTCTAACAGAGGAGATGTTGGCTGGTTTTTTTTGTTATAATGCTGTGACTTCAACAGTCAAAGTTAACTAAAACACTTAATGGTTCATCAATGTTAATGGGCAAAATGCCCTTACAGTCCATGACCCAGTAACCGAATGAGTTACAGCATTGCAGCGAAACATCAAAGTAACATTTAGCATTTCTACGTTGCATTCTCACTTGCCTGTAAGCCTTCTTTACAGGAAAGCATGGCCACAAGCTTTTAATAATAAGGTTTGATGGTTTTATGGCTGAGTGGTCTCGCGAATATTCTTGTCGTTGATGGCTTGTGACCATCTAGTTCGATACTTGCTCTACTGGTTTGATTCGACATTCCAAGGCCTGGCTGTTTACCTGATAGATATAAGATGCAACGGAATGTGGCTAAGACACCCTTGTGTATTCAGAGACTCATCTTAGTAAAATATGCTTGATGATGAGCCAGGCTCCAGGCCACAAAGACCAAGTTGAGTTGGCTGCACCATTCAGTGTTGATGCATAGAAAACAAGTAATAACAATAATTAGATTATGACTATGAATGCCAGAATGTTCATAAACCATTGCGATTTATTTCATGACTATTATTACTCAATGCGTGTAATGAGTTGAAGAAAGAATACGCTGAAAATTAAGGATGAAATCTCAGGATTGCTCTGTCATGTTGAACTGGTAGCTCAGATGGCAGAGCATGCGATGTCTAATCCCAAGTCCCGACTGGTTCACAATTTTTCTTTCTTTCTTCAGCTCACTACACACAATGGATAATAACTGTTGTGAAATAAATCAATGGTTTATAAACATTCAGGCACTCACTGCAATAATCCAATTAACAAGAATAATAATCACCATATAAAGTCTTGTGTATAAGGAGGTATAAATTTTACATATGACCAGTGCCAAAACATTACAGGAGAACTTGTTAATCAGTTAATAAAGGTATAATCAATGCTCATGATCATTTTATACAGTTCTGCACACTACTGCTGGTGATAGTAATGGCAGGATGACTGTTGTGGCCTGACTGGTACAAAGCTAACTATAAAGAATAACCCTCTAAGACAAGATAGTAAACTGGGCCCCACATATCCATCTAAACTAATATGCTTAAAAACGTTGCAACGAAAATTTTTAAGGTTAATGTATGGCCTAATGAAACGTAGTGAAGTACCTTTACTTCTTTACCGTGAATGTAGAATTATGCAATTAGATGATTTAATCAAATTGAATATTGCAGTATTCATGTATAAATGCAATTATAGACTATTTCCTAAGTTTTTTGCAATTCCTGTCAAATTGACATCTAAGAGACATAATACAAGATTTAATCAATACATTGTGCCTTTCTGTAGAACCAACATAGCTAAACATTTTATAATATATCAAGGACCAAAAGTCTGGAATGAGATTTGTGAATCTGCAAAAAATAGCAGATCTATTACTAGATTTAAAATAATGCTAAAAAATCAAATTTTAAGTAAGTATCAGTGAGCAATTAAAATTTCTATCTGTATCCATCCTCACAGTAGTTGCAAAACAGTGGTGTTAACTTAATCAAGTTATTTTAATTTTACATACTATTAAAAAATAATAGTCTTTCTATCTTTTATATCATTCCATATATGAGTTTCATTCATTACATCATTCCATTTTAAGCACTAACGTTTTTTTTATCACGATTCACTTTAAATTTTCAGATTATCTCCATTACTTTTTTTTCTCTATCACTGTGTGGGACAATCTAACAAGCCCTGCTTTTTGATTGCCCACAACACATTTACATTCGTGTGTAAGTAAATAGTGCTTGAGGCTTTTCTGTGCAGTATTTTTTATTTGTATTATATCCATTATAGGCCCTTTCACTGATATTGTATATGTAACCTGTAAATGTGTATGGTGAAATAAATGACTATGACTAAGAGAAATGTCTTAGCCAGATGAATGAGCATACATATTCCCTCGATGAGAGAAATAAACACTGCACCAGTTCAGCTATATTCCTAACTTTAAACAAGTATATTAAAAAGAATAACACAAATTAATTGACATGATTTATGAATTGCTAGAAGCAGAACACTTTTTAATACATTTCTTATTGCGCTTAATGATGTTCAATTTCACAAGTCGAGAGCGAAAAAATATAATTTTAAGCCAATCTCTGGCTGCAAGACATTCCTTGTAGTTGCCATTTTTGTTACATCTTGTCACTATTAAAGTTTACTCCACTGTTTTTATTCATACTAGTAATGTTGCATATTTATGTCAATAAAAGTACTTATAAATATCAGGTATCAGCACGATGAATAAAACAACCCTACAACCACCCTTCCATTCACAAAACAAGTTTATGACAGCCAAACAAACACTATGACTGATTGGGTATCAATCTTGCATCTCGTTAATGTTCAATTGTAATTTAAATAATTTGCATTCCCACAGTAACAAAATTGACCAAGATATAGTTTTCACCAAAGTTATTTTATTAGTATAAATAGAAAGTGTCTTTGGTCTAGTATGTAATCGTGTAACTTACGGTAGCCCAAGCTCTTTACAGTTGTTTCCCACTTGTTTACCAATCATGATCATTGCTAACTGTATACAGAGTGATATCAAGCACCCAGCTGGATCACACTGAAAGAATTAAATATACATAACTACAGCATACAATTCACAAAATTTTGGTGCTCTTTTAATAAAGCTGGTGCATAAGCAAGCTGATTAGCTTATTACGACTAAAACTGAACTGAGGTGAATTCTGCTACATTTAGGTGACGCAGCAATGTATTGAGACCCCTCCGAAATTTTGTAATTTTCTCGAAATACTTTAGGAAAGAGAAGTCCAAGCTGATCACTTATATTAGTCAGGGGATTTCTCTCAACCAACTAATATGAAATGCTAGTTTAACAAAAATAAGATGCTGTCTCTAAATAGACTAAACCGTTCACTAAATAAATTTATAGAAGTGCAGGGAGTGATGGTGTTGACATAAGGCACCACTGACAAAACCGTATAACCCTGTATTTTACTTAACTAAGTATTAGCAAAATTATATTTAAGTACAAACATATAATTGCCATTTTAGAAATCTTGGCTGAATATTTCAAATGGCAATTTTAACAAAGTACGTTAGATAAGGTATACGAACACATTCGTTGCCACGTTACCATAGCAGTTCTTGAACATGCAGCTTCCGAGTGAAGTGAATCTATTCGCTGCAAGTTAATTGCAGAAAAATCAAAGACTTAACAAATTTTTGTGAGGAAAAACATGTCCATCCTGCTGCTTGTATTCCTGAGGGAAATGGGCTTACAGAATTTTTCCAATTACTGAATAAAGCGTTATCAATACCTTTTTATTTAAGCTTGCTGTAATTCATTGAGATACATAAAAACGCATACCTGATCCATGCGGTAACCAAACAGTCGAACATCATCTTTTCCGCTAGGGTTTATAAAAAACCTGTAATGAGACAAATAGTCAGAAGGCTATAAGTTAACACTCCATTTCAACTTTTTAATAGCATAGCTATCATACTGTACTTAGCTTGAGTTTGTTTAAATAATCGATAACTATTTCGCTGTTATCACAGAAAAAAGCACAGTAAATATTTCAAAATTTGCATGAATGTCAACACTACCATCTTGCACAGCCATAGTACCATATATGTTTAAACATAAAATAAATTTTTTGCAAGAATTGATTACATCTTTTAGTTTTCTCTTATCCACAGCCAATTTTACAGAAATGCAAAAGTTAATAATATACAAACACTCAACCATTGCAGCTTTCTACACATACTTATATGTACCTTATATACCTTATATGTATTCTTACATATCTGCTAGAAAAATCCAGCAAATCAATCTGCTTTCATAGTGGGAGGCTACCACTGGTAAGTGCATTCGTCTTTGACATTTCACTGTGATTGAGTAAGTGTTTTAATTTTATCTATTTTACCCAATAATATAAGTAAAATTTAATTGTCTTTGCTTCATAATTCAGCTAATTTTGCTCTTAACTATTCTACAGTTGTCTTTATTTTACCTTTAGTTCTAGCGAAAACAATCATTTTGTTGAAATATTGCGAATAAATAAGCACTATATACTATTGATTTGCTTTAAAATCTGTTATTGAAGGGGAAGAAAAAGTAATTTTAACGTTGTCCCAAAAAAAACTTTCTACACAACTTTATATTACTTGTCATTACACTTTCCTGCTTGAGAGACTTCTGTAAGCCAAAAAGAAAATTCTTAGTAATTTAAAATATTTGTGCCTACTGGTAAAACATCACTGACTCGCCTTCTCAGTGTGCACCGCTGACTCATCAAAAATGCAATTTAATCTTATTGACAAGATATAGTAATTTATATGTTTTAATAGTTAGTGAACAGTGCACTGCGAATATTTCATTTATTTTTTAAACTTTACGCAATGTTATCTAATGTTTCAAACGATTCAACATTGTTGAAAATGCAAGCTCTGAGTGCAATAAATAAGGCAGTATGTAGGTGATGCATAATTGCAAGATGGATTTTTCTAACTTTATGCAATTAAAGAGATTTATTGTGCTTGAAAATAACTGTAATTCTTGTAAATCAACTTACTTGCCCTTAACGAAACCAACATAGACTAGAGTAGAATAGAAGTTTACACATTGAAACAAGAACATCTTAAACGTGAAACTGTCTTCATAATCCTGCTGTGTACGTGGACATTCTGAAATACGAAAGTATTCGTTATACAGACATTTGTGTATGGTTGTGTATGAGTACACACAGTGTTGTATCACTGATAAATAGACTAGGTATTAGTCTACACATCTGTGGTGTTGTCAGGGCCGGTTTTAAGTCAATTAGACATGCTTCATGTTTTTTGCTGATCATTTGTTTATTTATTTTGTAATTTCAGTTTATCGTCGCAATTTACGCTATATGCATTAGTTAGATCGTCATTGGGTTTTAATTTTACTACTTTGTGGATGATATTCAAACCCTCAACACAGCAAGAGTGCTGTTAATAAGATTGTGTAACACCTTAACAGTTGTATCAAAGCTAAAACTGATTAAAACGTATCTAAGGTCAACAATTTCACAAGAGAGACCAAATAATTTGGCGATGCTATTTATAGAAGTTGACTTTAAAAAAACCATTGACTTTGAAATAATTATGAAAGATTTCACAGACAAAAAGCCAGAAAAGTCTGCTTTTAGAAGTTTATGCAGAAACAGTATGTCAGTAATTATCTTGACTTGTTGTTAACCATTAAAACTTTCATATGGGTTTTCAGTTTTTAGTATATCATAGTAGCAAATAGTGGAGCTTCAAGCTCTCAGCGCTTTTTGGCTGAGACTAGCATACTACATGAAGCATAAAACATCACTCTTCAGCTTTTAGGGTAGAGGGCCCCAATAAAAATTTCCTAATTGGACCCTGCACTTCCTAGGGCTGGCCCTGAGTGTTGTAACACTACATGTACCATAACCTACCAGTAATTTCTATTAATTATGAGCGCATACATCCGATAACTGTAAAATACATACACTAGTCAGATATCTACCATACATAGAATGTCATGGGAAAACTAAAAAAGTAATATTTATGAGTGCTTTTACAAAGCATACTCATTTTATTAAACCACAGTATTACATACCAATGTCTGTTAAAGCTACAGCAATACGTCTGTATACAATGGACATAAGGAATATAGAAATACAGTTGATTGTCGCAGCGGTGAAAGTTGTACTGAGCAATGCATTCTGTCTGATGAGATCAACGTTGCTTGCGTACATAACCGAAACCATGGAAACCCGATAGACAATTACGCCGAATACCGCAGATAGAACCAGGAATAACTGTAAAAAAACGGAACACTGTAAAAAATTGTAACAAATGTTACACCAGACCTTGATCCAGTTTCAAGTCTTTTGTCTCAAATCGAGTCTCAACTCCCACAAATATCTTTCAAGTCTGCCCCAGAAACCACTTTCAAGTCTTAACTTAAGTTTAAATATCATGTCTGTGCATTTGTTTGATACTTTACAGATCATTTTCTCTAATAAAATTAAGACCAATTGAAGGTCTAACCAAGACAATATACTAAATAAATGGTAAAATGAAATTGTAACAGTTTACAGTAAAGTAAACCAACCTACAATGCCTTTATGGGAATGAGTAAAAATAACTATTTTTTTACACAGGTAATCCTATTATGAATGTTTTGGAGCACTGTGACTGACATGACTGTAACGTGATGCGATGTGCACCATCAGGTTGCCTAGATATAGACAAAATCCTTCTCAGTTATAATGATCTAGGTTGATCTGATTTAGTTATAAACAAAATGATTAATTAACTCCATTGCTTGCTTTTTAACTGAGAATGATGGTAGCTGTCTTTTTAGTCTTATATCTATAATTCTTTGCATGCTCAAAGTTTGAAGCTAAGGTCAATGGAACTTTGTAGTTACTGTCGAAGTAAGCAATAAAAATCATTAGCAACAAGCCATGTGCAATGTAAGTACACTGATGAAATCCTATTGTGATTACAAAACTGCCACAAAAAATCTTTGGTGGTCCAGCACGTTTTAAACTAATAGCAACCGATCTTTTGTTTAAGGTCAGCCATTGAAATTCGGTCAGACTTTTAAACCAGGGCTGACCAAGACAAGGAATGTTGCATAATCTGAACTAACAGCTGTAATGAACTTAAAATATACTGCTATAAACATTCTCCATTTTCTAGTCAAATGGTCGAAAAGTACAAGATATAACACTAGTGTTATTTACTGTTTCTTGTGTTCATGCAAACAACCAACAAAAAGATTCTGGAACAATTTTTACAAATTCTGATGAAAGAGACGGTAAAAAAGAGTAAAGAAAACAAACTCATAACATAAGCATAAGACACAGACAAAACAACTTCTTAATACAGACAGAACCACCTTTTACCATAAACATTATTGTAGAAATAGAAGCCATCTTTCGCTTATAAGCAGTTAACCGTTCCATTACGGGTTCCATCATTTCATTTACAGGATTTCTCTGCATCTTCGTGGCTCTAGCTTCGTACTGCGGTCGCATGGCACCCTGGAACAGCAAAACTCGGGTTGTACAAACAGTAGTAGGCAAGTATAAGATAAGGAAAAGTTGACAAGTCAACAGCCAAATGCAACAATCAATGAAATGGCACATCATATCATGCTGTTTATGTAAATGTACCACTTCAGATACTGTCTAATGAATGTTTATGCCCTGGTTCTCCATGCCTTTTGAGTGTGCCACTTCAAACATTATCTCACGACTATCTGCAAATATCTTAAATGCCACCATTGTAAATAATGAGGCACCTCATGAATGTTCAAGTACTGATTTTAGATGCCACTCCTGTAAATGTGGCACATCAAACATTGCCTCATGAATGTTCAAGTTTTGATTTTAGATGCCACTCCTGTAAATATGCCACCTCCAGTATCACAAACTTCGGGAATTTTTATGATTAAGCTTTGTTGCTGGTACTTTATAAACACCTACCTGCACCAAGATTGGGTTGCAGACTTGTAAATATCATACAAAATGTTTAGACTAATAAAAGAAACCAGAATAAACTTACCCCCTCATCTTGAACATCCATCACATCCCAGTCCCATGCTATGAGAAACTGTTTTCGTTTCCAAAATTCCAAAAACATTGTTGCTGTAAATTTACCATATTTTAAGCTAACTTAATAATAATTGCTACGCAAGCGTAAACAATAAAAAGGCTTGTTTTGCTATGAAGAAATATAGCATTTATTGAGACCGAAAGCCATTTTGTTTATTAACAAAATGAAAAGGATAACACTCAGTTTGACAGAGAGTTGTTGAGGTACAATTGTACATTTGATTTATAACAGTAGTTTTGCACCTTTCAGTTCAAGGCATTATTGTACCTTTAGTTGACTGTCATGCAAATTCTACTTTAATTGCTCCTGAAAAAAACTGTGGTGTCCTCATTCTTAATACTGATTAGATACATAAAAAAGACCTTGGCAATTTATTTATCTGAGTAGTACTTTATGAGGATGCCGAATCAGTGTAAGAATACTGCTCTGGTAGAACCTTCTATGCACAAAAATATATAAAATACCAGAGGAAACACAAGTAACAATAGTTGTACGGTTTGTGCCATTTATCAAGTAAGCTGCAAAAA
Source organism: Tubiluchus corallicola (assembly GCA_030141605.1). Classification (NCBI taxonomy): domain Eukaryota; kingdom Metazoa; phylum Priapulida; class Priapulimorpha; order Priapulimorphida; family Tubiluchidae; genus Tubiluchus; species Tubiluchus corallicola. The sequence goes on from JAQGDQ010000028.1 coordinate 710,668, forward strand.
CATTTCACATTTTATCATACTACTTGTACAAACAAGTTGGCCACTCCTGCAGACACAATCAAGTGTTATTCCTATGTTTATTACTGCTAACAGATGGAGCTTCCTTGACGAATGCTGGGTAACAATTTCATAGTACAGATCTTTTGTAAGAGAAACTGAACACTACAAAGGTAATGGTTGCTGTACTATAAAAATCTGCTTGCTTTTTTGTATTATTTAACACACTCATACAAACTATCTTGTTCACTACAAGATATAGATTTTCCCTGTCAGTCACTAATAACTATAAAACTCACCCCACAACGCCATAAAAATGCTGAAGAAAACGGTTGCTGGATTGTCAAACATGTGTGTTAACTGAAAAAAAGCCAAGAATATGTAGTATATATACTAATTTCACTCTATAGTAAAGAGATGCTAATCCATAATGTGTCCTTGTTAGCAGATGGCATTACCTGTATTATACAATATACCAAAGTAGTGCTTACGATGCCAGTGACCTGCTGTTACAAAAACCTAGCAGAAAAGCACAAACTTATTTGTTTACAATTAGTAATTTTCATTTTTATATAATGACAGTCTAAACAAACAAATGTCACTTATTGGCAGCTCACAAGACCAAATGCAAAGAAAGTAAACATGACCTCTAAATTACAAATACACAGACACAGCCCGAGCATAAATAATAACTAAATAATCAAATTCTAGCTTGTTCAATACTATTCCAAATGTTAAAAAGCAGAAAAAAGTTCACAGAAAATGGACCACAACACACGGTTTCACAGTTTTTCAGCCATGCCCCACAGCACCCTGCATTCATCCTAAGTGATCACGTACCCGTGAATATAAGCAACTACTTTTCAGGTGCCAATAGGGACAGCTCAAGTCACAAACTGGACACATGATGGTCAATCCAAGCCCATCTGCATCACAAATTTCATTGCTATTAAAAAAAATACTGAAGATTAGGAAAGACTGTTAGTTCGTGTGTTCATTATTTTGCAAATGATAAAACTTCTGTTGTTTGGTTTTAAAAAGGCGATTGTCACATCTGTAGAACCTTTTGTACAAGATTTCATTATTATCGAATATAGTCTTAAAATGCGTCAAAACAATGTAACCTTAGAAACTGGCAATCTTCAACAATTCAAAACATATAGAAAGTACACAGTTAAAATCTTTCAATTTATAATGTTTTGCTCATGCATGTTACTATTGATATTTGTTTAGTAATTATAGTAAAGTTATAGGAAGAAAGTGTACTAAATTTTGGTGAGCTCAAAGTGCAAATTTAACATATTGCAAAACCACAGAAGAAAACAAAGTAAAATTGCATTTCAATAAACTAAAGGCCACTGATGAGAACTTAATAAACAGAAGAGAAATTACTCCTCCGTTACGATGTAAGCTGCCTAAAATTGAGAGCCTTTAAAATCATTAAATTGAGAGTCGTAAAATCATTCTAAAATTCTGCCAATATAAGAACTCTTGCAACAATATGGTGTCACTTTCTACATACTTTTCAGTATTGCAAATAAAAGCTCTATTCGATTTGTATTTTAGTAGCATAAGTGGCAAACTAGCACTTGTGAACAACTAGTTGCACCCGAACAATTGTGTATGTATCTTTATTACAAGTACATAAGTCCAACAGGTCTAACAGATATAACATTTATGGCAAAAATCTCTAGTTTTTTTAACATGTGAGTTGTAAAATACGAGTTGAAACTTTTGGCTTTTTGACAACAATGATTTTGTGAAACTTTTGGCTTTTTGACAACAACAACGATTTTGTGAAACTTTTGGCTTTTTGACAACAACAACGATTTTGTGAAACTTTTGGCTTTTTGACAACAACAACGATTTTGTGCAAAGTGCAACAAATTAAGCAGCAGCATAGCAAGCTGTGTTAAAAGAACAGTGCGACTTCGTTGTGAATCTACCCAAGTTGCTTACGGCAGATGCGAAGAGAGATCCGAGAATTGTCATGATGCAAGCATTCTGGTATTTTATCCCACACAACGGAGCTGTTTCAATTATATGTGTTATCCAAAATCACTAACTGCTATTTCTTTTTCAAAAGCCAAAAAAAGTTAAACTAGTATCTTATAAGTGATATGTAGATATTGATACACGGCCCCAAGTCAAACAAAGCTAAGCTGATTGTGCAAAACAATTCTACTTGTGCTAACTTGACGACAGATTACAATATTACAATCACGACAGCACACAACCATTTATTTTCACTGCTCCTAGAATTTCTGCCTGTTAGTGTCAATCATCAACCCAAAAAACAATTGATTATTCAATTATCTTCCTAAATCTTAAATTAAATAAAATTTAATTCCATCTCACCTTGGAGTATTGTAGAATAAGGTGAAAAGACCGTATAAAAAACAAATAACACCAACAACTGCAGCTGGTACCAACATGATCGTGTAGAATCCTAGCCAAGCAAAATAAATAGCAATCTTTTCTCCATAGTATTTACGTATCAAATCCAATGGCTGTCGCTTGTACCAGTTTTTTGGTTTGACCCAGAGTTCATATAATAGCTGCAAATAAAAAACAAATGTTTTCTAGCACACTGAAAGCTAGTGAAACATGCATACTAGTATAAAAGAGAGATTTGCTCAAACAACCAACCTGACCACAGGTTTTTAGACAAAATCAACAAATTTTCTTCCAAAAATATCATGCTGTGAAAACAGTGTTGTGAACATTGTTAAAAATAAGATGAACCAAACTAATGGAGCATTAACTTTCAAAAACCATATGAAATACCTTGAATGTAATAATGCCTAATAAGAAAGCAGCTTTTGGCTTTGTGAAGTTCATGTATGCACACTTACTAACTACTAGAGTGACAATTCAATTACACAGTTTGTATAGGCACTGAGCCTCCTACCACCCATTACAAATGTAGGCTGAGTAACACAAGCATAAACGTGAAGAGGTTCAAAATATCACAATGCTAAACAAGTAATATCATGACGAACAGAACATCGTTTTTAGTTGCTGTTCACCACAATAAAATTTTGATTTTCTGCAGCTTATAATTGTGGTTGAAGTAAAGCTTTTTTCTATGAGTTCATATGCATAAAAGTGAACGTATTAACAAGGAAATGGCAAGTTGAATTTCATTTTTCAGTCTAATGAAATTTCGTAACATCTAAGGAACTGGCCAGCTATCAGTAAACCTTGCTATAGCAATAACAAACTAAAGTTCTTAATAAAGAATAACTCTAGAAAAAATCTTAATGGAAAAACTAGAATAAAAGAATGTGATGAAATTGCATTTAAATATTCACAAGTACACTGCAGATCAATGTTAGGCTGATTAGTAAATTGACGGATGACCACCAAGAATATTGCTTCAGTTTGGTTTCACCTACTAGGCTATTTCTTTTGATGAGACAAGCTATAATGTAGAGATGAACATGAGAACTCTGCTAGTTAGGTGTTTCATTTTAGAATATTATCGTTGGTAACGAACTCGATTGTGGTACTGATGCAACCAGCTACATCAAATATACACACTGCAGCTAAATGCTGGATCCAAGCTTGCAAAAAACTCTACAAAAACACTTCTTCTTACGTGCTTGTTGCTAATAAGTAAATCATCTTTCTTTACAAATCAGAAAAGCTATTGAAACTAAAGCATATCCCACATCAAAAGTTTAGCTTCCAGCCATTAACAGAGCCTCACTATACTTACCTTGCGCTCATTATCACCTTCTGTAAGTCCAATAGAACCTGCATCATAACCACCCTAACAGAAAAGCAAATATACTGCCATTGCTGCATACTTCTATGAATTTGTTTAACAATAAACAAAAGAAGTTTGTTTGTTGAGTGTGATCAAACCAAAAACTTCACTTTATTTATTACACAGTGAAGTATAATCATGCAATTTTGTTATGACTGTAATCACTTCACATAACTTTGCCGCCACGTGTAGACAGGAAAATGAGTGACAGTGAAAACCGCGACATTCAACATAAAGACATGAACCAAATTATAATTATCACAATCATGCAATAAGTCTTGGTAAACTTCTTACTATCATAGAGCGCAACAGCAACGAGAGTTCGGGCTGATTTTGCATTAAAAGGGTAGCTTCTTCCAGTTGAACTTTTTTTTGGCGTTATTTCAAAATTTATAATGACACCAGAAAATGTAATACATTCAGCGAAAGTGTTTTCCATGATGCTAGAGCTAAACCTAATATTATATTTACCATTTTATTACACTTTTACATTGTTCGTAATATCAATATGACATCGAATCAATATCGAATATCAATGTCACCCATCAAAAAAGATCGACTTCAGCTAAGAAAACCCTCCACATTGCTTGGGAGGGGGACAGTTACAAACTGCAGCATATGTACATGCATAAATAACACACAGACAGATTTTCATCTTTTACACATTTATACATAGACAGATTATCAAAATATCAAGAAAAGATATCACTGACACTCTAACAGAAATGCAAAACAACTGAGAAGAAATCTGTGTAATTTACTTCATAAATTTTGTTCAAATTGAACAGCTTCATTTTATATACAAACTAGCTCAAGCAAGGCTAAGAGCTACTCAGCTTAAGAAGGTGCATCAAATAGCGAAAATATGAACACAAATTCAGACAATTAAAATTCGTATAATTAATTAACTTGAGGTAGAAGGAATCTATTTATGTTATTTCGAAGTGGGTAATATTGTAGCTTGCAGAGAAACATAAATGCTAACAAATTTCATTAACAAACAGTTGCAATACCTCGTGAAGTGGAAAAGCAGCTGTATAAACTTTCTCACGCATCAGCCTTACAATACCTATAAAAATGCAAATATAAAATGTTGAATATTTGTAATTACGATTACATTTACAAGAAAAAGTGTCAGTCAAAAACGCACTCATTAGTGGTCAGCTGCAACCTGAGCGACTTACCGATACTACAAAAATCACAAATGGTTATGTGCATGTTAAAAAACATTCTAACTGCAAAATAAAATACAATGACTGGACCATTAAACTTTAAAACAAGACAGAGGGCACCTATGGCAATCTTGAGGATATTCTGCAAGGTCTCCTTACAGAATGTCCAACAAACTTTACAGCAGCTGTTTTTTCCTGCACGTGCCATCAATCTTGCTAAATGTCCTGTTTTCCCACAGCCTTGTGTTTTTCCACAGTTGTGGCCTGAATTTTTACTGGGTCCACAACAACGACACCATGTGAAAAGACTGACCATTGGGAACAGGCCCTGCCACTGGTGCCTTGGGTTAGTTAGAGGTTTACAATGTTTTTTATGGAGGACGGAACGGAATAACACAAACACACCGAATCTCATTCTTGACTTAATGTACTCTTTTATGCCCTCTGAAGCATCCGGATCGCCATAATGGGCTCTGCTTAAAATCTCGTGTACAAAAAGACTCCGCTGACTAGGACTGAAAAACGACTCCTGGTTCTTGATTAGAAATCTATAAAGGCAAACAATTCACACTTTTAGCTAATCCGAGGTAGTGTTGAAGCATAGTTTACAATTTTTCGTAAATAATTGCTGTCTAAGCATTTACAATTAGCATAGTTCCAAAACTGATAACCATTTAACCTATGACACGATTATAAATCTTGTATATTTTAGGGAATCAACCATATGCAGAGTAGAAATATGGCAGAAACCTGCTTAAGATTTGAAGAATAACAATTTTCAAATAAAAGAAAAAAGTACAGCAATATATGACTGCAATATAAAAGCTATTTTAACAACATTGGTTTTGAGGACACTTAATTTAATATCTTTACTTTTCTTTTCGTGAAACTCAGATTAATACCTACAATGGAAGATCTTTTTTACAGAAAAAAAAAACAACCAATATTCAAAGTGTATTATAAATGTCCCATCCCTCCTTTTGCATCAAATTTTGAAAAACTGAATTCTGGCAGGTATAAAAGCCTTATTTGTAAAACTAATAGATTTCTGAATTCTTTCATTCCAAGTGCAGTAAGACAATTTAATGCTAACTTTAAGTGATAATCAGTTTCTTAGTCTTTATGAGGTATCTTTTAATTTTAGGTTTTGGATTTGTTGCCTGTTTTAAACATAGGATTTATTACCCTATAATAAGATAATAAATCAACGGTATTGCTACAGGTGAAAATTTAATTTAATGTAATAAGATAGGTAACTGTTTGTTCATGTGTAATTTTGTTGTTTCGTATATTTTAATATTGAGCCAAATGAAATTGTGATGAAAGATTACAGCAAAGCAGAATTCATCTTATCTTATCTCTTAACATAAAATGGCAGTTACATAGCATTAAATGAATAATGGTTCACGTTAGTGATGTAAATTGATACAATTTGATCGATATGATTTCGATTCGATTCGATACGATACACTTTTATTTCGATACAAGAAAATATTGGCGATACACGCTTTAAAACAATACAAACAATTTTTTAACTATGTTTGTTTATATACTATTATAACATTATAATTATACTATTACCAATAAACTCAGTAAGTCGGTAATTGACAAAACACTAATAACAATACGAGTAGTAGCGAAATAATATTTACTAGCCAAACCCCGCAAAAAGAATTTTGCACATAAACTCACAACACACTACCCATACCATACCACAACTCCCACACCATGCTGCAACACAACATAACACCACACCATCCACATACCATACCATACCACAACACACTACACCCACACCCACCACACTACACGAACATCACCCATACCATACCACACCACTATACACCCTACCACCCCACCACATTATGTACACCACATCACCCAGATCACACTAAACCACACCCACCACATAACCACACCACTGCACCAACACCACACACTCACTACACCCACCACATCAAATCCAACACATCACATGATGTCGACGACAATGATGACACCTACAACACTAACACCAACAACACTAACACCAAAACCATGCAAAACATTTTGTATAAAATCGAAACTGTGCTATAGCAAATGCTCTTAGACCCATCTACCAATGATCAATAATATGCAGTCATTCCACATAGTTTTGTTAACTGTTTCTCAGGTGAGTGCTAAGAGAACTTACTTAGATGTACAATCTATAACACTGTAGAACGACGGGTGAAGAAAATGCGAAGAAGAACCGCGAAATTTCTCAAACTCGAAGGCAATGGGTGTTCCAAATAGCGTGCAGCACAGGGGGGTTAAAAAAGAACTTCGAAATACACCCCTCATGTTCCATCCAGTATACATATCTTCCACTGAAACCATGTAGACCATTTCTTCCTCTTTCTGCAAGTGTGCTTATTTTTTCCCAACATGCTCAAATAGTTACACAAATAGAGTTCTGTTTGAGCAGGTTTATGCAAAATTTGCGTGGTTGTGTCCAGGAAAAAGCCAAAAGCCAGTAGTAGAATGCCGAGGCCCTCCCGTGAATTTTAAATGTGACTACTATACCCACCGTTGAATGGGCTATGCTATCATGATGAGCACCATCACCGGCCCATTCCTATTCTCCAGAAATAAAAGGTATAAGTTTTATAAAAAACGGCAACAGTACAGATTGATTGTGTTTTCTCCAGAAAGGGAGTACATCATCTTCACTTGCATTTGATAGCATTAAATAAGTACATGTTAATGTCTTTCTTTAACAATCGTAAGGGGTATCTGCACATTCTTGACTTTCCTCTTCATTGACAGTCTTCTTCACTGCCACTATCAAGAAGGTGTTTTCGTCTCTTTGTTTTGTGAGCAGTTTCTGGACAATTTAATTTTGGCTGATCACTAAGAACGTCCATGACGGGCAAACCAACATGATCTATAAATGCTTCTACTAGAATATGTAATATATTTTGCGCAATTTGGATCAAGTGCTATCGGTATTCTATGTATGTCTGTAGCACAGTGCTTTTCTATGCGATCTTCAATGTCTTTCAAGAATTCAGTTTTAAATACATGCACATATCGGACGTCATTATCACTAACTTTTAATTTGCACTGCAGATATTTCAGTGCTGGAATAACGACGCTAATGTTTTATCCACCAAGCTGTACCAGTTTGTCCCATTCTGCTGCATTCAGTAGGTCATATGGACAAATGGTACATATTTTAGTTTGAACACTAAGCAATCATTCTAAGTACACAGCAGACTGTTCCATCTAGTTTGGCATTCTGTTAACACATTTCTGTTTTTCATCCTAGGTTCACAAAGAGCACTGCCAAGGTCATGAAAAGTACTGGCGCTTTGAAGAAAATGTTGAATTATGAGTCTTGCCTTGGTAATGACAGTACCAACATTAGCTTTATCTAAGTGAAAGTGAAGACTGCAAAGCATGATTAATACAGACTGTAGGAAAAGCATTGTCATTAATCAACATGTTTTCATCTGTATTCATGTCATTTGATATTCATTATTTTCAAGTTCAATTTGAAGAATACTGTTCTGTCCAGGATCTTAAACAAGTGATACATGCAAACCTCTTTCAATAATTCATTTTGATGTTGCCTCTCTCAAAAGATCCTTTTTGGCACTTGACACAGGCTTACTCGTTTTCATTAATACAATTGTGATTGGCACAGCAGCTTTTGTCATTTTCCTTACTGGGACAGTAGGGTGAGACTTAGGTGAGACGTAGGGTGGAGAAAATATTAAAAGAAAACATTAGCTACACTATCAAAAGCAGTGTCATTTTACTGACGTGATTTATTATAAGAAAACATGAACATGTGCAGAAGAAAGTCAAAAGACTTTTACAAATTTTTACAAAAAGTTTATATAGCTACAAAAATAAACTATAATATGGCTAAGTTAAGTATTGTTAAAATCAGTGGGCAAGTACACCAACATACCTGTTTGATGTGTCAATACTGTGGTCAAATTTTTGAATTGTATTTCTTTCTGCAATGATTACACTTCGCTATTACATTTGATTCAACTTCTCGCGTAAAAGCAAAATGATTTCTATATATACCGCTGTATTGACTATAACTTGGCTCAGCCCGAGCCATAACTGTTGCGCTAAAAATCAGAATAAAAAAAGAAAACCAAAGAATTTCACTTTAGTAATAATTTCGTAAAAAAACATGTAACAAACATGTGTGCATTTTGTATAGACGCTATAATGTACAACCTTCGAAACTTTGGGTGAACTTTTGTTTTTCCAAAGTGTTGGCGAAGATTTCTTGCGAAATGTCAAATATGGCGCTACGAATACGACTACGATACACAATTTTATCGATACGATAATGATTTTTGTGGGGAAAATCAGTACAATAACAAAGCGGCAAAATTTTAGTATTGATTCAATAATTACTGTATTGTTTAACATCACTAGTTCGCGCAATTAATTATTGCTGCTGCAATTAAAACAAAATCCTCACTTACTGTCTAGCACGGTCGCGTTGAAACAAGCAGGTGAAATAACGAGGAAACTCTGGGAGGTACGTGTTGTCTAACACAAGGAAACGTGTTAGCTTTTCTAGGTAATGTTTTGGTTGTGTCACTTTTCTTAAAAGACGAGGAACAGGGCTGGAATGGACACGCTGATGTTCTTCTGCTTCCTCCTCTTCCTGGTAAAAAATCAAACACCATTATTTTTGCAAATGTTTGCCAAAATATAACAACATTATTAGTAATTAGATGAAGGCATAATATGCACTACTAGCGATCTACAAGGCTCTTTAAAAAGTTCATTAAAAATGATATAAAATGATAAAATTAATACGTTTTACTCACAGTAAGCACGATAGTTAGTCGTCGTTGTGCTACTGTGCCATCCGAACTATAAGCCTGGAAATATTATAAAGATTTTTAGTAATAAACTGGCATCCTCCATTAGTTTTCACTTTTCAGATCATTTTCATCAGAAAACAGGGCCAAATCGTTAGGCCTAAATTTGTTAGTTTTTCGTCTTTGCACACCTTCACATCATTCGTAGCTAGATGAGCACCAGCCCCTGTATTTCGAATATGTACTGCACAAGAAACAGATGCTTTATACGTACATTACATCTCACTAGTGGTGTGAAGGCAACATCATTAAAACACTCATTAGTTTAGTGAAAAACAAACTTGAAATTTAATAGTTCGAGTTTAATATTTGCCAAGTTTTTGCATATCACAGTGAATGTCAGGCAGTAGTTTCACATTTTCATTTTCGCTTTCACAAACATGTGAAACGCATTCACTAAGTGTTTCTGCTGTTAGAAAATTTCTCCCACTTGTGAGATCATTGATAGCTGCATTTGCCTACTGTTAAGTTTCTAAGCTAGTATTTTCCTTTATAAATACATAAAAACATACAAACTTAACTTTTTTGCTTAAATGGAAACAGTATTGCACAAACGTGAGTTATTTTAAAAACACAGACAAAGTAAAATTTAACTTTTTAAAATTTAAATTTTACTGGAACTATAAGTTTAAGAAGCATTAAATTTGTACAGCTGATTATAAGTTCAGTAAGATTTCCGAAATTTCGATTCTTTTACATACATCTGTAACTACTCTAAGCAAAATGTACAAACAATTAAAAAATTATATTTGCCAAAACAAATTATGGAAGTTGAAAAATTCAGAAAAACTAAAATCTTAAAATCAGTTTTACAATAACAAGTGCATTGTATAATTCTACGTTACATGTTATATGCATGCTGAAGAAAATAAGTTCAAAATGCTTTGCAAAAAGCTATGCAAGAAGTAGTATCTGAAACTATTTGGTTGGTATGCAAAGGCACACGTAATCACATATGGGGATGTGCCAAAAAGTGTCAATTAACCGATATTCTGTATATACATATTAACCCAATAATAACAATGTCCACATATTTGTAGTTTGCACAACATAAATAAATAGCATAAATTAAATTAAAAATAAATTTTAATTTAGATATAAATACCTTGATAGGCATCTTCATTTTCATCAGTTCAGCATAACGAGTGCAAACCTCCCACGGTGCATGAATCTTCACAAAATATGTCTTTTTACTCTTGGATTCCTAACATAAAATAAATCAGTGTTACAGGTAATGGTTTTAGCCTTCAGCTATATTGTCATTCACATTTTTGCCGGCTTGAAATCGTGAACAAAAGAGATTCAAAATAAGCTGTGACAGCTTTGTAATTGATTTCAAATATTGCAGGCCTTTTACCTTTGAATGATAGGGGGTAGGAGCTTAGTGAAATCTTTTGCCGAAGGTGGCAAAAATATAATTATGCCACTATTTCAAACTGGGTATTTTTTCGACAGAATTTGTTTGGAATTAGGGTAAGTGGCTCCACACACAGAGTAAAACTGTACAAGTAATGAAGCAAACACCATATTCACTACAAAAAGTAAATTATGTAGCTCTTGCTTGGAGTAACATGTAACCAAGTTTCTAACGATAATCTTGATCATCATCATCATTAACACAACAACTGCTGACACATTTACATTTTCATTCAAACAATAATACTGGTCAGTTATATTAAGAGGTGTGCTGGCTGCTTTGTTTCATAACAAGGGAAAATGATACAAATTCTACATTATCAAGCCTTAGAAACATATAACCCTAAACCTTTTTCTGGCAAGCAACTCGACTTCCTCTATGATCAATAAAAAATTTGCCTTATCAGTCATTTTAGGAAATTTTAGGAAACAGAACATCTAGTCAAATGCCCAGTATGGAAGCAAAAAGGGATGAAGTTTTTTTTGCTATTTATTAAGGCCATAGATCTTCATAAGCAGGATCTTGAGTTTTAAAGTTATTCACAAACTGTAGCGCCTTGTAATGACATGAATGTAGGCAAGACATTGGCATTATGTAACAATTTGCACAAACATCTTCCTTCTCCATCTTTCTGTGATCCGACGACTTCAAAATGCTGAAACTAATCTACGTAATCTTTTTATACCTGAGTCAGTATAAAATGCGACGTACACGTGATGTACAAAATAATGTACAATAGAATTTAGTGCACAAAACGCAGAATAGAAATAATAGTAGTAATAGAATAGCGATAGTAATAGAACATGACTTACCACTTTATCTTCATGTTCTAATTCTAGTCCTTCTTCTATCAAACTTTCTTCAAATTTCTGTCTCTTCTGCACTTTTCTTGGATCTTCATCTGTGTAAGCGAGAACGTAGTCGATGCGACGCACGCCATCATTGAGATACAACTCCTCCAATCTCTTGTAAGAAAGAATTTCAACAATGAATGATTCATGACTGTAAAATGCAAATTTATGTAATAATAAAAGTCTGTTATCTTTAGTTCATTAAACATGATTACAGAAACAATGAATGGCAGGCCTTGGAAAAAAGGACCACCAGAAAAGCAAAGAAACAGCAGCTTCTCAGGCAAACAGGGACTGAAAAACAAATTACTTCTAGCATCTACCACCAAAAAACGAACAATATTAGCAATTTAGTAGTGCTCTTATTTTACACTGTAAGTAAATACCGTCTTCCAAATGTACAGTTATACAACTTACACTCAAAACTTGTAATTATTATTGTAAAAGAACAATAAAAAACAATCTGCATTTTGGAAAAATATTGCTGCCAAGCTTTTAAACTGCCAGTGTAATTTACTAGTAAAAGTCATTGTAAACAACTAATGATCACAGTCCGTTCTTAGATAATTCATTGCTTCAAATGTAGTGAAATTTAAACTGTAAAGCATTTAATAATAAAAGACAATAAAGTTCATCTCTTAAATGCATAATAGTGCCTATATCAGATACAATGACAGTACTTCAGTCATACAAATAGAACCATTATGCCACTTTAAGCAAAACGATATGTTCAAAGAAAGCAAATTTTTCACAGCTAATTTTTCCTTTCTTGCAATAACACCTGTACACAGAAATCTTCACATTTTTTTACACGCCTCCTCCACAAATGCTTGGCGAATGTGTTAAAACATTTACCATTTCTCTGTACCGTTCATCAGTTTACATTGCATTATGAAATACAACTAACATCCAATGCAACTCATACTAATTATTAGTAATATGTTGTTAATTTTTTTTCACTACTAATTCTAGTGGCCTAACACAAGCTAGCTTCTTAAGGATTCATGAATTATATCGTATTTTTGATGTATTAACAAAAAATTGATTATCAATGTACTTGTAATGCATAAGTATTTGTTTACTGTGAAATAAATCTATTGAAATGAAAAAAATAGAAAGAAAAAGCTTTGCTACTTTATTCATTAAAATTAAAAAGAAATGAAAAATGAATTTTTTAGCATTACCACAGTATATTTTAGCTTCTCTCACGATAACGAAATATAGATACAAAAATCGATAATAATTTTTATATTATGGCATATGTGACAAATAAAATATGTCTATAACTGTTCTGAAGGTAAACAATCAGTGTTTATAATTAAATTACATAGAAACTTAATACACAGAAAGTCCTAAATTTACCACAACTGTCAAAATTCACTTACACCCTTTACATGTCAGACCATTTCAGTTTGTCGGGTGCTGCCTTTAACCTGTTGTCCTTGTGTATTACACAAGGAGTTTTTCAAAGTGATTCTAAGCTGATTTGCATCATTATAATACAGTGGCATGATATATAGGAGAAACAGTAGCATTATTGTTTGGTATTTGGATGTGCAAGGCAGATTACTAGACAGTCTGCTAACGTTGGTCCGACTTATGTCGTAACATGATCTTCAAGTTAGACTTCTTGCATAATCAAGATTTTTTTTTACTTTTGAAATAAAAGTCATTGTGAATTTAAAAAAACTGGAATAATATTTGAAACAGAAGCTGACCACAATTAAAAAAAATTCAAGGAAAAATGTCTAAAATTAATGAAACCAGTACTCCTGATTTAATCTGTTAAATAAGCATATTAATGAACTATTATTGTATCTCACAATTACTGGAAATAAGTTGATATATGTAAATGCAATTTTTATGATAATATGATACAAAAGGATGAGTACCGAAGGGATTGATTCGGCAGATTCTTCGTCTTGCCTCAAAAAACTTTTTCCTGAAAATAATGAAAATTATGATTGTTACAAAATTCATGCTTTCATATTGATTCATGCTCTCACATACTCAAGTTATATTAATAGTTATTACAAGTTATGTACATAATTTTCAAAATTCTGTTGAGTCAGTTAGATTGATTAATTTACATATTTTATACATAACATCTAAGATTTTTTTACATTTCTTATTAATATTCTGCTAAGAAATTTTATGTTCAACATCGAAGCTCTTCAGGTTGTTTAATCTAACACTTTACTTCTATCAAGAAAGCTGTTAAAATACTTTAGTTTACACAAAAAATTAAAAGTACAAACACTAAAAGACAAATTTATAATACCAGAACATGCTTGAAATTAATATTTGGTTAACCAATTAAAGTAAATATGTAAACATGTCTGAGAAAAATTGTATAACTGGTCTATTACACCTATACTTAGTTTGGTAAAGATAACATAAGGCGATTGTGCGATTAATATACAAGTCTAAAATATTTTTTGGTGTACAAAAAAAAACTGCCAAAAATGTACAAATATATGTTAGTATTCACAACAGAAAGACTAGCTCTTATATTAGTAGTTTTAAACTTGTAAAAAAAGTTCATATATCATCTGCAATGGCAACAACATACACATAACGGCAAACAGGAAAACAGCATTTTATTTGGGGAACACAGTAGTCGTCAAAGTATAGCTATTCACAGTATCCCAGTATAGACTAGAAGAATACGGAAGAAAAAGAGGAATGCTCACAAGTCAAGAAACGGAATACTCACAACTCAAGAAACAAAGCTACAAAATCAGCAGGAAAAATGTAAGGGCCGAGATAAAAGTTCAGTTTTGGCTGACACTAAAATTACATAATTTTGTTAAAGGCTTGGCTGAAAAATTGGATAACATGGTCAGCAGGTACAAAGAAACATCTTTTGTCTACATCATTATTGTAATGCCACATTGCACAATCATGTGAAACAGAACATTACTAAAGTCATGGGCTCAGAGAGAGAGAGGCACAACTGCTGCTGAGGAATGCCAAATTAAATGTTAAACACAGTTGAAAAGAGACAACAACTGAAGAGAGAGGAGTTACTGAGGCAGAACAGGCATCTTTGCAATGAATAAGGAGTAGATGTATATGGATAATTCGGTAATAACATCAAGGTACCTGCCAGAAAAAGGATCGTTCTGCTCAGAAGTCTTCGTAAAATGTCTTCCCTAGTTTGTGATTGGAAGTTTACAATTACGTCGTATAGTGATTAATAATATGTGACTTAACAGTAGCAACTAAAATATTCAAATTAGCAAACTGAAATTAGCAAATTAACAAATTTTAAGCAAACTAAAAGCATCAAAAAAGTAATAACTGTTTAAAATCAACTGCATGCTTCAGAAGCAAGAAATTTAAAATTTCTACATAAAACTTACGTAATTTAAAAATAATGGCAAATAAGGATAAGCAGTTATATTAATGAAATCGTAACCTTTTTAAACAGGCATATGAGTGTAGTGTCACACAAAACTTTTTCATATAAAATTTTGCTTGCTCTGTATTGTGCATATGATTATGGAAAACAACTGTCATCCACAAAAATGAGATGAAAACCGGGTTTCTGCACTAAATTTAATGTCTCAGACTGTCTAAGTACATTGTCAAGTAAAAATGCAAACAAGTGTTCTCTGTACAAATCTTTATAACTGCCACCCTCTTCTCACCTGCTCAGCTTATTCACTCACCTTTAACTTTGGACCACCGCGTTCCTAATAGACTATCATATGATGCTAGAAAACCAATTGATAAACGAACTGGTAAAAAAGTAATTAAAGCTTTTTATACCATACACTGTTCACAGGCAATAACTAATAAAGCTATGAATGAAAAATAATTTAGTAGAAAAAAACAACTAGTTAATTTATTCTACGGAGGAAGGGACTATCTAGGACAGAAAGCTCTGTTCACAGCCTCACTGGGCAACCATAATAATGATACAATGATGAGGAACACAATGGCAACAACAATAGTTAGAAGGTGATGATGATGGCTATGATAATAACAACAACAGCAGCAGCAACAAAACAGTAACCAAAAGCAACAGAAGTGGCAATGGGAACCACGACTACGACAGCAAGAACAAAATTTGCTATTTATAAGCATTAAGGTTTACGAGTTTTGTCGAGGACAAATTTATATTTTCAAAAAATTTGAATCATCCCATGGTTTCCATTTAACATTCTGACTACAGAAATCAGAGACTAACACTGTATTATTTCACTATTTATGTTCTAACAGTTCTGAGAACTCAATAATTCATTATTCCAGGCAGTGTAACCATACAAGTATATGCACAATTTCAAACTTAAATTACTTGGCGAAATTATCAAAGTTGTATACCATCATTATTTGATGAAGAAGCAGTTGATTTAGTTTGTTGTTCTTGTTCTTCATTACCTGTTGAAAAAAGAACCAATAAATGTCATTTTAATAATAATATAAAAAACGGCATACGCAATAGTATACTCAAAGATGTGCCTGGCTAACATTACTGTTAATAATTTGATTAGTTCAAGATTATTAATTTAACATAAAAGCTCATAAAATTCATAATACAGTACTTATAGAAAAAGAATGATAAAATATAATAAGTTTCATTAAATTATTAGTTCGAGGTGTAACAGCATGTACGTGTGTACTATGTAAGACACAATCTGAGGGAAGTAATACCTGTTTGGGAACGATCTTGGCTCTTGGACATTGTCGATAAATCATAGAAACTCTCGTTGGTCATAAACACATGAAATAAAGAAAACATTTAAATGTATACAAACAACATGCTGACTACAAACAGGCCAGCATATTGCAAAATGATTGAAATGTGTATTAATTTAACGGGAATATGAGCCAGGTTTTATAAGAAAATACTATTATAATGCTGTAATTATTCACAACATTGACAGGTTTCAGCAGAGTTTCCATGCTTGAATGACCATGCTTCTGTGGCAATTTAATAGTATGCAAAGTTTGTAAAATAAAGTTCGTCATACAGTTGCAATTTAATTTCATGTTACTAATTTATTCTAAGCTAGTAAGGTGTTATTACCAGTACAAATATAATACATTTTACCTTACAAATACACTACATTTTAGTACACAAGTATAAATCTTATCAGTGGGTGACTTGCACATAATTCCATAGAGATGTTCAGTTTGCCATGTTGTTCTCATTATTCATGTAATACAAAACTTTGCCAGTAGCTCATTGTAAGGTAAAAATGCATGCTGAATTTTCGCAAATTTGGAATCCATGACAACTATAATCGTGTATCTATAATCTTTAAGCTATAATCTATAAGCTATCTATCTATAGTCTATCTATCTATAATCTATAAAATAGATTATTACGATCATTTCTGCAGAGTTTTTGTAGCATCTTCATCATCATGTTCTAGAGCGTGGCCAATAGGTACTTGTTTATCGAAAAATTTAAAATCAAGATACTACAGATTTTTCGCCAGTCAAGTATTTTTTCAAAAGGGTCATTGACAATGGCACACTACCCAAATTCTAATTACCCAAACATGTTTCTAATAGTTTAATAATGAATTTCACAGGGAAAACTTAATAGACAATAATTATAACAAGAGAATAAGGAAGGCGAGAGAAAAATAGTGAGAGAGAGAGATGGGAGAGAGTGAGTGAGTGACTGACAGAGATTGATTTTTTGATTAGTAACAGAGAGACAGAAAAAGAGAGAGAGAGAGAGAAAGAGAGAGATGGAGAGAGAAAGAGTGAGAGAGAGAGAGAGAGAGAGAGAGGGGGGAGGGAGAAAGAGAGGCAGAGAGGGGGAGAGATACTATTGGAATAACATAAATCATAATGTAAAAATTAGATGCGCGCGCGTAACCCAGTGCTTCGCATTCCGGACTAGTTTTTGGAATCTTAGCTATGTCCTATGCTTGGTATTACAATAACTAATTCTGAGATTTTTGCCTGTCTCTCTTTTTGTTTGTTTGCATAGCACAGTCAATGCACAGGAATAATATTTAAGTAAATTCATCGTTATTTCAAATTTGCAAATTTACTGACAGTGATACTGCAAAAATTTTCCAAACTAATCTAGAGAAAACTTTCAGAATAGTGTTATTATCGCAGGTCGATCGTCCCTGTCAAGGAAATACACAACGATCAATAATTTACTGTTTATAAATCAGATAACAAATAAATCACAACAGGTTTCACATACTCAGACCCGGATATTATTTCGCGATTAGTGTGAGCTGAGCTGCAATGCGGTAAGCATTTACGGCAAAAAATTACGGCACGTTGATATGACAGCTAGTATAAAGCAGTTCCAAACGTGAAATCCATCATGATGAAAAAACGATGTAGAACATGCTGTGCATCTGGCAAAGTCACATGTAGTTACATTAGTAGTTTTGTTTACAATGCGCCTCGCTGACAATTGTAGAACGTTGTTGAAAATAGATGAAAAACTGAAAGGGTTATAAATACCCAAGGGTTATAAATGTGTATGTCACCTAATTAATTATGTATTTTTTTAGCTTTTTTGCGGCACAATTATCGTAGCTACCTGCATTAATGACGTGCAACATTGATTTTTCGCTGTGTAAGATGTTGCAATAAAATTAATTTTTCCAGTGTGAACACATTAACATATTTTCGTTTTACAGATATTAGGTTAATTGTCTGCTTTATTGCAATAGCTGGAAATCGTTGAATATCCCTCAAAATTAAAGAAAGTATGACCACGGTTTCACGTTGGTACATGCGTATTGCAACACTGTGTGATGTTTGCGCTTCCTCGACAACCCTGTATACTGAGACGGCAGTTGCTGCTGTACACAGGAGGTGCTACACACCTCCGTTTCGCACAGGTGAGGTGGTACACTGCAAGCCCATACATGGCAATGTCGAACAAGGGCTAACATTCCACATAGTGTTGCTATTAGACACTGTTAAATAGTGTTAAGTGGTACGCATTTGACTTCAGTACTGTAGTCGCTCCACTTTTTAGTACGCCAGTTGGCGCTAGGATATGATGTAGTTAGACAGACTATGTGGCACATATGAAAACCAACGTAAACGCTAAATTGATGAATACAAAATGAACCATAAATATGAAGCAAAGTAATGAAAGTACAACAACTATTACAGACATTACAGTTACACTGTATTTTCTTAATATAATATTTACAGTGACTGAATTACATCCTCTCTTTCTTAAAAAAACAACTTAAAATGGAAACATTTTTTTCATGCCCATAATAGAGAGCAGGGGCCTACACCATCAGAAATCCAGTAAATATTGATGCAAACCATTCATGTCGTGTGATACGACTTCTAAAGCAAACAGTCTGCAGCACTCTACTAAGCAAGCTTATCATTTTTAGAATTCCTGTAAAAATAAAGAAAATCTTGAAACATGCAACGATCCTAAAAGCAGAAACGCGCTTAAGACAACCTTAACTTCAATCTGGGAACTCTTGGGGCAATTACTTACATTTAACACAGATTTATTTCAGCTCATACCGAGTTTGTTTACAAGAGGATTGCGATATTGCCTAAAGTTTAGAATTGCCTACTCGATCGGCTATGGTCCGTTCTATGGAGCCATATGGCCCTGGATAAAGCGGATATTTAGCAACCGAGAGGTTTTTTAAATAATTTGTTTCTTATAGGACAGCGATATACTCAAGCTTGTGGCAACATTATTATTGTTTTGTTTACATAATTATATTCTAATTACAATTACATCCAAGAAAGTCCAATTAAAATTCAGTCGATTTTATTTTTTCCATAATTATATATAAGATACCAAGCATGGTTTGCTATAATTTTAGTAAGTCACCAGAAAAGAACTGACACCCACTGCGCAAATTGTTCTTTGTAAGGTTTCAACTAAAAAAAACTTGTTCGATTCGATTCAGACGTTGCTCACCGCTTTACTGGACTGGTTGAGTAGGGTCCATCATAGAAATAAGTTTTTTAAATCTGTATTTCCCCCAATTATACCCATTTACCCCGGTATTAATCGACACTCCATTGTACATAATACTTCATTACCTAGTTAATGCTAGTTTCATTGCAAAGTCAAAATTGCTACATGGCCTACTGTGAACATTCTGAATGACCAGATAATGTTTCTTTAATTTTATATTGCGAAATGCATTAATAAGTAAATCAGTCAAAAATTATATACTGTATGTCAATGTAGATGAAGGATGCAGCTGCGCAGCTGTATGACAGGCATGACCTGGAGGTCATCGAAATGTGTCACACTACTGTAACATTTACTGTTTACCACAGTGGCATTTTAAGATAGGAAAAGAGAAAAAAGTTACTGAGCCATAACTACTTGAGTAGTTGTACTAGCAAGAGAATAAAGCTCATCAGAGTGATATTTCTACAAATTTTGTTTACATTTGTGCCAACATATAAAAAGAAGCGAGAAAACAAGCCTACAGGTACAGAAATGGCATTTAGTTGCATATTTTATTAATAACATAGGCAACAATAAGAGTGTAGTTGTAAACTATATTTGTAAAACAATAAATTATGCACACGATCGACGGCAAACCACTAAATAAAATTTAAGAGTAACCTACTGCTACTTGCACAAGTTCCACAGTGTTACCAGAATCAAATATAAATACATTTTACAGCATTTGGAAGAAAAATTGAAAGCTTTTGCTTTAGACAAAATGTAAATATATGTTGTCGATCATAAAGAGCTGACTAAAAGAAGTAAAGGCATTCATTTCTCACACGTTGTATAAATAATGCCCTCCTATTATGTGTG
Organism: Tubiluchus corallicola; assembly: GCA_030141605.1. Taxonomy (NCBI): domain Eukaryota; kingdom Metazoa; phylum Priapulida; class Priapulimorpha; order Priapulimorphida; family Tubiluchidae; genus Tubiluchus; species Tubiluchus corallicola. The sequence goes on from JAQGDQ010000028.1 coordinate 731,509, forward strand.
GAATATGGCACAAATGATTACATTTACTTCTGTTAACAGCCTCAATGCTCGCACTGGGACAATATTTTGATTATATTATGGGGCCTAAAAATCCAGAAAGTAAAAATGTAACTACAGACGAAACTAGACAGGTGACATGAAGGTAAAACTTCAGGTAGAGAGATAAAATGATCTACGATACACTTACAAACTTTTCATATAAATTTCATGCAACAATCATTAATCAGTATAAACAAAAAGTTTACTAATCAGATCAGTTTTTGGTTTTCTTGGCATTGCACTATGAAAAATAAAATGAAATATAATACATTTGCTTTCGCTATCGCATCAGTTAAAATTAGAAATGAACATAAATGAGTTCTACGACAATCACAAAAGCCATACATATGCAGCAAGTATATTTCATAGCGTTTGCTACATATATGAAGGCGAGAGGCAGCGAATCATGCCGTTACTTTCAAAATTTCAGTGAAGTTTGCAATGCAAGAGTAAAATGTAATAATGAATGGCAAACATGAGGAAACTATGCATTTAAATATCTAGTTGTCTCTAAAAGCACACCATGTACAACATACAACATTAGACACTGAGATTATTAGTAATATTAAAAAGATCGTATAATATGCTTATCATACATGCACACAAAAACACTGATGCAGGCACCTTCAGTAGTATCAAAATAATATTTTCAATAAAGAAAATAGTCTTCATGAACATACGCATACGAAAAAGTGATTAAACAAGTGGGCAATACATAAAATCTTAGTAAAAATTATTAACAAATTCACGTTTGAGGCAAAATTTTCCTAGTGAAAAATTTCCTCGAGCACAGATTCTGCAAAACATTTGCAAGCTGTAGAAAAAAACTGGAAAACATTAGTGCTTTACAATTGACTTCATCATCATATTTGCACTTACACAACATTTAAAACAAGTATTTCTTTTTCGCAAAATTTCGTTCCAAATCTGCCAATTCAAACTACTTTTATCACAACTAATTTGATTACTCCTTCATGCAGGTCACCACTTGTGCACAAGAATATTTTTAAATTGTACTATTCGAAAGCAGCAGTACTTTATTGAAAAATCAGAAACCAAAATACTCAGTAAAAAATTCCAATACTTGAGTGACCATTGTTTTTTTCACAAAGAGCTAAAAGTTTCTAGTATAACAAGTGAAATTATACAAGCCAAAATTACGAGGAAATATAACATTGCCGTATTTTTATATTGCACCTACAGATAATGAATCGATTAGTTACAATCCAGATTCTGCTTCATCTGAAAGCTCTCTTTTCAATTTTGTTTTCTCTAATTCGGCTCTGTACAGTGCTTCCTTGGCGAGGAATTTTTCTCTGAGAATTTGATCTTTGACTTTTTGCGGTGTGTCTGGGATAATCATGGAGATGCAGCCAGTAAGGAAAAACACCAGATGCTGAAATCACAAAAATTCACACTTTAAAAACATTGCAAACACCAGCAAAAGTTGTCTTATTAAAATCACTTAACGCCTAAACTTTAAAAACGTTAATCATTTGACTGAAAAAATCACAAAATGGCAGCCTGAATCAAATTAATATTAAAAAAGAAACTAGAAATTTATATACGAAATGTTACAATCTGTAAAATCAGACAATGGTGTTACTCAATTATTTCATTCAGCTATAAATTAATTTGTAAACTAACAACCTATAACAATAATTTCGTTTATAGTTACTTTTTCCAAACAAATCCTCCAGCACTCAAAAGCAAAACACTTGGTCCCCCAGACCTAAGATCACTTTCACTGTCAACGGAGATCCTAAAGGACCTGATATAGGTAAATAGGATAGAGGACAAATAATAGAGTCAGGATAGTATCGGCATATCATGTTTTTCACTAATTACTAAATAAAATGAGTGTTACACTATCCTAATTTGGTCTAATCAAAATATTCAAAATGGAACTTTGTACAGTTCTGACCAACTCTTACATGTCAACTTGTCTTACTTGGCATGTCTTTGTTTTTCTTTGAGGCTGCCAAATAAATGACCATTTTTTCTGTACAGGCAACTTGCAGCGGCTGATGCATAACGAAATTAAAAATTACCATCAATTAAGCTGTGATACGAACCAAAAATCTCAAATTATTTTTTCGACGTACCTCGAATATGACTATAAATATGACGCGAGCTGCAACGATGTGCCAGTACTGAGCTGTATGTTCATATTGATTTGGATGCCCTGGAGGATGATCATATCCTCGATACCTACAATTTGTCAACAAATCAAATACGTTAGTATCAGCAAGTCAAATTTGGAGATAAAAATTTACATGCATCAAACACAATGAGTTATCTTGCACCAGATTCTGGTCCTGCCACAATGATTTTACATTAATTAGATCCTACCAGTTAGTGCTGGACAGTGGTCAGAAATGGTAACAACTGTTTTACTTAAATTAAAGATATTTTAGCATAGATTTAGGAGAGGAAAGAGATATTACACTTGGGTTTTCATAAGTAGATAATAAAGGTTATTTACAATGAGTTCTCAATTAGCAATACACAGCAATGATAATCTTGCAATACGCAAAATCAAATTTTAGGAATCTACATTCTGAATTTTGTGCACAAAATTCAATGGCACAATTGTTTACTTTAACATAGCTAAAACAATACTTTCACACTGTTTTGCTGCATAACCAATATCCTATTAAATATAGACCACCCCACCTGCAACTGGTAACATTTTCAAATCCTTCATTAGCTTTAAGGTACTTGTCAGGTGCAGTCCCCGGAGGAAAGTCTGCAGAGTTGAAATATGACAAACTGTTGTTGACGTATCCATTCATTGTGTCGTCAGGACTGTATTCATACAGGAAAACTAAGCGTGGGATGAAATCCGAAGTATATGAAATTACAAATGCCTGAAACAGCAATGAAACAATGGTTAATGACAAATGTAGTGCATAAAAATCAGTTGTAATTTTCTTTAATTCAGAAGCCGTCACTTTGCATAACAAATTGAATGGCAAGATGAATGTGTTTGATACATTCCTATCAGACTTTCTACAGCTCTTTTAATGCTAACTAGCAAATTACAATTTAGACCTATATGAATTATAAAAATGCAAACAATGCATCTTTAGGAGTCTAATATTTCTAGTTGAAACATCTCAAAAACAATAAAGAACTACATATACGATTATTCATTAGCGTGTCAAGACAACATTTTTCCTAGGGTTAGAACTTACACGGAGCACAGAAGTGCAATATCATATTGATTGTAACGCAGCTGCAATTGTATTGTATGTATTACACATATTAATTCTTAATGACAAAAATAGTGCCAATGAATTAAGAAACATTTGCAATTAAAAAATAAGAAAAAAGAGGAAAGAAAAGACACCACCTACTTTGTCTCCAGGTGAATATCAGGCAAATAAACCACAACGAATTATTAATTTTCTTTGGAGGAGAGTTTTTTATTTACACAAAGTTATCACATTAAATAGGTAGAAGAAACAAATGAACATGGTAAATGGAAAACACGAGGGATAAACACAGAAGTATAAAACCAATGCCACAATCACAGAACAGACAAGAGAAACATATGAAAAAAGTCAAACAGACATCCCTGGGTTATATTCTAAAAACTTGTCAAATCTGTTGGTGGAAGATAGACCAGAATGCAACTCATATAGTTGAGCATGGGAGGCAAAAGAGTAAATTCGATGTGACTTGTTTGCCTTTCTCTTTCATTCTAAGACAAAGTTCAGTTGTACTTTTCTTTTCTTTCCGTTTTTTAATTGTGGAATTTTTTGGTTCATTAATTATCATCATACTGTGACTGCTGCATTAAAGCTTTATAATGTTCTACTCAGCAGAAGAGACAATAAAAAAGACAGTGCAGAAGATGATTAAATGCTCAGCAGGTCAATCTGCTCATGACCTGGGTACAAGACTACGCTGAAAAACAGTTCAGCTAAAATCAACCTCCCAAAAGCCATTTCAGCGAGTTAATCCTTCCACTTTACAAAAAGGCACTCATTTATGGTAAGCTGAAATAGTTTTGGAAAATAAAACAGAAATTTAGATCAAGACCAGTTTCAACTTTCTAAATTTACTGACACAGGTAGTGTTTCCAACACTTCTTAACAGCTTAAATAAACGTGTTTATTTATAATCTAGATTATTACAGTTAGACAAGTATAAAATATGCAACAACAATAGGAAAGTGACACTTTGAAAGAACTATCAAGCTATATTTACAAAAAGTCTGAAATCTAGATGGGAAAGTTTAATTCGCAGTGACATAACCACATAAATAGAATTTTATTACAAAAAAATAATCAAACATATGAGAGCTAACCAGAAAAGTTATTTTCCAAATAAAGTCGAATGGTCTTAAAACTGTAACTTACATTTGAGATTACTGCTAATATAGACAGTGCTTTGAGGATTCCATACCATGCACCAATGTCCTGTGCACGGACTGCAAGGGACCTTCGAAACTGCGTCACATACTTGTACGCGTCTAGGCGGATCTCTATCACGTTGTTGAGTAGAGCGCAAAGAGGAGCCAACGGGAAGGCCGCAACAAACAATGTGACGAAGCCATACTGGATTACTACACAAAAAAGTGAGTAGGATACACAATTATTTAAAAACAATAAATGAAGTTTACCTTGGGAAGAACAACATTACACTCATATCTCGGTTTGCCGGACAAAAGCGGGGAGACGTTGGTCCGAATTTGCCGATTATCCGTATTTACCGATACTAAGCTAATACAGTAGGCACCGTGTATTAGACACACGGCAATGTAGAATCAATCACTTAATTGTCTCAAAAACGTCTAAAACAGGTCGCTCCTATGCAAAAGGATATAAAGCTGTCGGCAATTAACTCGAATAACTCCGAACAATGGACTCTACTTTTTCTGCACATGCTTAAATATGATATTTTTGTGTGACCAATAAGCTTTTACTATTTTTATGTCGTCTTACTTCGCTTTTGTGCACTATAATATACATAGAAACAAGCCTGTTAAGTATAGTCGTTACAAGCTGTTTGGTTACGTTGATGTACAACTGACTATGTTCGTAGTATGCGAAACTTTTTAACGGTCCAGATTTTATCCAATATCCGAAAAGCGAAGTCCGCAAACCAAAATATGAGTGTAAAACTAATCAAACTGCGAATTATGTGATTAGTGGGGATGTTACCGAAAAGAAAATTTCGGTTTGCCGATGACTGCACTTTCGGTTGTGTTCCGTTTCAGTGGGAGTAATTAAGTTTCGTAGCCAACACTCCTAGATGTTAAAAATCATAAATATTGTTTAATTTTTTGTACCATTTGTAGCATGCTTTTTACGGCAATGTGGCATATCTCCATTGCTGATGACTGTGAAGCTTTACGTTCCACAGGCACCATAAAAAATATCAAAGCATAATTTGAATAAAACCAAGGTTATTAATTTTTTAATTTATGAAATATAGGCAACAAAACATTTACAAAATGACATTTGTTAACTTTGTTAAAGCTTCACAATTTTTAACCATAAACATTCTACTTTTTTGGTTAGAAATTTTTGCTTACCTACTTATGTTTCGTAAATTTCAGTTTTGGTTTCGGTTTGTAATTTCAGTTTCGGTAACATCCCTGGTGATTATTTGTATTTTATTTTAACTCTAACTAGAGAATTAGCATGAATACTTTTTGACACAAATATGCCACTAAAAATGTATCCTACCCCAGTTTTAGTTGACTGCACAGGTTTAATAGTTTATCAAAACCAAAAAATCCTTGTTTATTATGCAAGCCTTGTTGTAACTTACGAAATGCAAGTGTCACATTTTTCTGCATGCCTTAATCTTTTTGGCGCCTCAAATTTCGAGAAGCTACCGACTGTCAAAAAAGAGAGTACCTGAATGGAAAGTTCAGTTTAGTTATAATATCAGTAATGTTCTAATAAAGTAGCAATAGCAAAGGCTACCCATTTCCAAATATTCATCAAACAGTCCCAATGGAGGATTATCCTGTAGGGCGTAGTCCAGTTCCCAGCGACTGTTACCCTGAGGTTGTTCATCAGTTTCATTGCCCGTCGACTTCTTCGTAAGTTTGCTAGTACGTTTTGCTATAAAGTTCTTTATCATGCTGTAATAAAGGAAATGTAACGGATGTTATTAAGGGCAGTATTACGAAATACGAGTTAATTATGAATTATGAAATAATATTTACAAAGGCCATTTCAAACCAGGATTCTCTCTCTCTCTCTCTCTCTCTCCTCTCTCTCTCTCTCTCTCTCTCTCTCTCTCTCTCTCTCTTTCTCTGTCTCTCTCCCCTCTCTCTCTCCTCTCTCTCTCTCTCCTCTCTCTCTCTCTCTCTCTCTCTCTCTCTCTCTCTCTCTCTTTCTCTGTCTCTCTCTCTCTCTCTCTCTCTCTCTCTCTCTCTCTCTCTCTCTCTCTCTCCTCTCTCTCTCTCTCTCTCACTCACATTCCTTCCTCACTCAATTGTCGACCGAAGAGCTATGGCAAATGACAATCAATAATAACTTTATGCATAATTTACATAAATTTGTTCTTAAGGGATGTAGCAAGCGCAAAATGAGTAAAACTTATTTTTTGTTTGTTGAGTTCGTTCGGTAAGTCCTTTCTCAAACCGAAAACTTACGGAAGTCCAAGTTCCATAAAGTTGTTCATGACCTGTTTTCCAACCATGATGATACCAAGCTGGATACAAAGTTCAATCAGACACCCTGCTGGGTCACACTAAAAATGTAAACGAATGTGACAGAGACATCCAGTAATGTACATGGAAATAAAAAATCATGGAAACTAATTTGATTTTGTTTAGATTTTATTCTTTTGTAGAGAGAGAGAGAGAGAGAGAGAGAGAGAGAGAGAGAGAGAGAGAGAGAGAGAGAGAGAGAGAGAGAGAGAGAGAGAGAGAGAGAGAGAGCAGGCGAGGGAGAGGGAGGACAGGAGGACATAAAAGAGGAGAGAGAATTAAGCTAGCAAAGAAAGAGGAATGCACCAATTGGCTTGCAATGTGTGCGATTTACTGTTTTATTTTAATTTATGAAAAATACATGGTGTAGCTTAAAAAATTAATCTTTCATTTTAGCCTTTTAGCTAGGCTACTCAAGAGTAATGCAAATGAGTGAGTAAGGCAGTCAGTCAGTGAATACAAAACTACATACACATAACTTTGATATAGAACTAGACTGTTTTTGTCGTAGTCTAGTGCACTTTGCTTGCACGTCAGATTTTTGTTAAGCTGTTTTACGAAAGCTTCATATCTGTTTTGTTTTCTTCCTCATGTAAATGTGAATTCACATGCAAATTAACATAAGAGAAAATTAAATCGTTAACCTGATCCATACGATATCCGAATATTTTGTAGTCACTCGCTCCACTAGGATTGTTAACAAATCTGAAATAAACCACAGTAAGAGTGCATCACTGCAAATGTGCAAAAAAGATCTCTGTGCGACAAACCCTATTGGTCAGGAACAGAAGAAAAACAATCAATCAGAACTATCTAACAGTCCAGAAAACTCGAGAGGAAAACCACAAAACTTACCGAATAATGCTGCGCTAACTAAATTTTAGGCTAACTAATTATCTGCAAATGCATTCAAATATCAATAAACAAAATGTAAATTCCATTTTTGTCTTCAGCACAAGGGTAAATAAATTACCAAAAAAATCTTATCAAATATGTTTACAAAAAATTTCAGCCATGAAGAATTATCCTCATGTGTGTAGAATGCAAATTCTGAATGTAATGTACCATCCTGAATGTAAAATCTATATCCTGTAGAGAATTTAGAACAGATAGCATAACGAAAGAAACCACATCTATTAGAAATCAGTAACAACACAGCTGTCAAGAATGCAAACTGTTTACTAACTAGTTACCCGCTCACTAGGTCTATCAAAAAGCCATTTCATCTTTGGCTCTTGGGGTGAATTTTCGCTGTAAATGGTAATAAGTAAATTTATAATTATAAGAATGTATCTAACAGGTTAGTAAACAAGGCGGTTTCTTCTGTGGTTATGGCCCGCTTTACCTTATTAGTGAATAATAAACACAAGGTAGTTAGGCACATTCGTTAAACTATAAACATTTCTAATGAGAACGTCACAGACTGGAAATCACCATGTTAATTTATACCATCAGCTAAATTATATAAATAAAACTTACCGGCCTTTGAGAAAAGCAATGTAGATGAGTGAAGAATAAAAGTTTACAAACTGGAACAGGAACATCTTAAAAGTGAAGCTGTCTTCGTAGTCTTGCTGTGTTCTTGGACATTCTACAACGTATGCATTTGAGTATAAGACCCACCAAAGTATTCAAGGCATTGGAAGAAAATCTGCTAAACTCAAGAAAGGTTTTGGAGAAGTGGGTTTAGAGCAGTGTGATCCAGGAAGTCGACGTGTGCTAGAAGAAACTACGAGGCTAAGAAAAGCATTTTATAAGACTCATACAAATGAAGAAAGTATTGTAAGACCAAGAGATCTGTGAAGGATACAAAGGCAATGCAAAATTTTCGAACCAATAGTAGAGTAAACACGAATAAATTATGAAAGCCGTGAGGATAAATTATCAAAGGAAATTAAAGGAACGGTAAAATGAAGACAATAGGAATAAAAGGTATAGACAATGTGATAAAAGATCATCTGATTCAGCATTAGGCATGCCAAGCAAAACTTACTAATTCAGTGTAACCAATGTACAAAAATTAATTTCCTAAGCAGATGACCCACTGAGGTCTCTCTGAGACCAAACTGCAAGATTTGGAAACTGTGAACTTAAATGAAAAGTAAAAAGTACAAGATGTTTTTTATTTGCTCCGCTGATTTCAGGTGCCCTTTTCAGATACCTCGAATGTCGAAAATTTCCCCATGAAGATATAATATTTTCAATGAAAAAAACTGAAAAAAGACTTCAGATCAGGTAAGTCTTACAGAATTATAGTATATACTATTAAAAACACCAAAACTCTTACCCAGCTCTGTTAAGATGACAGCGATGTACCGATAGATGCGAGACAGGATGAGGATGACAATCAAGTTGATGGTGGCTGCGGTGAAGGTGGTAGTTAGCTTTGCGTTCTGTCTGACAAGATCGACATTGCTGGCATACATGACCGAAACCATGACGATGCGGTAGACAATGACGCCAAACACTGCGGCTAACACTAATACTAACTGCAGAAAATAGAAATTTAGTAATTACAGTATTTTTTACAGTGACACATTTTCAGTTATATCAGTAGGGATCTCATAATACATACAAAATACTTGAAAACCCAGCTCATTTAGGTACACAAATTACTTTTTACATTAAGGGAAAAACTAAGCTTTCTGGGAAGTTAAGCTTATTTCAAAATCCTCAAAAAATGTTAGAAAGGTTTTGTGACAAAAGTGTGACAAATGCCTAGTGTGATTAGTATAATCACGTTAAAGTGGGTAATCATTTCACACTTGGGTGTTCCCAATTTGAATGTCATTTTTCCACCAATGACAACGACTGAAGAAAAGCAGAGAACTGTCAATTTGCGTCAAGGTATTTACAAAGTAATTTTTACAAAAAATTAGAGAAAAATTTAATTTTGTGATATTTCTGTGTGAATACTAGGTAAGGTGCAGAAGTCTGAATTATTTTAAACGGTATGCACTTATGAAAAGCCACGATGTGCTCATGAAAAGTTACAAAGTCACTAGTTACGCCATAATTTTAAAGCAAATGGTGGCGACCAACGCGCCTAAAAATTTCTGTACAGCAGTATTTGAAACTAACTTTATGTTCTGTAGACAATTTTTTTTGCTAATTTCTTTGTTACATTTTTCAAAATTTAAGTGATTTTGGTAAAATATGAACACAACATGCTAAGTGGCTTGTTCTTGCTTTTTACTGCAGCTGCATTTATTGTCATAATCTACAAGACAATCTGTAACCAATAAATACAAAAATTTTCTGAATGATGTTTTGAAGGATTAGTTACATTAACACTGCTCTATTTTGACAAATAATCTTATTATTTTAGCTGCAGTTGTTTAAACAAAATTTTCATGTAAAGTGTTTCCAACTTGTTTGGTTAAATCAAACATTTCACTTGCTTTTTCTTATAAATATTGGTAAGAAATTTAGCACTGATAAATATTTAGTATTACTGCAATTTAACATTATAGTTTAATATTTTTCATAACTTGGCAGCATTTTATGAAAGTCAGTGTTGTTTATAATCATGAAAAGTTGGTTGATGTAAAAACCACATTTTTAAATTTGAAAAAGAAATCCAACTTAAGCTACAGTGACTAAACAAAGAACTACAAAAATGATATGATGATCTCAAAAGTCAACAGACTAAGGTAACAAGTAAACAAACAAATGTGCTTATCAATAAGCAACATTAGTTCAATTGTTAAGATAAACAGTTGCAGCATATGCCTATATGTAGGTATACACGGGGCTGGAAAATCTTACCAGACTGGCAGACGAAGTCTGCGGTTGGCTTCAAATTATACTATTAAAGTTAGCTTAGCAACTGGCCTTACCACCCAGACCAACCAGTACAAGTCATGTGTTAAAATCTTAAGAACTTCACTGTTTAATTCCTTTATGACACTCAAAAATAAATCCTTCAGTAATCAATAGTTAAGCAGCATCAGACATAAGAAGTGCCTAGATGGATGAGATGTTTTGCAGAATTATTGTTTCAAGTTGTATCCTGTTAAAGCGATAGAAACAGTGAGCCAAGCAAAATCAATGGGTCCTTTTTAGTATAGTTCTAAGATACTGTGGAACAGTATCTAACATAATGCAAAATTATCTTGCTAAGCATCACAGTTTTAAATCACTTAATTCCATGTGTGCTTGGTGTGTATATAGATTACTAATAACAATGACTAAAATAATGTTTGAAGATAGCAGCTGTAATACCAAAGCGAACATATGTAAGTGGTGAAAATTCTAATAAAATTGACATTTTAGAAGACCATATTTCCAAATCTTCGTGATCCTTTGCTGCAACCACCCCCCAACTATCTCGATACGTAAATCTCTTGGCTTTGCTCATCACAGGGACGCCAACTTTTAGTCCTTGGGACATTTGTAAGATTTTTCAATTTCTCCTTCAGGGTATACAACTTCTCCTTCAAATCAAAAGGTTTTTATATATTGTAGAAAGAAATGATTCAGCTCTCATTTTCAAAGTTAGCATCAATGAAGCCGGCTTGCAAGAAATAACAGGACAAAAGATGTCAACTTACCATAAATACAATAGAGGTGACTGAAGCCATTCTGCGGGTGAGTGCATTCCACCAAGGTAGCACCGGTTCCAGCATCTGATTAATAGGATTCTTCTTGGTCTTTGTAGCTTGGGCTTCGTACTGTGGTCTCATGCTACCCTAGATATTATTCAAGATATGTATTAGCATTTAGCACAATAGTTAGTGATTCCATGCATGTGGTAGAAAAAAGAGATTTATAGGGTACTATGAGTACCAGTACCTGGCTAATTGTCAAGTATGGCAGTACCAGCACCTAGTTAGTCATCAAGCTTAGTCCTTTAATATGCGACTCTAAACTGAGACAAGATGTGACATTAATAAAGTATTCATAATAACCTTTACATGAAACTTGATAAAGAAAAGGTTTGATTTAACCAGGGAATAATCACTTACCCCTTCGTCTTCGAAATCCATCACATCCCAGTCCCAGGCTATCACAAACTGTTTCCTCTTCCAGAATTCTAGGAACAAGGTTGCTAAAACGGACAGAAAATTAATAAGGGATCGATCTAAAATCTCTGATCGCAACATGCGTTGAGCATTGTAGTTGTTTCAAAATGCGAAATTATATACAGAATTATAATAATGTAGAATGCAAATAGGATATTTGATATGCATGTCTTAATGTTCAACTTACCCCACAATGCCATAAATATACTAAAGAAGACAGTTGCTGGATTATCAAACAAGTGTGTCAACTGAAAAAGATAAAAAAAATCTATAATAATTTCAAATTTTAAAAAACACCAAGTTTCGAATTACGACCTGCAAATAAGAAGAAACACTTTAATGTTCAAAACTTCCTTACCTTTTACATTATATTAATGTAATATTTAAATAAGCTAAACCAGCATTTTCTAACAGTTTTTGCTTTTCAGTGCACAGTATAGCACTAGTATCCGCAAATAATATTCGAAAAGATCTTTAAATTTAATTAGCAATTTACCAGAAACCATACTACCAAATAATTATTATGTACATTTTATTTCAAAAAAGTGAACTAACTAATAAAAGTAACTACTAAAAATACAAAGTAGACCTACCCGTGAATATAAGCAGCTGCTTTTTAGGTACCAATATGGGCAGCTCAGATCACACAGTGGACACATGACAGTGGGCCCTTCCTTGTTGCATATCTCATCACTAGTAATCATAATAAAAAATAGCAAATAAAAACACTAATATAAATCGGTGATAAACAAAATTGTTCCATAAGCTGATATGAGTCACACACAATTCTACTTTAACTAACACAATAAAAAACAACTTAAAAAGAGTTTAATGGCGCACGAAACACTATGCCAAATTCTGCATGTATTAAAAACTTAGTTGGAAATGCCACCATTTTATTTCTGTTTCTATATTCTACACATGTAAATATCAAACAAAAAGATAATAATTATGGGGCTGTTTTCTTACTCAACTCTAAATGCAAGACATTTAAATAATTTTAGAGATACACAGTTTCCATGCAAATTCAATATTTTGTTGTGTAGCAATAGAAGTGTATGCAAAAAATACCTAGGTATGTTTCCAAACAGAGTGCAAAGGCCATATAAGAAACAGATGAGACCAACGACAGCAGCTGGTACCAACATGATTGTGTAGAATCCTAGCCAAGCAAAATAAATGCCAATCTTTTCGCCATAATATTTTCGTATCAAGTCCAATGGCTGTTGCTTATACCAGTTTCTTGGCTTCGCCCACACTTCATACAACAACTGTTAGCAAATAAAAAATTTAGATAAAACACAGGGCTGTTTGACAACAAATACCTTGTACCTGTCAATCAAAGTTTAAATAGTACCATATAAGGTGAAAAAATATTTCCACCATAGTGAGGCACTGTGCCTGTAATCAAAGCATTAATACTGTACTATGATTTCTACATTTTACCAAGTGACTTATAGTTACAAGGAATTCATAAATTCAAGCAGAATAATGACCTTTTTATAATTTAAAATTTTACAACCAGATGCAGACAACTTTCCTTTTTTTGTACAGCGACATTTGAAAACAAAACTAAAAAGTAAGTGAAATATGTGTATCACGATTACTTAGTCTTATACGAAGAATCAGATTAATCCAAATTTAGGGGATCTAGATCTTAGATTTGATCACGACTGCTTGTCAGACAATATCCTGCTATGGAAGTGTCATTGAAGTCGTTCATTAAAGTGAGAACTGGTTTCTTTATTCTAGGCTTTTGGATGTCTATGTCTTCAATTTCAGCAATCAGACCAACTTGTGCAAATGGAAAAAGTGACAAACTCAGTTACTTTAATTAAAGGAGTACAAAAATGTAAGTAATTTTATATAGGAAAATTTCAGGCTTTGGCTGCTTTGCAGACTACTGTAAATGTGTCAGAGAATTAGAATTTTAAAGCTTGACAAGATCTGATGCCGTTGCCTTATGATTGGCAATGACGACTTTTAAATTCTTGCAAATCCATAGGAATCTTTATTTGAATAGGTTCCCATTACTAGTGGTTTACTGAGTCACTTAAGCACAGGAAATCATCAGAACTTTAGTTCTGATAAAGGACTCATTTAAGCAACTGACTACAGTTCATAAATAATGACCAAAGATAATTGGTAAAACAGGCTGCAAAAAAGTAAAGTGACAATAAAAAAAGACAATCTAAATGCAACTAAGTAAAGCAAATTGAAATGCAAATCAGTGGGTGATCTCACCTTTCGTTCATTCTCTGCACCGTGAGTGAGTATTGAGTGATGTGTGATATAGTTACCCTAGAAAGGTGAAAATACTTCAATTAATAAAATATCCAGAATATAATAATTAAATCCTGAAACTCCACTCCATTATGAACAGCAGTAATTAACCCAATTTTTAACCTAAGTAACTAACAGTAATTTACCTAAAATTTGATTTCAACATGAATTATCAGAAAGCAAACTTATAAAGTATAATTACCTCATGAAGAGGAAAAGCTGCAGTGTAAGTACTGTTCCCAAGCAACCTTACTATACCTGCAATAACCAATTAACATGGGATTAATAAGCTGATTAGTAATTACTAGTCTTATTACAGTGTTGCTAAGTAAAATTTAGATATATGGTAAATTAATTATTCTGGCTGCTTATTTTGTTGAGGGATGTATTGAAATTAGAATGTGGATAAGACACTTTTGCTGCTCAGTCTCCCATATTAGTTTATTAGCCACGGTAATGAGCCAGGTTCCTGTCTCACCACAACCCTACAATAAAGAAGCTCTGTCAATGAGTGTTGAAGCTCTGTCAATTGCTGCTTTCAGTATTGCAAATAAAAAATTCTAACTGTAAATTAAACTAACAGCTGTCCTTATAATGAGTAATTCTAACCGAATGAGTTATTTTCCTGGTTCTGTCCTCAAAAACAAGAATCAACACAACTGCCAAATGCTAATGAAAAAATCTGACACTTACCAAACCTCATTTTTGCTTCGAATGCCTCTTTTGTTCCTCGCCACTTTTCTGGGTTGTCGTACTTTGCTCTGCTCAATATCTCGTACACGATGCGGCTTCGTTGACTGGGTGTGAAGAACGACTCCTGATTGACAATGATGAATCTGAAATAAAAAGCAGATACAAATTTTAAGTAAGCTCTGGAATGTACTACAACTAAAATAATAAACACCATGTGATAATATTAAAATGACAGCGCTATCATATCAACCTGTATAACAATTGTAAATTCATTACCCTGACAGCAAGTTCAAAACAATTGACTATAATGAAATTTGATAAGGAAGAATACTACAAACTTTTCTAATCAATTTTTTTTAGGTTTCAAGATTGGCAAGTTTTAACAATTTTACAGAAAACTAAGCTAAATCTTAATCCACAAAATTTATTTTGTTGAATAACAGTTAAGGTCAAATTAAACTTACCTAATGAAGTATAAAAATCATACAAATTCATATAAAATTCTTGGCAAAGAAGTTACTGTGGCTACAAGTTTCTATAGTTTTTTATTCTTGCCAAAAATAAATTGCTATGCACTTGGGTATTGGATGCTATTTCCAAAACAACAAAATTATTATGCTAAGTAGAATTTCGTATGTGGGTGTTGATCTATATTTTATTTTTAACCCCCAACAAAAGGAAGATAGAATGCTTTAAAAATTCTTTTTGCCAAAGGAGCCACTAGAAACATGGTGGAACTACTTTTACTAAACCGGCTTTTCCAAACTAAATGTTTAGGTGTAATTCAAATTCAAGGCCAAATAAATAATAAACAAAGAAATCCTATAATAAATTAAACTAGCCCCAAGTGCCAAATTGCAAAATTCTTAATTAAACACACTTTTAAAAAAGTTCACTGTGATCTTTTTTTATTCAAGTAGTATTTATTTATAGTAGGGGCTGTTAAGTCATCCCATGGGATTTTCGTGCTAAAATTGATTTTTTTTTGTTTAAATGCATTCTATTCCCTCCAGAGTGTGTGAAAAAATTGGGTGTCATTTTTTCTAATAATAACTAAAAGAAATTTTTGTATTTATTCCTTCAACACAAAAATACAATTACAGAAAAAACTGCACAAAAATAAAATCGTAATTACAGTATTTATATAAATTAATAGATTGTTTAATGGAGAAGACAACCAAGGCTAGAAGTTCTTACAGGCACCTCAAAAAAATTAGTTGCAACTAGATTTGCAATAGTTCACTAAACCTATTTTTTTTAGTTTTGAATCAATAAATAGGGGCATTTTAGGACATTGTGGATCCAGATCCACGGTATATGCCACTACTGACTATATAAACCTGAAAATTACGAAACAAGAGGTATTTTATGGAGCTGATTGCGCATATGGTATTAGTCTTTCTTTACGAAAGGACCTGGATGCTGGACAAACCATTTTAGGGTTTTTCATGTCCAGAAATAGGGCAAGCTCTAATATTAACTGCACAAGTCTGAAAATGGTGTAACGGGGTATTTTAGAATGCGTAGTATGCCAAAATGCCCTTAATGGGCTCGAAAAAATGACCTCATTTTTTGGACTGAGGGATCACAATCCTTCACTTTCATAAAAAAATTAACTTTAGCACAAAAATTGGACACAAGGAATTATATGTAAGAGAATGATCCATAACAAAATGTTCTCATAACTTCATTGTTTTTGCTGACAGTTCTATGGCATCACAGGAAACCTACAGCAAACACCAGCCAACCACTTACTGATTCGCTCTTTCACGGTTAAAGGCACATGTAAAATAGTTAGGCTCTTCTGGTACGTATTCTTTGTCATACTCAAAAGGATTAGGAATTTTCGCTATGCACGGAAAGAGGTCTTCAGACGAAGTCAGATCATTTTCCTACAAAAAAGAAGTATTTAAAATATCTACAAATGCGCCATATAAACAAACATTGTGTACAAAATGTTTTTCATGATCATGATATTGTAAGTATAATAAAAAAAGACAAAAACACAATAATGGAAACTATAGTTTCAATTTCTGAAAAATATTTTGCTGATTTTTCATAGTTAACAATTATTAAAAAGAAAAGAAGCTGAAAGATGCACAACGAGTTTTTTATAAACTGCAAACTGCCTGGTACTAGCAATAACTAAACTTCATAAAAGAGTAAAATATTAAAGCTTAAAGATGACAACTCTATAAAATAAAACAGCAAAACTGTTAATTCTCTAACATCAAATAACGAATATAATCATAATTTAATAACTGCAGAAGCTCAATTAGGCTATAAACAACATAGGAAAATCAGAAATGCAATTTCTATACGTATTTATTTATTTACATAACAAACCTCATATTAGTAATAAATAAAAAAACCTTCTTCAGGTACACTATTTTAGATTATGCACTCAACAGTGCACTCACTCACTTTACCAATGAAAATTTACAAAATTGGCTTCAATATACTATAACGAACTCAAGCACAAGCTTACATTCTAGCTTCCAATTAAAAAGTAGTGTACTTTAAAAGAAGTATTTTTTTATTACCAATATTCAGCACTGAGTGCTTGATACTGCTTTCAAAATTCATGCAGGATGCAAATTAGTAAATATCAATTGTATGTGTTAGTCTCAAGAAAATGAATTTCATAACAGTAATTATAACATCAACTTCAGAGCGAAATTGTATTTACTATTGAGACTGTGAATCAAAGTCGCAAAGGTACCAAAGTAAGTTGATTCATCAGATACCCAGGTGTGCCTTAACAATGGCATGCATCACCGACCAGTGTGTGGACCAGTTCTGTTTGTAAATTAATCTGTAAGCATTTGAGTGGCTCACCAAAGAATGGACTATTCAGTAGCACAAGCTCCAGGACTATTTATTATCTGGAGAAAATTCTTTTATCATTTAAACATAATTTTAGTACTGCAGGGTGAAATTAAACCCATTTGTTTTTTACAGGAATATGTTAAGTTTCTGCAGCTTTTACACATAAATCAGACATACAGTAAACTAGACATACAGTAAACTGCGTAGAAATCCCACAGGTATAATTCGAATTCTTGTATATCTCAAACAGATCTTGTAAAACGGGATTTTCCCTTTATGAAAACGATGCGTAACTTGCAATCTGTAACTTGAATTATCATGTAACTCGAACCAAATTCCTGTACAATTTTAAAGAATTTGAATAAAATTACTTCGTTTATCTCGAATAGCCTGCCAAGCGAGAAATCCTACTTGAAAATGTGCACCACAATATTATTTTAACTGATATCTCTCAGCAAAATGGTAAGATTTCTTGTACTACCTTAGCAGCATGCTGCACGCAACATGGATTACGAATGCGGTTTAATGTAGATCGCAATATTATTATAGCCGAATTTTATTAACCAAGCTACTCAGACTACAATAGAGGTGGACCAATCATTTTACCTTTGATTATTCATAAAAACTGTTGATTGATATTTTTGATCAAAGGCTCAGTTTGTCATTATCAGAAGCTGTAGTGTATCGTCCGATGTTGATGAGTGACTCAATCTCGTTTTATTACAAACATTGTCAAACTTGTACTATCGCATAACTCGAACAAATTTCCCGGTGAATAGGTGTTTGAGTTACAACAAGCAATTCACTGTATACGATAATCACATATGAAGTCATGAATAAATTAACAGTATTTCACAAATAGTCAATCACTGATGTGGTAAACGCAATGTACAATTTCGAAAATAATACATGAACATGATATATTAAAAAAAGATAACGGTTTGCATACAATTTTGACTGTTTCACCACACAAACAACACATCACCTGCAACTACTCTAAGCAGCTGTGTAGCATAACTGAAAACACAAAAACATAAGCGATGATAGAACTATATAGAGCAGTGCTAACGAACCACTGAAAAGTACTTCCAGGAAATATGATCAAAGCATGTGGCATACGTGCAGGGGAATATATAAATATATCATTCTAATATAACGTTTACAGAAGCAAAATGACATGCCGAACTTGCAAAGCATCACAGCATCCATCTAGAAACTAAGTCCTCAGTAGCCGGTAATCAGTTACAGACACCAAGATGCGGTTTCCAAGACAAATAGTGCCTAGTAGTGTTTTTTCAAACTGATTAAGGGCTCAATTAACTGTCCAAACATCATACATGTATATATACAATCATGTTAATACACACGCATTACTACGGATACGATTTTGTAAACAAACCTTGAAGTTCTCTTGAACTGCCACCTCCTAAACATGCAGAAAGTTTTGTGAAATTTCACCAACTTTAACTTATGATGTTAAAGAAAATCTGTTTTGCTTATTTAAGAATAAAGGAATTAAGCTTATCACTTAGAAAAATCATTCGAATGTACGTTGCGGGCATAAACTGAATATAGCATATAACAATTTGATTTAAAGAAATGCTAGCAACAGTATAAAAAGTGCCTTAAAGAATGAAAAACTGTGAAATATTGTTTAATGTAATTTAATTGTAACGTAGGGTAATGCAATTTAGTCAGTCCAAAAATGCATTTGTGCATGTTTCGTAAGTTAAAAATAATTCCCTAACATTCTAGGAAAGGACACCAAGAATCAAAGCAATTAAAGCTCAAAATAATCAGTCACTGCTGTTAAATTAACAAAATGAGTAATTTTTTAAAAGAAACTGAGTTGCTAATGTTGACAATGTTTGCAAACTATTTCACATATCTGTTAAACTGTTTGCAAGTGAGGATTAAAAAAATATCGATATTCAATAAGACAATATTTTTTTACAATTTGCAATTATGGCTTTTTAAGCTCCTCTATACACACGTGTGAAAAATCACCAAAACTTCAATCAATAACTCTGTGACAAATTTTGAAAACCATTTCCATATCAAAAAGAAACATCTGGTTTGTTTCCAGACGTTTAACATAATTATAAGCTTTTGACTAAAATCTAATGTGGTACTCCTAGTGGATTGTGAGTCTGAGAAAATTTATGGAAAAAACTGAGATTACCAAATTGACAGTTCACAGCAAATTTCCTCAGATGAAATATAATTTACCTATAAACATGTGCAGAAGGTAAAAAGTGATGCCTGTGTAAAGAAAATTCAGTGTAAGGTGCCATAAGCTATGGAAAGCTAAGTAACATAAAAACTTTTCCAATTTTAAAAGCATATGCATATAAAAGCCTGTATAATCACCATTCTGGAACAAATCTCCCAAAACAACATCAGCTGTTGTCTATTTGCAATGCTGTGTTCATTAGTTCATAGAATGAACCAAGTTTGTAGTTTGTAATGTTTTAAAATAAATTATCAGCTACAATATAGGTGGTTTATATTACCTTAATAGGCATCTTCATGTTCATTAGCTCGGCATAGCGAGTGCACACTTCCCACGGTGCATGAATCTTCACGAAATATGTCTTTCTGCTTTTTGATTCCTAAAAAATTGTAATAGGTAACAATTACTTCACTTGCATCTAACAAAATTATAAGTTATATACAGTCTAAAATGACGAAATGATTTGTGATAAGATCTAGTGTATTCATACTAAAGCAGTAACGTGTGTGCTGGCATGTTATATCGCAGCAAATAACTTTGTAAATTTTAAAAACTGAAGCTCGTTAGTAATTTGTTCAACATCAGCACTTACTAAACTGCCACTGACTTCCCAGAACATATAAAACTTGATCAATAAGATCTGGTCGCTAACTTATTACTCACAGTTACTGTGTCTTTTCTGATAAATGGGCATAATACAGAAACTCTACAGAAATACAGATTTTCCCACAATTACACACTACCGTGTTTCATTAATAGTAAATTGCAACTTGCATATTAATAGAATGCTCATTTGTAACACTCTTAAGACTCCCGCAATTTTAGATGTTTAAAGAACAGCAGCACATACTGTGCGGCACCGATTATTGTCTGACATTCATAATGAATTACTTGCAGAAATAAATAAGAGTGACAGGTTTTACAAATCACATTTGTTAAAAAAATGGCGCACTTTACCAAGTAGATGTCACTGTAACGAGTTTTTATTATAGTAATTATTTTAGTAATTCTTTTCAAGTGCACTGTCTTCTGCATATATCATGTAAATAGCGTGTTCACTTATGTGTGTGTATTTTTTGTGCTTTGTGTAGTTTAATGTCTTATATTATATAATATATATATAATATATATATTTATTTATTTAGTTAATAAGTGTGCTTTTTAACTGGAGTTTTAGTCTGAAATGATTGTGAATGGAATTAAACTGTAGCAAAGAAAACCAAGCGTTCATTGATTATAACAGTAACATATATAATTATACCATTTAATACACATTTAATAATTCAGTATACTGACAGCCATTATTCAACACTCAATAACACTAGTTCATTATCAAAGATAATGATCTAAGATGAGACACTGAGATGGTAGTGGTGCCTCAGTTGTGTTTGGATGGATATATAATCTTCCCTAAATGAGAAAATGTATCAAGTCCAGTTCCATTGTCTAGTAACTAAGTGAAAGCTTGTACATATCATTTTATCAAGAACAACACTAACCATTCTATCTTCGTGTTCTAATTCTAGTCCTTCCTCTATCAAACTTTCTTCAAATTTCTGTCGTTTCTGTGCTTTTTTGGGATCTGTATCAGTGTAAGCGAGGACGTAATCGATGCGTCGCCCCCCGTCCTTGAAATACATCTCCTCCAGCCTCTTCTTCGACTCCTGCATTATAGCAAAACAAACGGTAAACAAACAAATTAACTTCTCATAATCTACATGTCTGGTAAAGAAACTACGTTCCATGCAGCTATAGAAAATACTAATACAACTAGCAATCTTACTCATTTATCACTGTACAAAGTTTAACATCTAATTACCGACATAAGGGATCCTGTTGCATCCTCATCTTCCTTGTCGCTGAAACCAGTAACAGTGGCCTTTCCTGAAAATAAAGTCAATTTTGAGATGCAAAATGAATGTTTTTATAACAATCACTGTTCAAATTGAATCAAATTACTATGAAATTAAACACATTGTATATTTACAGTGCATCTTTAATGGTGTTGTTGGTAATCAAAATTAATGAAATGCCAAGAACAAGAATGTGATGGTTAGTTAAATCAAGTGACAAGAAACAAATTAAGTTGATCAGTTAAACAGATTGATAATTACAAGCACTAGATTTGCTTAGTTAATGGCTAGCCAACTACTCACTGCACTCTATAGCTATGTCATGCAATTACTTGCGAAAAATTAGAAAAATTTGGATTGGATCTTAGACTAAGTTTATGTTATAAAAGACTAGTTTCTGGTTTCAGAGTTGTCAGTGTATAGGTAAACTTGGTGCAGTTATTTATACTTTCTGTAGTTAACTTCTCTGTATTAAATTTCAAATAAATTACTGTTTATAAGCCCAGAAATTGAAATATGGCTATTGATATGCAACTAGAGCACAGTTTAGCATTTCATTTCCATGCAAAGACTGGAACCAAAGACATGATCGGATACGATAATGAAACAAACAAAAATTTGCTACTTGGGCAATTTAGTTTCACAATATTTAAACAAACGACATCAGTGACATTGCAAAGCCGACATCCTTCTATCAGAAATGTTTCGAACATCACCTGCATTCAATCTTGTCAAATAATAAAACATGTCAAAAAGGAAAACAAAACTTTACAGATTTACGTAGTTTGTAATTTATTTCACGACATATGTAGAATGCAGGAAATACTTGAAACGTTTTCAGCAGAATAATGTGCGTGTTTGGGTGTTGTCATTGGTGTCTTTGTTTACTGTGAAATTTTATTAATTTGTTAAACATAATTGGTAGACATACTTTGGGGAGTATGAGTATCTTCCAAAACAAACGCTTTATTGTCAACACCAGCACCATCTGGAGGGAGACATACAGCAAACATGCAGCCAACAAACATGCAAGAAAAGAAATTATTAGGTAAGATGATTAGAAGTCATTCCAAAGACACGAAGATCTGTTACATTTTAACTGTCATCGTGTTGTGTAAATTAACACTTAGATTGGTTGGGACAAGATGGTTAAAAAATCAAGACAGTTTCCAAATGTTTTAGAAATAGTACTTGGAGCTTTCTCAAAAAATTCTAACACAACCCCAACCCCACTTAAAACCACTTAAGTACATGTACCTGTTAAACTCCCTTAAAACTGGAAAGAGATAATAACTGATGCGAAATTTTGATGTTTAAATTAGTAATATAGACTTGAGATGTAGGTATTCATTACTACTGTCATATTAGTGCAAGTAATAAAAATAAAGATATATAAGCACTATGCATAAATTGTCATGCAAGTTAGTAGTTTGATCATTTTATGATCTATATCTCACTGAACCGATTTTCAAGCCAATTTAAGCTTTCTAACTAACTAAAAAACAATATCTCGCAGCATATTTTATGTTCCTTATGTAATAGTAAAACCAAAATCAGAGACGAAAATAATGAAGCACTTTAAGAATAGAAGTCAGCAGCTCTGAAAATGTTACAATCGGTTTATCTTGTTTACAGTTTAACAGTTGTGCAACAAGTTTACCTTGAAATTAGACATTAAACTGTGAATATTCACAAGTTCTACAACACCAGAATATACAAAGCACAAAACTTTCATTCAAAATAAAACAAAAGAAAGACGTCCACGGCTCAGTTTAATTAGCACAGCTCACTAAAATACAAAGCTATTCTAACACAGATTTATAGATAAATGGCAAAGACAACTCAGCAAAACTAAAACACAGGGGTCAAGCACAAAATCTTTTCAAGGAAAATACACTGTAACTGTCTAACAGACAAGATTACGAAGCACACATAGTAACCTATAACACACAAGCTCACACAGTACCTTGTAAAGCACCTGTTCCACGAATAATGCCTTAATAAAATATTTTTATGAATAATATGTGCAAATGCTCTCTACCGCCACCAAAATTTTGCATCACACACAATGTCACATGTATTGACGGTACATCTGCTACTTATATTTAGCTACATAACATCAGAAACTGTTAGCAAAATAACGTTAAAAAAATACCCGAAGATGCGCCCATTTGAACTATTGCAGCACACGTTAATTGTAACTACAAAATAAAAACTCACGTGCAGTTATAAAGGGAAATGCTGTTGAAACAGCGGAATGCTGTAAGCAAATCTACTGTACGACTAGTGAACCATTAATACTCAAGCATGGGCAACACCCTGAGTACACGAGCGACTGACAGTAAGTTTGTGGGATAAACAGCCATGTTTTAAAGGCCCCCATAAAATGGTATATCGGTGCAGAAGAGACAGAAAAAACAGGAATCATTGCGATTTATAACGATTACGTATTAAATCCAGGAGGCAGCTCACATGCATAAGATTTAGCCATGTGACTTATTAGGCTCGTTTTACATAAATTTTAAACACATCATCGGCTTTGCCACTACAATTTTAGATTGGTGACTGATTAGTTAATTGGGGGAAAATTTCTGTTTTTCATAGAAGTGTGTGTCTACATGTTTAATATTTCACCTGAAACTGCAATAATAAGTACGAATAATGTGACAATGCAGTGTTTCAAAAAAGTGCAACAACAATGCTACTTTTTTGAATAATAAAACTGAAATAACGCATTTAAATTCCAGTCATTGTTAAAAGATAATCAGCGTTATGGGAGGAAGAGAGAGCGCGAGAGAGAGAGAGAGAAAGAGGGAGAGAGAGGGGGGCAGACAGACAGGGAGTAGTCAATGAAACTGATGTTAGCCGACGACATGGAATCACTGGATAACATTGCCTACCCGGGATATCATCATTTGTTATAGGTTCTGGTTGCATTGGTCCATTGTCACTGGCAGGTAGAGTAGGATATACAGGCGCTGGGCTGCTTACGCCTTCAAAACCTAAAAAAAAACATTTGTTTACATTAAAATGCAAGTCAATTCAAAGACAATGTACGAGTACATCCGATACCATGCCTGCGCAGTATGTTGTCAACTTCGATGGCACCACTTTGCAAGGTATGAAAGAAACAAACTTACAAAAACTGCCAAGGTATCGTTCTAATTCTGACTACTTAGTGACTATAGTTACAAAAATACGTTTCCTACAGAACACTAGTTAGTACTTACATGTACTAGCTTGTCATCATAATTAACCCAGTGACTGTTTCTACAAGATATTCAGTACTCCTGGGAAATCTACAGTGTGGTGCTGTTATATAAAAGTGTGTGTTTGATGGTAATAAATTGAGGAGGTATCAGTTACAGTAATCGCATTACATGAAGGCTGACTTAATGACTGGCCCCTAAAGCTTGTCCAGAAGCAAATAAGAAAGCTGAGAATGGTTGCTATAGTAACGGCAGGATATTAAACTCTGGGCGAACTGATATAATATATTACCAGATCACAATTGCTCTATCTAGCCTTATATAATTCCGAATTCCGCAAGGTTTTTCAACATTCAGTGATGCCTAATTTCAGTTGATGTGTTTCGCTTGATAAGAAGATAGAATAAGCTGGCATTACGACTCATTTACTACTGCATCATGGTGGCGCCACCTGATTAACTTAGATTCCAGAAACAAGAGAAGACTAAGCTTTAATCAAAATTACAGAAGGAAATTTACAAAAAAAAACATTTTCGTTGAAAACTTGCTAGTCTTTATAGGTAGTTTATCATATATCATTTCGGTTTATAAACTCAACCCATCACTATAATACTGCACCGTAGGGGATCTAAGTTTGCCATTTTTACGTTATCAAACGAATGTTCAAACCTTCACCAACTAGATTATATTGCGATTAAAAAAGTCATTATTTGTTGCAAATGCACCTGCGTTTCAATACATTTATTATTCCGTATAGCGACAATACAAATGGTTTCTACGTAATAAAACCTTGGAAGCTTATTACTCCTATTGATTAATGAACCATACGTGAATACATATGCTATCCTGCAACAGCTCAATATGAAATGCATTTCAAATAATCATACTGAGTGACATAGCTACTATTATTATGACAAACATGTTGTTCAAAGCGTGGAAACATCCACACAGAGGCAACACAAGGAGTGGTTATAAAAATACAATACAATTGACGAGAATTTCAGGTTGTAGTAGCTCTGAGACTTACTGAAGAGGAAAATAATTATTAGATGATATTTTGATTATGCTAATGTATGAGAAGAATTCTCATTTCATTGAGGGATTACAGACTGATGAGAGACTTCTGCCGTCCAGTGATGACGATTTTTATAATAATTTCTATCCTCATGACCAATTATATTAAGTAGGCCCTGTCGTTGATTGCATGATTATTTCCGGCGTAATGTTCGTTTCCATTATGTAAGCTGCCAACCATACTGATATTCAGGGACGGTGACACGCTTCTCTGTTTTAAGTAAAACAAGTGCACCAAGTAAAGTGTTTAGTGTCACCATAGTACATACGCAATTTTCTTAATGGATGAGTCACTTCACACTGAAGAGCTTCATAAATCTATCGCTCGAATGCTCGTACGAGGACAGAACGGAGAAGGTATTTCAAATTACTCTATTGTACAATCATTCCATCCGAGAGCTGCCACCTACATTGAAACGTCTAATTCTATTGCTATTTGTCTCAACCGCTTGATGGCAAAAATATTTCAAAAATGCAGAGCTTTTGTAGCAAGCCACCAAAGAAATTACTAGATCACAAAAGGATGTGTTTCATCACACCCGACGTTACCTACATAATTGGCATACTGTAGACTGACTATGCATCTAGATTTCCTATTCCATATTTACTTTTGTAGTGACGCCGCGCCATTAAAAAGTAAGTGCCTTTTAAACCAACCTTTTTACACAATTTTGCGCAATGAAAACCGTCGATAGGGCTACTTAGCTCAGACGCTTGTGGCAGGACTGACAACTAGTAAAAATACTACTCTTTAAGATGAGGCACTAAATCAGCAGCGGTGTCTTAGTGCCACGTTCGGATACCTATAAAGCATCCCTCAACGGAATCAAACATTTCTTTCAGATTCTGCGATGAAACTACGCGCAATCAATAATCCTTGCTATGCAATGTAGAGATTTCACATTAAGAAATCAATGCATAGACAAGCCAATGTATTAAGCTCTGCACTCAATCTGCTGACTTGTCTAGATAATAAATCAATATGAACCGTTTCAGTGTGAACATAAAACCACGAATCTCACCAGCAACAATCAATTTTTTCCTTGCACAACTTCTACAATAATTTGAAATAGCTGGCAGTTGTGGCGCCACTGCTGCTTTACCGTTTAATGGATTCACCAGGCTGTCAGGTCAGGAATCAAAAAGATCAGACTGCAGTTGTACGTAAATACGCCCAACAGATGCGTATTAGATTACTGAGTGCTTAGAGTTCAAAGAAAGCAGCAACTACTTGCCAAAGCCAAATGAACGTACTGAGAAATCTTAGTCCACGTTAACTTAAAATCTTAAAATTGATTTTAGATACTTCATACAAACATTAGAATTTTCCTGTTTCCAGCACAGGGTAACTTTATAGCTAAGCATTACTGACGAAATTTAATTTTGATAATTTTGCCTGTAGTTAATCGCTTTGCTATACTAGCTCTACACAAGTGATTTGCCAAAATTCTGGCTGCGGCCAGTTTAAGTATAAAGCCAAGTTTGTACAACAACCAAAAAGGAATTTATTATAATCTTTTGAACATACATATGACGTACCGTCGAACTGATGTTATTATATTGCAGTTGTTTATCTAGCATTTCTTTAGTTAAGATGCTGTACTGTACAGTCAAGAAATCGTGCCGGCGAGGCCAAATTGACATTCGCTAATTGCAGCTAGTCAGCGCGGAACACATTCGTAAAATGAATAACGAGTCTCCCGAAGGTTACTATACAACGGGAGATTTCTTGAAGTTTTAAGATAGAGTCATATTACCATTAACTGTCTGTTAATGATAGAATCATTAACTGTCTTAAAAAAACCTCGAAACTAAAAACTGAAAAATTGTTGCAAAGACAAAAACCGTGTGTGGGGGTAAGTAATTTCAAGAATGTACAACTTTGCCTAGTGTTTTTTGCTTATATATGTAATTGTTGAAAATATGTCAAATCTGAATGATAACTGAAAATGTGCAACGGAACTCTGTATATGAAAATCTCTTTGTAGTTATTTGTTTAAGCGTCAATAAATGTAATACAGTACACAGTAGTGCATACTGTAGATATGTATCAACCTGCAGGCGTATACAGTAGATAAAAACTACGCGGGGCTTCAAGAGAATTCGCGCCGTCCGTTAGAACAGGGTAAGAAGCCACTTGCTTTTACGAATGAAGTCTTCACTTTTTTTATATACGATTTCTAATATTACAGCTTTCAGCTCAAACAGTTGAAACCGCCAGAAAGCAGAGGCTCATGACTGACTCAGCAAAGTGCATGTATTTTGTTTAAACTGGCTGGCACTACAACCACTAAAAACATTTTGTCTATATTACGTCAGAGGAAATGCTTTATAAATATAAATACAATGTTCAGGCTTTTTAATCATATACGCGTACTATAGTAACAAACTTAAAGATTTTTGCACTGATGCTGTGCGTAATACTGTATAACAAAGAGCATCGCGTGAGTTGCAGATGTACAAGCAGAAGATGTTTAAAATTGCACGTGAAAACTGTTTGCATGTTGAAACAGACGTTTAAATAAGCAAGAACTAGTAAATGTTTGCCTCTGTTGGCAGTACGGAAATTTTACTGTCAGTTTTACATGGAAACAGCATTGAAATTCCAACCTTTGAAATATGAAAACAGGCAAACAACAGCAAATGGGTCTGAAACAGTCTTACCCTACAGAGTCCAGAGAAAGGTCTGTCAAGGTGGGATTTCAGGACCTGAAATACTTCAGTGTTTTGTTAATATTAAATTTTATTCACCTCAAATAAAATTATCAATAAAACAAAATAAAATATACAATCAAATACATGTATACAAGCAAACAATCAAAACCATAAAATAAACACGGTCAAAATACACACATATACATACATATATACATACACGTATACTCACATACATACGTACTCGAATACATACATACATACGTACGTACACAAATCTTGAAACAAGATTACCAGCTGTCAATTACAGACATATATATATATATATATCGCTTATATTGCTTTACAGCAAAATTGCTATGCCGTTACATGCCACCTTTCTTAGGTCAATGATGTTTGTCTGAATGGTAAAATTGTGACAAAACTAAATCCCTTTTAGTCAACGTTTTTTCCTTGAAACAAGCAGAAAAAGGGATGACTCTAATATAGTACATCCCGTGAAGTTTTAAAGCATACAACTTTAGGTCTGCAAAGAAGATCGCTACTATGCTGAATGAAGCTAGATTTTGCAAAATTAAAGAACCATTTCGGACTTTTGAAACATGTTCTATGATACTAATTGTGGAACACAAGACTATAACACAAGTTTTCATCACCATGAGACCAAGGTTGTAGCATTAGCCGTCAAAACTAACCAGACATACCCAAATCATGACAATGGCAAAGTCAGTTATTTCAGTGGTTGCTGATTAGCATACTTAAATTGATTAAAAAATGGATTCTGGAGCGCTGTCTTGTAAGCACCGAGTCTATATGAATATGGCCTTTGGCCTATTCAAAGGAACACACATTAGGATGCTTACCATTTTCTAGAGTGACATTGTGTCCTGAATATTGCCATGGCATCCAGAGCCTTCCTTCATACACGTGCACTCTTGGTAACAACAGACCAATATCTCTCATGATAACATAACCGAAAATACAGTTGCTTCTCTAAACACTTTTTCACTATTCACACAGCAATTTATAGAGCAACAAAAAACTAAGATTTGTCAGTGAGAAGCTAACGAAATTTTGCAATATTTCAGAATCACGGCATGGCGATGCACAGTTAACGCATATTAAACAGCTTCATTGTTAAAAAAAGTTCTAATTTGTAGCATTAACGTGACTTTATGTGATCACACACTCCAAAAAACACCAGAAGAGGAGCAACAATGAGACACAGGCTTGGAAATAGGTAAAACAGGTAGCTTATACAAGAAACTTATACAGCAGAACAAAAAAACAATATTGGTGGTACAGACCAAACGAACGCAGCAGTTGAGCAATCTATATAAGTAGTTATTTGAAAGACACACTAAAAGCATACGTATAGATAAATATCAGCGTTTGAGTACCGAGTCTACTGACAGCATATTATCGACGTAAATAACTGATTGAATGGGTCATGTTTGGACTATAGCCTTCTCAGGTCTAATTTTCTACATACCTAATTACAAAGCAAACCATGCAATGGTAAAAATTCAATGCTTATTACCCAATATTATCCGTGTTCTTTCATGGAAAAGGCGTTGTTGATGTAGGTAATGAAGCGCGAATTATAAAGTTACGCATGACGTGCAGTATCCTTCGAAAAAATTACGCTGAGTAGAAATTAATATCCATCGAATCTTACTATGTTATCTACGATGTCACATAAGTTTCCATTGTCATACATTGGGTCTGCCAATTACATATATATATATTTGATGAGCATGATCATGTGAAAATGGGCATATGACATTTCTCATAAAATACCAAATAACCAATATATATATATATATTCAAAACTATAATAAATTAAACCGTTTTACAGGCCATCTTAACTTAAACAATGACTGTTAAAAGATAGGTATGTGTACTGCAGAAGCACAACAGAATTAATTTGATCAGGTCAGAAAGTTACAACCAAATTAAACAGCAGCACAGGAGAACATGCACATTCTTCTCATAAAAAGAATGTTAGACAGTAATGTGCAAACATTCTACGTGGTGTTTGTTTACATTTACGCAAATCAAACCTTGTCAACTATGATAAGATTGCTGATGAAATAACACCTATATATGCCAGACTGAATCAAAGCGTGTTGTGCGAAAATATTGATTATTATTTGATGGCCTTGTCTGTGTTAAAGTGGGCATAAACCATAAATTTTTAACTCGAGTGTCACAAAAGCAGTTTCCTGGGAATGCCTAAACGCCAATAATAGGACCATTTAAAACTGATAATCATAGATTTTATCAGTTACCCAGTTATTTGGCAAGCCTTTATGTCACATTCCAGACCCCCCCCCCCACGCACACACACACACACACACACACACACACACACACACACACACACACACACACACACACACACACACACACACACACACACACACACAAACTCACACTAAAACTACATCAGAACAACAGAGCTTAAATATGATAGCTAAAGAATCAGTAATGAATATATCAGCACACATTTGCATTAATTTTATACACAATTCAACATTATTTCCAGATTTTGCTATAGAAAGTTATTCATGCATAAAACGGAAATAAAAGGATAGCCATATGGGCAAATCACCACGAATTCTTAAAAGGGAAAAAAAGAACCACATAAATTCAAGATTATCAAATACGCACTGTAATACGCATACGTTTTCTGTGACTACACGCACAAATAAGAAAATTCAGTATAGAGTACATATCAGACTATGTCCTAGGTACTTCTTGTAATTATAATCCTCTACAGTGATATTCCCTCACTAGAACTTCTAAAAAGTGGCAAATATCATATTGTGCATATTTCGTTAATGCAGTTAAATGAACTGTCGCTTTTCAATTTATTTTATTGTTTAAGCTTCTGCTCACTAATTACGTATTATAGTTAAATATATTAGCCATATATTGGTTTTGTTGTAAGTGTGCTTAGTACACTTATGTTGATCTTCAGGTAACATTCGTGGAATTGGAGTGTCACAAATAGAAGAGGGGTTTTATCATCCTACGGTTGAACAGCTGATTGCCACATTACAGGGAGATATAAACCACATATATGGTAGTGCGGATCGACTAGAAATGGGAGGGAAGGTATTGAAGTTTGAAGTACAATGGTCTGAAGAGACAAATGCAAATTTTAATCCCTCCTGTAACTTCTTCGGCAATGTTAGAAAACTCGCTGTAAATTTGGCAAACTCATTTCAAAAGTTCTGACAATCATTTTAAAAATTCGCAGAAGCGATGCTTTTAGAACTGCAAAGAGTCTAGCTACTAGCATTTTCTGGCAAGTTGACATGCGGGCCCCTTTCAGGAATTCGTGGCTCTTCTAACTTCTGCAGAGCTCTTGTTCATTTTATTTCTCATTTGGTACATTACAAAATTACAACTCTTGTTGCTACCTCAATTCTTTATAAGTAATCTATATCAGGTATGTGTATTGCTATTTTCAAGCATATATCTAATTCAACCAATGAACACCAGGCTACCTATCATAATTATAGTGAATTACAGAATTTTTATCATCAACAAGATGAATTTTACCAATCAAAAAAAGACAATAGCTATGTGATGAGAAGTGCAACAAAAATAAATTCTTACCTATTGGCGGGGGATCTTCTGGTCGATCATACATCTCAAATCCAATGGCACCCCCAGGTGATGGCTGGTTGTGAGCCATTATTCAATTACCAGCTGATTACTCCATTTATAGAAAGATATTGTACTAAAGCAATGGCGTACTAGAAATATGAAAAAAGATCGTACTAGATCGTTTCAGGTATATCATAATCTATATGCTTACACTGTTTCTTTGCTCCTTCTCAGCTGCAATGAAAGGTAAAAATAATTATGACGAATTTTAACTGCTATTGAGAAAATAAAATTGAATTGAATTGAATTATATCAGTACAATTATATTGTAATGTCTTTTAAATGTGGATACTAGTGATACAGTTGACAATGGTGAGCTTAGCCAAGAAGGAGCAAACACGAGTGGCAGACACACACAGAAAGAGGTGAAAAAGAGCAAACGAGTGAATCTTGGAACAAAGGGAGATTTATTATTCATTATAAAGAAACAAAAGTTACAATTTTTAGCTATTTCATTAGATTCAATGACTTCTGTATTCTCAATGGGAGAACACTCTCTCAGACAAACAGAAACTAATGATCAAATAATATGAAAGAGCATACAGTGAAATCGGCAAGAAAGAAATTTTGAAAGTGTCCATTTAGGGATTTAATGCTAACTCAGGTTCTGTTGATGTCGTGTAAAAGCTTGCAGTGCATGAGAACTGTACACAAAAAGTGTATGTTTTTACTCAGCAGCAATGGCAGTAGGTAACTAAGCATAAACTAATGCACTTATTATGCACTATATATCTGCAGCCTGTCCACATGTGGAGTAACATAGAGCATTTTGCTCATAATCCAAAAGATGTAAACTTTATTCACACACATAATGTAATTTTAATCAGCAAAATTAAAAACACTGGCATGCAATACAAGTAAAAGAAAGTAAGATCGAAAGAAGTCATGCAACAGCTACTGTTGGAAAAAGTTAAATGACCTTTATTCTGGCATGGTAAAAATTTGGAAGTGAAAATAAGAAATCAAACAAGAGTTCCATAGCTTCTTAACAACAACAACAACAACAGCAGCAAAAAATTCAAGTAAATAACAACATAATAAAAGTTTACTAACATCAATTATAGTGCAGGCATCTAAGGTCATCCACGGAGAAGGTCAACATGAAAGTAGAACTAACATCACGTAACTGTTGACTAGAGTCAATAGATTGTATTCAGTCTTTAGGCAGATGTTGTTTCTGGACCAGACTTTAGCCTGGCAATTGAAGGTATTCTTGGGCAGCCACATGCATCTCTCAATCTCAGACTTGGACAAGCAATCGGATATCACTTACTTTCGAAAGGAAACAGTGAAGTGGCTCCCAACTTGTGGAGGACTACCTGATAGCTTAATGCTCCTTCCATCTCCTCACAGTGACTTATAATGTGACAACGTTTGTGACTAAATGTTTATGTATACATTACACACTGTGAAATAAATCAATTCTGCTCATTTTACTACTATTCCTGCAAATAAGTTATCGGTGATGGCATTGAGTGGGGTAAAGTCTGACAGAAATTTGATTTTTGTTTTGTCCCAACTGACTGTGAAACCGAAAGGCGAGGTTTCCAACGAGAATCAGCCACTTCAAGAGGGTTAGAATCCTGTGAACAACAGCAACATCATCCACGAAGCAGAAAAAGTAGTGATCAATTATAGTATGAACCAAATAAGGACAACCAGCTAGTGTCCTGCACATCCAGAAGTTAACCACGATTTTATACAAGTTAGATGTGGTGTCACAGCAAAGGATCCGAGAGGGGCTGTCAGGGCCTTGGAGTACTTTGGGAGTACCAAAGGAGCACTTGAACATGAGAGGCCGCCACTCATTCTAGTCTAAGGGGCTACAAAAGAAAGAAGGAAATAAGAATACAGTTTCAAAAACAGATTTACTGTAACTAACTTTTAACAACGGGAGAATCTGTTAGCATTTTTTTAAACAGGTGCAGTTGAAGATAACAGGGAAGTGATTTTTCTGGTAATGGATTCCACAAGTAAGGAGTCCGAAAGAGAAAAGTTGATTTAACAATAACTGAAATTGCTTTTACAATAATAGAGAAATGACTGAAGAATTTTTGCTGACGGAAACTTTGATTTCTCGTACAATATTTCTGTTCAATTTTGACCAACAGTAGGTGTATTGGCAGCCGTTTTGAAATTACGTTATTTAAGACTTTTGTCCTGGCCTAATTTTGGCTAACCTGGCTGTCAATATGGATACGAGCTGTCTGGGGGCATGTAAAACCCAACCCAAACGCATAATTTTTTTAGGGCCACACCTATTTTTTCTCTAGGAGTTCCCACATATTATTACTATTATTATAGCTGTTATTATCTTATTGCTGAAAGGATGCAGAACTCTGATTTTTTTGTTTTAGTATGAACATGGACCTAGTCACATGACACAAAACATTATGCATTTACAATGCCAGAATAAGAGTACCTCCCTTTTTTTAACAGTAGCTGCTGCAATTACTTCTTTTATAGAAGGAAGACACTATTCCTTCTATAAAGTAACATGAATATTCATCCATACAAATCTTCCCAAACAGTGTAAGGTATAATGGCATTCACAACAACAATACTGAAGGGTTATTGGGGAAATTTATTTACTTCACTGCCTGCTAAGTCTGAAAGCTAGCTATTTAAATCTTCCAAGAGTCAGTAGCAGCCTGAAGTCATTACAGTGCATATATCTGGCTTCTTTTCTGGTTCCTCTTTGGTCATTCACAGTGGCATAATGATTCAAGACACTTACTGGTCAAGTGACTTCAGTAAACATAACACATGGGCAGTCAAAGGAAATTCCGTCTTAAATTCGTAAATCGTTGAAGAGAGACCTGTCAAAAACCATCTTATGGTTAGGTGTTTTTGGCTTCGCAAGAATTGCAAGCAAGCAAGAAATCATTCTGAGTAGTAAAACAATCTTTGAGTACAGCTCGAAGTGTCTATTCCTGCAATTTGAGAGCACACTTACCAGTTGGGTGAAGCACAGGACACTGGAAATACTATAAGGTATTAAGCCAAAGAAGAACATTAAAACACCGAGGGCTTATAATTAACAAACTAAATAAATATTTTAAAAATACTAGTACTGCAGCAACTAAATTTATTTAAAGTCCTTGTCTGGGAGGCCTGCATAGCCAGAGTAGAAGACAAAGAAATGTTTTCTTTCATTGGGAAAGTGTTACTGTTTAGTGTTGATGTCACTGCAAATACATTATGTTTAAAACTTTGAGAGTTAAGCTGTTTGGCAACTTGGCAGCAAGTAGTGCTAAGCACCTTAAACTACATGGATGTCTTAATGCTAAATAGGCCATTAATACTTAACCAGAAAACCAATAATAGCCAATGCAGAAAGGATTGGAGTAAATTGTCTATTGTTCCTGCCTCTTTAAGCACGGACGAAGTGAAGCACGAACACTGGTTTAAAACAGACATGCAATACAGTGCGATGGTATGGGGTGACGCTTATTATTTGACCAAAATTATCGCATCTATAAAATTAATAGATGTTTCATCTCCCTACCAAAAATCGTGATTAATGAACTGCAATTTAAGTGTAGAAAAAGGGGGAAGAGATGACTGCATATTTACCGTGCAAAAGTGTAGCTTTCTTGAATCTTAAAAAAGTTAGTTTAAACGGTAAGTTGTAGCACTGGTGTAGTTGCACCAATGTGACACCCAATGCCAGTGCAATATACAATCATAATAATTATTGAAATGTATGTCTGAAACAGTTACTTACTTAATGTTTTGCTATATCCAAATTTTTGACTGTTGAAGATTGCTACACTAAAGTTATCACAAAGCAACGCAGTTAAATTTTCATCGACGACACGACAAGCCCACGAAAAGAAAACACAGAATTGACAGAAAACAGCATTTTTTATTTCAATTACTGGCTGTTAGATGGCAGCACTTGCCAAGCTGTATGGTATGTCCATGATCATGGCTGCAATGTGATGGAACTGAATGTGCCCAAAGAAGCAAGTAGCTTTAGTACTGGTAGAAAAATTTCACAGTGGATTATGGCAGCTCCAATAAGAGAGAAAACGGAAAAGCCTCAAAGGACGTTATTTCGTCATATTGTAGTTGGCGTTGGTATCACAGCAGCTGCATACCCTTTGAGTTACTGTAAAGTTCTTGTTCAGGTGAGAATTTTTTATTGTGTTATGTTAGCCTAAGTCTTTCCTGATTATCTACGTTAAATTAACTGACTGATATTATACCGTGCTTTTGTTGTTATGTTGGGCAGTAGTGGTAGCGCTTTACTTTTGTCTACATGAACTTTATAGAAAAAGTGAGAAATGCACTGGCCAGTGCAACTAAATTTTTAGTTTTTATAATGTCGATTTTTCAGATTGGCCATGAACCAATTCCTCCAGTGGTTAAAACTAGTTTGTTTGGACGAAAAAACTTGGTTCTCCCTAACGTTTTCAAATATAGTAAGTATTGACTAATGACTTTATGATTTTGTACTTATAGGCAAAGTACAAGTTATAAAGTTTAGTGTGTTTTCACACAAATGTTTGAAAATTGGAAAGAAATCCTAGAACTAAAGCATTTGGGAGTACAGTTCTGAATCGTCTGAGTTTATGCTGCAATAAACGGCTAGCACTTACTGTATTTGCTTACCTATAATTTTCAAGAGTGACGATGTGTCGAAGTGTGGCAGGAATGTTTACATTTTTAATGCACAGCACGTATAATCAATCTATTCTATGGTTTTCTTTTCACGAGTACCTGTATGACGTATTCATGGTTAAACTTAATTGTATGCCTGAATTACTGTGACAATACTTACTTGGATTCCGTAAAACAGATGTCATGTTAGGAACAGTATTTACTTTTGAAGTAAAGACAATGGTGTGTTTTAGTAGAAACACATTTTTGTGTACTT
Source organism: Tubiluchus corallicola (assembly GCA_030141605.1). NCBI lineage: Eukaryota > Metazoa > Priapulida > Priapulimorpha > Priapulimorphida > Tubiluchidae > Tubiluchus > Tubiluchus corallicola. The sequence continues at coordinate 768,637 of JAQGDQ010000028.1, forward strand.
GCGCACTGCTCTAATTTACTCATTCAACTTGTATTTTGAATGTTCTTAGCATGATAATTTTTTAACATAAACTTGTTTCAGAATAAATAAAGTGAAACTTGGTATACCATAGTAAACATTCTCGAACTGCATGTTATTCCAATTGTAATGTCAGAACCATTGTTTATTTACGATTATAGTTGGACAAAATTTTGATGTAGTATGAGTTTACGAATGTGAATGATATTTATGATTTGGTATGATATGATTGTGGTATGTGTTTTAAACATCTGTGAGCATTAATATTAACTAAATAAAGTACTAGTTTGTAAAATGCAGCAAATGTTACTAACCTGCCATGATAAAGACACCTGTTGAACATTATCTAAAACGTATTTATAAAAAATACTTGACCTCTGGTTTACCTTATTTGTACAGTAGGTCCAAAAAAGCAGTTGCTAGCTAATGCTACATGGCAGATGTGTTGAAAATTTTGAACCCACTTTTGTATAGTTACATTTGAGCCAAAGAATGAAAAATTTTGAGAAAACCAATTGTCATTCTTTATTGCTGTCCAGTGGTCTAGTTTTACTTGTCTAGTCTAGTTTTTAATCAGTTGTAATCACTTATATTTGAAGTACAATTTACGATTCAATGGTAAGATTTTGCATTACCCATTTTGCACATTTCAAAATGTTTTTTCAGAAGGACAAGACTGAAAACTGTTTGCATCTTTAACATCATAGAAAGGGTCCTGTAACTTCAGCAACCATGTTTACGATGCATTTTCTTGCCAACGTGTTTGTCTTTCTGCCTGCATCTTATATATATGTCTTGTTACTTTTGATGACTTTTCTGTGAGTAGTACTGTTGTGCTTTTCAGTGAAACATATAAAAGATGCAGATGGATTCTTTGGCTTGTACAGAGGACTGAGCTTCAAAATTATGACGGGTGTGGTATCAACAGCTACAGCACATCATGTCCTAGAGGTACTATATGTGCTTCAAGAAAATCCTTTATTACCTCATATTTAATAATATAATAATCATTTCGTTTAGGACATAGTCTAGAGATAATACCTTAAGCAACTCAATGCTTATTTCCAAGGTGGTCTCTATGATTATTACCTGCTTGTTACTACAATAAACACTCGTGCTTGGTCAAAATACTAGCTGTACAATTTTTTAAGTCTTTGGTATAACTCGGTTTTGGAGTCAAACCCACGACCTCCTGGGTGGAAAGCAAGTACACTGCCATTGAACTATACCACCCAGTTGTCATTTTTTCTTATTCGCTGTCCTTTTTCTCTCCCTCTTTCCCCCACTCATTCTCTCTCTGCTTCTCTCTCTGTCTCTTTTTCTCATGTTGACTGTCGTTGTTTGATCACCGCTTCTTGTTTCTTTTTCCTTTTCTTATTGTTTTTTGTCTGTTTTGTTCTTCAGTTGGGACTGTAAATTTCCTTTTTTGAAGAATATGTAACACGTGAATTAAATCTTACTTTTTAGGGTTTACACAGAGTTTCTAAAAAGCAAACGTCGATCTATAAAGATATAGATGATGGCGACACAAAAAAACAGTCATTGGACCAGTTTTTGTTAGAGGTAAGTCAATCATGTTGTTTGGAAATACTTTGCCTATTTGCAAATAACCAAAATTGGCGTATGTCCAATGGGACATGTGAAAATAAAATAAATTTATTAAAGTAATATAAAAATTTTATCAAAGTGTTTTTATAAAATGTCTCCCTAAATGCTATAATAAAGTTTTTAAACCATTTTCTATATTTTGTTCTATAAATTTTTGACTTTATTTGCCTGATAGAAGCTATGGATACTTAAAGTACATGACTGTTTTTGTGTTTAGTACTTATGTACTTCATGTGTAAATTTAACTCCAACATTGAAGCACCACTGGCTGTAGTTACTTTAGTAAGTGGGGTTATTTTGTCCTAGGATTTGGGTTATTTGATTAATCTGTTTGTTGATTAACAAATGTCATTAATCATACTGTTCTTAATTCAAAAACCTTACTAACTGTGTTTGTATTATCAAAACTGATGGTGTTTCTTGGCAGGCTAACAGTTAGCAAGTGTTGTTGAGAGAAGCTTCCCTGTTTGACGGTAAGACAGTGGTGTAGCTAGGGGGACAGGGGTAGTCTGCCCCAGGTGGCACTTTAATCAAGTGCACTGAAAAGTTGATTCTGTCAAACTAGTAGTAACACAAAACACCTAGCACAAATTAACTTTCCATGAAGACACTGCTTCTCCCAAAAATTTGTGACAAACGAAGATGATAATTGTTAATTTAATGTCCATATAATGTTAACTTTGTAATGTTTTTCATTGTTTTCAAAATTTCTGTGCAGTACACATCTTAAGTTAATATTGAAGTATATTTAAGGCTGGTTTGCTTTTAGCAGTTTTTAGCTGCGCAACAATTTCTTGCATCCAGGTGAAACAGTCTGCCAGCTTAATAGAGACACTTACGTGATAACACAGACACAGTCTCATGAGTCGAGTAAAATCGGGAAAGTTTATCCCAATCTCCTGAATGCCGGCCATCCTCTCATTTTTTTAATGAAAACATTTGTCACATATTACCCCAGACAATGCAGAGCTTACTACAGCTACTACATTTAGCCATTACATTAACACTTTATTTTTGCTCCAAAAATATTTAGGGTCAGTACAGTCGTTAACACTTTATTTTTGCTCCAAAAATATTTAGGCTCAGTACAGTCGATTCATACCGGATCAGTTTCTAAATGCATGTCTTACCCAAAGTCTGTGTTTTCTTTTAATTCTGGGCTTTAAGACATAACAACTTAACTTGTCAACAAAAATATAACCACCGTTTACAGCTGCCAAGTTGATCTATCTTTTGTAAAAATTGCTCTAGTGGCGATCAATACATTACTTCTCTGATCAACTATTCCCATTTGAATCATCACCAATTTATGTCATTCGTTTTAATTCCCGATTATAATGTTTTCAGATACTTATAAAGATAAGGAAGCACAAACGTGTCTATCATCACAGTGCTTCTGTTGCAATACGACGACGCCTCTCGTACCAGTTGAAATTCACCTATACTTAAACTAGCCCTAATAATCACGTTCTTTGTTATGTTAACATTTGAAGAAGCCTCTGAGCATCATATTTTTGAAGCATGCAGGGAAAACTTACTTCTTTACAAACAAACTTTTTCAATAGTGCTTTATTATTTTATCAATTTATCTCCACTTATCGCAGCTGCAATGGAGCACCACTAAATTTTACAAATTCAAGTCTCCCTATGCAAGAATATTGCTAACTTTTATTTTTCATTGATGGGTGGGGAAGTTGAACCTACCAGATTTTTTTCCCTGGCCGCTACAAGCTATAGCAAGACCACTGGGAAAGGTAACTACTCGAGTGGTCACGTGTGTACTTCATGACTGAAGTTGAGCAACATTAAGGCTATTTATTGAGCACATGAGTGACCATTCAGGTAGTATGCAACCTCTTGCAAAATGTTCAAAATTAAATTAAAATTGTTTTTTGTTTTTAACTAGTTGCAAATACATTGGATAAATGGATATGTCTCAAAAAGTGCTTAAATGCCACAAATTTGTGTTAGTTTGACATGCTTAAATAGTGCAGTTGATTTGTTCCTAGACTAAGAACCAGATGGCAGCACAAGTGGCAGCTATTGTTGTTTCACAGCCGTTTCACGTGATGAGCATTCGCTGCATGGCACAGTTTGTGGGCAAGGAAGATGCATATAGGTAAAGTAACATTCTCACTTAAATTAAATTATTAAAGATTTAATGTAAATGCGTAAACATTTTTCGTCACTTTCCTGGATTTTTCAAATGTGGGTGATTTATTATTTTTTATTATATAGATGTGTGTGAGGGAGAGAGAGTTTCAAGAATGATAACAACATTTCTTTATTTTCTTTTAGTTGTTTAGCTTTTCTGTGTTGTACAGTATTATTGTAAATTGCTTGAACAGTATGTTCTTCTCTATTTGTAGTGGATTTTTTTCATCAATATCAGAAATTTGGAAAAATGATGGGATTTTAGGTTTTTTCGCGTAAGTATTACCTTGTAATGTTACATAGATTTTACAGTTTGTTTTGTTTAAGTACTTGCATGTACGAGTCATAATTTATAAATTAAATATTTGATAAACTTGTGCAGTTTTTATCTGTTTTTGATACAAATTTCTCTGACACTGTGATTTTTTATCTGTTTTCCGCGTGTTCCATTCAACATTTAAAATCCAACACTATGCAGTACATCAATTTGTGATGTGATTTAAACTGTAAAATTCATTGCTGTTCAATCATTAAACCAAAGACCAACAACATGTAAACATTCCATGTTTACATTGTAGCTGCAATTAAAATGTTTCAGGTTACAGAGATTTATAAAGCTGCAAGAAGTAAGCGTGAACACAATCCTAAAATCCTAGGAAACCTATCATAAACTTGCCTTGTGATTTAACATGGTCAAACTTATGGAAGATTTTAATTGTTTTCCAAAAATATTGAAAGCAGCTTCAAATTCACCAGAAAAAGTGACAGCACCAGTGGCATAGCTAGAGCTTGTGGCGTGTGAGGCGGCACTTGAGTTTGCGGCTCTCATCTCTCCTGTGATTACTCAATTGTAGAGATAAATAAAATTTGAACGATTGGCAAAATTTTGTTTGCGAAGTGTTTCTTTGTTTATGATGATAACTAATTATTATCTTACTTTGTAATAATTAGCAAACATTCTAAAGTAAAAGCTATAAGCAGTGTTTTCTTGGAAAATCAGGTTATCACACATTATTTAATCACACCCCTGCATCAAACAGCTGATCCTCAAACTTGAATGATTTCTGAAACAAAGAATACGTAAATGTCATATGCCTACAAATTATGACTAACAAATTATGTCACTACGCCTTTAACGACAGATGCAATAATCATAACAGACAAGTTTTACATCCCTATGCCTGCAATAATTATTGACATGCAGATTAGACAACAATAAAATTTTTTTGTCTATTGTACCGCACTATATAAGTTTTGTGACACATTTATACTGTTCCGATAGAACCCATTTTTTCAGTGCACTTGTTCAAAGTGCCACCCAAGGTGGACCACCCCCTCCCTTTTAGATATGTCACTGGGCTATACCACAAGATTTATTACATTGGTAATAATGCATTTTAATCACGATTTGAATACACACTTTCAAAACTTGCACATTACTTTGTTTTACACTTGAAACTCGATTACTGGCCTGAGAAAATAAATCATTGGTCGATTCAACGTCATTTTCTCTGTCATAATTCTAAATCCTTCTTTTGACAAAAAATGGTTGTTATTTGCATATTGTGTACATAGACTTTCACATTATTGGCATCCTTTGCATTTGTATATGCTTTCTTATGTTGCTTCTATATGTGCAAGACAATGAATAAGAGAATAAGATCGTTGAGTGCATAGAAATTTAAATCTTCTTATGTAAGCTTGTATTTTCTTTACTTTAGTTGGCTGCTGGGCCTTATTGTAGCAACAGTAATACTAGTAATATATATACATCTTCTCTTGACAGTGATTTTACCAACGATTCAGAAGTCAGTGAAAGTGAAAAATTCTTAAGTCTTTCTTTACATTTTCTAGAGGATTAGTGCCACGGTTATTTGGAGAAATACTAATTATAATTTGTGCCAACACAATTACTTTTGCAATCAACACGTACATGTTTGAAAGTGATGTAAAGCAGTACTGTGGACCTATGGCAAATGTAAGTACAAGAGCATTTCCTCTGCATTTTCACTGAACATTGTACAACTTGTAGACAGCTTTCAAGAAGTACCTCACCAGTCTTAATCTTTCAAAAATAGTAGTCGTAGTTCATTTTATCATCAGTTGCATACACTTATTCGAAAAATGAGCTTTTTTAAATGTATCTCTCAAAATTTTCTGGTTTGAGTTTATATTGTAGTTTTGTAATTTTGCCACTAAGATTGTTATTTTTACTGCACCCCAACAGACGAATTGCAGTTTATGGATATCCTAATTCTACATTAATTATTGTTTCCATTTGACTTTGCTCTATATTACTTGTGCAACTTGTGGATATATCGCACTAGCTGTTCATTTTCACCACTTGAATAATATTGTGATTTCATTAGCTGTGTAGTGAATACAAGTACAGCATTAAATGTTCATATCAGAGAATCCACTTCAATAATTCTACCTTAACAGCTCACCTGTTTGCCAGCGAGTACAAAAATTTTAAATTTTTAAATCTAGTTAATTTTTTATACCTCAAGAATGCACAACTGCTAGTATTTGGTTACCACTATCTGCTGCATTTTTTTGTATTCTGATTTGTAAAAACAATTACATTAAAAGCAAAAGCACCTATAGATTCAACTTGTTGTTGTTGTTGGCATCCTTCTGTCTCGAAAGACAATGGATTGTGTGCCAAGAGAGTCAGTTATTAATAAAATTGATGGAGCTGCAGCGTCGACTGTGACTGAGCAGTCCGATCCTTGAGCGGCAGTTCCGGCTGCAGGTTACACATTGGAAGGCTGTTTCATCCGGATGAGGTAGGGCATCTTTCTGGTGCCTGCGAGTCCTTTTATCCTCTTGTTTTTCCTCCCTCGTTTTCTCCGCTCTGTTAATGGCTGTCCTAACAGCAGATTTCCAGTTGCTTCGATCTGCCGCAAGCGCCTCGTAATTTGCTGGTGTCATGCCGCCTGCCTTGAGGTCCCGTTTACATACATCTTTGTAGCGGAGCAGTGGCCTCCCGGTGGGTCGGGAGCCAGTAGCAAGCTCACCGTACAGAATGTCCTTGGGCAATCTGCCGTCCTGCATGCGGGAAACATGGCCTAGCCAGCGCAGACGTCTGTTGGTGAGTATGGCATACATGCTAGGGATTCCAGCTTTTGCTAGCACATCCTTGTTGGTTATGTGCTCCTGCCATGAGATGCCCAGGATTCTTCTGAGGCAGCGTTGGTGGAAAGCATTGAGCCTGCGTTCTTGATGGCTATACAGAGTCCAACTCTCGCTCCCGTACAACAGTGTGCTCAGTACACAGGCTTGGTACACCTGGGACTTTGTCCTGATAGTCAGCATGTTGTTTTCCCACACCCTCTTTGTTAAGCGAGCCATCGTTGATGAGGCCTTGCCGATTCTGGAGTTCAGTTCTGTGGCCAAGCTAAGATTGCTGGAAATAACAGAACCAAGATAGGTGAAATCTTCCACCACGTCAAGGCAGCAGTCATCGATGGAGATGTGAGGGGCTGGGGAAACATTTTGGCCTAAAACCTTGGTCTTTTGGATGCTGATTGTGAGGCCACACTCACTGCAGGCATGGGCAAAGTTGTCAATGAGGCCTTGGAGGCCGGCTTCAGTGTGAGCTGTCAGTGCGGCATCATCTGCAAACAGCATTTCACGAATGAGAACTTTGCGAACCCGTGACTTTGCTCGGAGACGAGAGAGGTTGAACAGGCTGCCGTCGCTTCGTGTGTGTAAATAGACTCCCTCTTCAGTTTCTTTAAATGCATAGCGCAGCAGCAGAGAGAACAGGATACCAAAGAGGGTTGGGGCGAGGACACATCCTTGTTTAACTCCGCTTTTGATTGGGAATGGGTGTGAGGAAGAGCCGTCGGACTGAACAGTACCTTTCATTTCCTCGTGGAAGGAAGTAATCAGTCTCAGCAGCTTTGGGGGGCATCCAATTCTCTCTCTCCAGGGCGCACGCCTGGGCAAGATATATGGAGATCCTGAGTTGCCCAGACATCAGGAACCCCCTCTCTTCCTCCCTGGTGTAGTCCAAAGGAAAGCAGAGCGATACGTTTGGCACCAGGTTGGCTGCAGGAGCTGCCGGAGTCAGTGAGCATGCTGCACTGGTCCGCCTTCGGGGCTCCACTCCTGATTTGGAAGGTTTACTCCTCTACACATGGCCGTTGGGTCGCTTGACCTCCTCCGCCCTCTAGCCGTTGGCTGCTTATGCAGCTCCTCCGCCTAGTGTCGAGATACAGTGTAGGCATCCCGCAAGCATTTTTATCGGTTATAGCGCCAATAGCTCGCTTTCACACCTAGCTCATTTAGTAAAACCAGTGTCGCCACGAGGAGGCAGAACGTAGGAGTTTGTCTGGCAGAGGTGGTAGAGTTGCACAAGCCTCTTGGAGCCACTTTGTAGGTCACTGGGAGCTCATCCCCGAGTGGCCAGCTCCGGCAATACCAAGACCTTTAGACACCATAGATTCAACTGGTTATTGAATTATTGATGGATTATTTGTATTGAATTTTTTTCCTTTATTTTATAGTTGCTGGTTGGTGCAGTATTGTATCCATTCAATGTTGTGTCATCAGTTATGACTGTAACAAACTCCGGGTAAGTCATATTCCAAATGCGTTGACTTGAGCGCACTTATTTATTTGTATATGTGATTACTTTATTCCAAATAAAATCAAGCACATATCTCCAGATTAGGACAGTTATTTGACATACAGGAAAAGACATAATAACACATATAACATAACATATAACGCAATAACATAACCTAATGTAACAGTATGCACATGTTTATTACAGAAAGTAGACAAAATATATTTTTCAGTAGAGACAAGTGACGAACAATACAGAAAATTTAATAAAAGAAATGGTTTATGATAGATATTATTCATACTATAGAATACTAAACGTAAGACCAGCACATTTCTACAGGCAATAATGCACTAAAAACTCTTCAATATGTTTAATACTTTGATGTCTTGTCACTTTTTTGAAAATCGTTTAAGAACTCGTTGAGAGAGGAGATGCTAACAACTAATCTAGTAAAAAACTGAAAATGAGCACATTTCGTTTTAACTTGCCGTAGTCTTAACTTGTACAGTTTTAAGTTTTAAAATGTATTCAGAGACAAGCATGCACAGATGCAAGCTAATATGGCTTCATTGTTTCGCTTTCATTTTGAACGAAATAATGACATCATCCAGTTACTGTTAAATATAACACCTATCCTGCAAGGTGCTTGAGCAAACTCTCGTGCCGCCGCTGCAGTTACTGTCATCAACTCTGAACAATCCAAAACGATAAACGAGATTATTAATACTGTTTTTTTTGGTTTTTGATGGATCTCATTGTTCGCTATGTCATGAAAAACAGTTACTGATGATAGTAAACTAATCTCCAACTTGCCTAGTTAACCCTGCCAAAGTAACAGAATAATTATTTTAACAAGCTGAAACTCTATAAGCTAAGTATCCCACCTGGCGCGTACTATATGTTTGAAGAATTGTATGCTTATTTGAAAGTCAGCGTATATCTGCAAACAGTACTTACATATTTTGAAGTATCCTTTGGATTAAAGCTATGTAATCACTTTAAAGTTGTTGCAAATTGATCCAATTCCTAATTTTCACACAAACACAGTTAAACACAAATATACAACCAGCTAGAATAGGTTTTAATAGTGAAACTTCTGAGTGAACTGCAGACATTTTGTTACACATGGTTTCGTGTTGTCCACCATTTACATCATTTTCTTTAAATGTGCCAGCAGCAAGGTTCATTTGGCAATACATAAGAGTAATTTAAATTTCTTTTCCATTTTTAAGCATTGCCTTTTATGTGTTTGTATTGCATCGTAATTTAACTATTTTAATGTTGCTCAGGGGTTGCTTTTCCTTTCAATTTCATGGTTACCATAGTTGATATCATAAACAACAAACTAAACAAAAAACTACTTCATTAGCATTTATATGGCACAATGACATATTAACAAAGATGTTTCTGCAGCCTTCATCAGTTTGCACAAGTTGAAAGATAAATATGATGAAAATAAAAGTAAGAAAATTTGTTCCAAAATTTAATTATGATAACACCTACTTATAAATTACTATAAGTAATGCTACGAGTATTACAAGTAATTGTGTGACTGTTCAACAAATGATTAAAACACTAAGACCTAAACATACATTTATTAGACGTTTGCTCTGTTATTCCTGATCAATGTAAAGAGCATGTAGAGCAAATCCGGTTTTTTTCTTTTGTTGTTATCATTAAAAAAACATTTCTTTTCGATGACACCTATAGTAATATATATTTATATTCGCCTTTGTTATTTACAAATCATGCACTCGTTTTAGTACAAGGTGATAGTTTCTTATGTTGTTTACAAATCTTTCTTTGTCCTTTAAAATTATGTCCATTTGCTTAGATTTGTGTTTTGTTTTTATTTATTGACAATTAATTATTATTATATTTGTTTTGTTTTCATTTTATTGTTTTTGTTTCCTGCAGACCTTTTGTCACTATTGTGTTTTGTTTTATTAAACCTGCCATTTGTACGAAAGAACAGGAGACAAGATGACCTTTTGGTCCCTCCTTATCCCACTCCATAATTACATTTATTTGATATTGAACTAACAATATTGCTGTAAGTAAGACTGGAGAAAATAAAGTGTTCTATGTTCTATGTTGTTAAATAACATTCATGTGCAAGGGCTTTCTATGAGAAATTATATTGTTATTCCCTTGAGAAGTCATATGTATGTAAACGAAAGAGTTATTATCTCTAATGTGCTTAAAAATGTGTGAAGTGCATTTTGTTTGCATGCATACGTCACGGCAGTTTGTTTTTTCTATATAAAGCTTCTTATAGTTATTACAGGAAATCTCATTCACAAATGCGTAACAAAACATCAACAAGATTTACACTAGCATGGCTATTTCATCCAAAATCTGAGGTTTGTCCTTGCACCTGAGGTTTGTCCTTGCACCAACAAATGTGTTTGGTATCAGGCTAGTGTAACGTCAGGTTGTTCCTGCAATATTTGTAAGAAGCTTTATATAGGCCAAACAAGAAGCATTACGCATTTATCATCGCATTAGATATAGTAACTCTTTCATTTACATACATACGACTTCTTGTGGGAATAACAATATAATTTCTCATGGAAAGTCCTTGCACTTGAATGTTATTTAACAACCAGACAGTGGCAGCTGGTGTATAGGCACTGTGGAACTGCAGCACCCCCTATTTTCACTCGATATTATCGGTAACATTGAATATAGTCAGTTTTTTTAATTCTTTCTTTATACTTGTACATTATATAATCCTTTAGCTTAATGTCAGTTGCCATCTCCTAATTTATGAAAAAATCACAAAAATTCTAGTATTCACAGTTCCAGCGACACGGTGTTGTGCGCATGTGGTCGTGCGCACACGTCCGAGATAAGAAGCTGCACGCTAGGTAGAGAGAACTCTGTTGCTCATGCAGTGCCGACCCTGTTGTGAAAGTGTAAAGTAGTGTTTCTTTTTGACTAAATGTTCTTATATGTTTGTTTCGTTTTACACGGTATTAAAACAATGGCTAAAAATTTCCTGAAGCAGCATCGTCACTAATTTTAGCTACAAGTCACTACTGCAACCAGACTTGCTCTTAACTTTCTAGAGGCTCTATATATCAGGAAGAACAGAGTGAGAATTTAATAAATGTATGCTTAGGTCATGTGTTTTATCATATGTTGCCTAGTTACCTTGTAATAATTTATGTGGATGTCATCACAGTTAATCTTTACAACGTCTTTTAAATTCATCATGTTTGTGTTTCATGAAACTGATGAAGATTGTTGAAACGAATGTCTTTGTCGATATATTATTACTGTACAGTGTAAAAGCTATTGAAGTAATTTTTAGTTAGATATTTTCAAAGAAGATAAGGTTGAATCATTAGCACTCCATTAATTTTAATTGTTGATTTAGTCTAGCAGCAGGTAGTCCACCACATATGCCTCATTATGATGGATGGAGAGATTGCTGGAAACAGCTCAGTAGAGAGGTGAGTGTGAAACATTTTTATTCTTATTTATTGGGCATTCGGATTACTGCACAACATATATTTTCGATAAAGTTATAATTTAAATAAACAGGCACCGTGGGCCTGTCATTCATGTTTCTCAAAATCTCTAGTAAAAATTTTCTGTCATGCAACTAAAATTAAATTAAAGAAGAAGCGCTTTTACCAAGCTACAAAATTGTAACACCGGAATGGTGACCAAGTTTACGTATGGATGCATAAATTGAAGGAAAGTTTTCAGTTAACACCAATAGGTGGTACCTTTCTACTAGTTACAGTGTTTTTTAAAAAGTAATTTTCTTTGCCAAGGTGCAAGTCTTTCAAATCGGACAGCTATGCTTGCTTACATTCATACAGAGGGCTATTGACCATTTAGACTGGTTTGCAAATAAGTAAAGAAATATCACTTTGTTTCCTATAAAGATATGGCAGGTTTATTGATTAAAAAATAAAAAAATGCTGACATTAATAGCAAGTTTTTTAGTTTCACGGTTAGAAAACAGCCTGCTAAATGCTTTTAAAACCTTATTTTGGTGCAATAATTTCATATTTGATATTGTTGTCTTCTTTTGTATGTAATCATTTTCATTTTTTAACAAAACAACCATTTTTGAATAAAATGGAAGTACAGAAAGCTAGCGACTGGGACTCAGTACCAACAAATGCAAAGTACCTGTAATATTTTTATTTATGATACGTATAATGATTTATCTTCTATTCTTTTCAGCATGCACTAAAGAGAGGGTCTAGCATGTTGTTTCGTTATTACACGGGTCCTGTTGTGTACCGCGGTACCATTCCCGTGCCAGCCGTGAGGGATGTGCTGACATCTAGTGGTGGAATTAAAGACTAATTAAAACCAAGTTGATGTAGCAACATTCGAAACTTACTGTTCTGAACTGTAGTAGTTTGCAGTCCCGAATTGTATTTCTACGCATGCTGAGAGTAGTGAAAAAAGTAGTGGTATTCAATAAACAATTTTTGCATAAGTTGATTTCATGGTGATGAGGTCTGGTGGATAATGAAGCTGTTAAACGGTCACCTCAGAGTGCCAAATAAATTTGTTGCAGCACAAACTTTCAAGTTGCTTTAAAATCTTGGAAATAATCACCTTTCTAATGTAGCATTATGATTCTTCAACAAATCGAAAAGCAAAATTTCCATTCAAATGATTAATGATGTTTGAATGAATTTGATTTGTTTAAGTTTTTTAACTGCAAATTGGATAATACTTTTTTGTAACAATGAAAAGTTGTGTAGTCTGGATTTTAGTTAGTTTATGCAGTTGAAATTGAGGCACTGTGCACTTACATCACCAGGCAATGTGTAAATAGAAAATGAAATAGCTATAGTGGTAATGCTCAAATGGTTTTAACTTGCAAAAGGTGGCACTGTATACAAACAATAATATTAATTTAATGAAAAATTTATGAGATGTATTAAATCATACAAGTAATTTAACTATTTTATTCTCCGCATAGTTCTTCTGAAAAGCCATACATTCCACAGTTTACAGTTTTTCACTCTCAAATGTTCAGAATTTCCATTAAAAGTTTAAATAGGATTTTCGCTAAAAGATTCATGTGAAATTTTGTATCACCTACATACTACCTACAGAACTGAAAACTTGTATTAACAATAACGATGTATAATAGTGAGCCAGTGACATTATAAATTTAAATTCAAATTTTACATAAGAATTCTCTTTTCCAGCCACATATACCTTTTAGACAGGTAATGCTAAATAATATGTTTTATGGAAAGATTTTTAGGACATGCTTTAAAATTCGCACTTTTTAAAAAAAGTAAAATTAATAATCGATAGTGGCACTGTGTGCATAGTTTCTTTAAATTTTGATTTCATTGACTAAGAAACAACATTCACTCAGTTTTGTTTCTATCGTGCATCAACCTTGCAAAAACTTTTATTAGCCTCACTTCATTCTTTTCCCTCAAATATGCCCACAGTTTTTATGCGCGAATGGAAATCTTGAACACTTGATACAAAAAAGGTACAACTTCGAAAAACACGTATTTTTATATAGCATATTTGCAATATATAGAATTATGAAAGTTTTTAGCTTAGCTTCTCGCAGATATTATTATTTGTGAAATTAATTTTAGTTTTTGTACTTTCTTGATTAGCAACAATAGTTATTGTTTAGAAAGTAAAAGTTTGTCTGATTTTATACAACATTGACTAAGACAGAAAAGGTATTGATCATATAAATTATTGCTTTTTGGTGATGCAAAAGCAATAATTTTTATGATGCCCGAGCAGTCTGGAAGGTTTAAAACAAGTTGAATGATTTTTTGCCTATAGAACAAAGTTGAACTTTGCACTGTAGTTGCTGTACATTGTAAGAAGCTCCATTTATTGAGCATTTATGCATCATTTGGATATGTGAAATTTGGATAAATACCATTGCCTTTAGTTGTTAAACTGCATATCTAGCTTTAAAGTATTATTATTTATTCTTGAAAAATCAGTACTGTGTAATTAGAACTCTATCTTAGGTCCGCTCTTATTCAGTGTGGCAACTGACCACAAGCCTTGTTCGAGGTAATAAGTATCAAAAATCCATGCCAGATGTTTAAAGTGAAGTAGTGCGTGCATCATCTCTTATTTTTGCATTAAATCATGGACTGCCAGTCGTGAGTCATCGTTGATGTGATGTAAAATCATTACTGCTTTTTGTCTCTGACCCTGAGTTCTGATTTATCACTATAATAAGGCAACATGAACATTTATTCTAATAGCTCCCACAACTTGACCAGACAGTCATCTGAGGCAGAGGCGAGGAATCCAGGAATCTTAGGATTCCATTGTATAGAATTCACATCATCATTATGTGCCCGAGGCTGCGAACAAATAATGTCATAGTTATCATTCAAGTCTTCGCTTTCATGGAATACACATATTTTATCATCCCCGCCGGCAGTGGCAATCATCCCTGTTAACTTACACCAGCTGACGTCAAATATTGTCCTATCATGATATCCGGTTAATGTACAAATGCACTTGCTAGAATCCCACGATGTACAGGTGCGAATGCCATCTTGTTTCTCAGATGTCAGATCTTGCCATATTCGCACTGTCATGTCGGCACTGCAGGACGCCAGACGGGATCCGGTTGGGTCAAGAGATATTGCCCATACAGTGGAAGTGTGTCCTTCCAATGTGCTGAAACATGTCCAATCATCATCATCTTCTTTATAAAACTTTATCGTGTTATCGTAACTACAAGAAATCAAAATCGGATAATGAGGATGCCATAATACTTTTTTCACATCTTGAGTGTGTGTATGCAAAACGCTTGCACACTCATAATCATCTTCATCGGTAACATCCCAAATCCACACGGTTTTATCCCTGCTGCAGGTTGCTAGGAGACGACCGGAGTCGGTTGTGCACCATGTCGCACACTTCACCTCATTTTCATGTCCTTCCAGCGTAGCGTTGCACTCAAAAATACCGGTCCGCTTATCCCAGATACCAACCGTCCCATCGAAACTGGCTGTTGCAAGCAAGTTCCCACATTGTGACCAGGCAATGTGACGTATCGTACGTTCATGTGCATCTTTCAGAATTGTCTTGCACCTCCATTTCTCACCTTCTTGGGCCCAAATACGAACGGTTTGGTCTCCTCCACAAGATGCAAGGCTAGTGCCGGAAGGATTCCACGCTACACACCAGACTCTTTCTGTATGCCCTTCTAAAGTGCAGAGTTCCTTCAATCTAGACATAGATGCAGAAGTCCAGTATTCCTAAAAGAAGAATAAGCATTTTATTGTCTCTTACATGTGGCTACACATAAACACCTAGGCTCGTTACACCTGCTTCTGGAAATGTGATGTCTGGTAAAAGAATGTTCAGAATGCACTATTCAAGGCAAATATGTGAAATAAATGGCAACTAATACAAGGCTACCGTATACAACTGATCTAATGTTACAGAACCAAACGCATTTGCTATTGATGGACTATCAGTTCTAAATACATGTGTAAGAAGTCGCTTTCGACGAAAAGCTTCTCCAATGTGGTAGATCCTAGACAGTCTCTACTTGTTTGTTACTTTCAGTTTATTTTTGTTAATAACCTCTCGTTTATTTTGCTTTCTGTTGATTTTGTTGTCCTTATGCCTAGTGGCTTGTAAAAGAGGTAATCGTAATAGTAAGACAGCAAACCACTAACCGAAAACACAACATAAGCAAGATGCAGCAGGATATAATTATACGTACAAGGCGCAGTATCACTGCATAATTTTCAGTTGCAAATTCATAATTATTAATTTTGCTGTAAAATAAATTAAATGCACGTATAATCACAACAAAATTAATTAAGTGATGCCGTCACTGATGCGCTACATCAGTGCCTTGAAATCTGCAGAGCAGTTAAGGCAAGGGGGTCACTGCATTCTGAAACATTATCAGCCTGGGATTATGCAAATCCCCAAGAGCTGGAATACTTTGGTACGTGGTGAAAGTCATCAAACGGTTTTGTTTGTCAATGAAGCCGCTTCATTTATCAACGAAACGACTTCTTGGATCAATCAGAAATTGTTGTTTACATTCCAGTGATCACAGATAACAACATTACGTTGCTATGCAATGCTACGTTCATGGGCATTTTTAGACTGTTGCGGTTTTTTGGGTTATAACTCTGATTCAACCTAACTCCCGGTAGACCACACCAGAGCAAATTAAGCAATGACATAGACATTGTAATTGACTGGCTAACCAAAAGGAGACCAATTACCTGGTACCACCGCAGCAACAAAATATGGACACGTTTTCGTGAATATTCAAGTGCACATAATAACTGTCGTTACTATTTTGAAGTATCTTCACATATAAACTTTAACCTATTGACATCGTCATTGGTTTCCAGGCATCAGGCGTAAACATTAAACAGTTTTCATCGTCAGGCACAGGCATTAAGTAGTCGTCAAAATTAGGCACAGGCAGCTGTTAACATCTTTTGACAAAGATGTTAAACAGTTGTCATCGTTATAGGTGTTCAGGCACAGAAATCAGGTAAGTGCCATCGATATTAAGCACAAACATCAGGCAAATGCCAGTGTCTTCAGGTATGGATATTACGTAAATGTCACCATCACTGGTCTTCATGCAGCCACAAACATCAGTCAAATAAAGCCAGTACCATCGAGTTTCAGGTTTCATATTCAGACATGAAGCAAATGTCATTATTTTGAGGAACCAACATAAAGTAATTCTGTTATTGGGTTTTCAGGCATCACAGCAATTTTCATCATTTTTGGATACAGGCATTAAACATTTACCACCACCATTGGTGTTCAGACACAGATATGAAACAGTTGTAGTCTTCTCCGAGCACAAAAACTAATTCTTGAAAGTATAGTGTGAACACGCCTTTATATTAACAAATTTCGAATCTGAATGTTTGTGTAATATAATCTCAGTGAGCTATCATCATAAACACATCAACAAACCCCGTTTAATGAAGCGGAAGACAGAAGGGAGATTAATGGTATCTGCCGCAAGTATTATTGTATAAATTACCTATGAAACAATAAATATTTATGCTAACAGAGTTCTCTTGCAGAATACCACACCAAAATTTGTGCACTTGACAGCTTGTTCCAAACCAAGTATGAAAATAGTACGCTCCAAACATAGGAATTTCAAATGAAATACAAGAAATTGAAAATGTCTAAACGGAGAAAAAGAATGATGAAAAAAGGAGGAAACAGGAACAAGCCTTCGGAGAAAAGAGGAGGAGAGTAAGAGAGGCAGAGAGAGCAAGTGAGAGAGAAGAGAGAAAGACAATGAGAGAGAGAAGAAACAGCGAGAGAGAGAGTACACAAATGCAAAAATGTGCATTTGTTTGTATAATCGTGGTTTAATAAAGTACAAAACATTTTTATTAAAAATTTACACACATGAACACACGCCAAAGCTTTGAAGCCTCCCCCCACCGCACAAGACCCATGCCATTATAACAGGATAAACACAACGCAGCACGAAAATCACGCAATAATAAGCAGAATGCTTTGCGACGGCTTATGTTTTTCTGTTTACAAACGTTGGCTAAGCCTGGAGCCACGGGGTCGTAACTTGAGACACACGGGTCAGGGTAAAAATCATTCCGATGATTAAAGCTGTCATCAAGCAGCAGCACCTGGTCTTACACTAACACGCCTAATGTCCATCTTACTCGGTAGCCCTACGCGTAGAATCAGCGCATCTTCAGAAGCATCTGGCAGTAGTGGTGGTGGCTTCAGGAGATGTGTATAATTCATTTGCCAAACATACAATCTATTTATTTATAGAACTGTGCGACTCCCCACCAGCGCCAATCACAGCAAAGCTTGCCTGGTAGTCCTCAAGCCTGGATCTTATGTAAGCTTGTCAAGAGGGTTTCAGAGTGTGTATGCTTGGTCAGCAGTGTTGGTAGTGTAAATCTTACTGGCACGAGAAGCAGTGAGTGGATAATACGCTGCTCAGTGACGCTGATGGAATTACAAGTGTACGTCTGAGAAAAGCAGATTAAGTTCCAACAGAGTAAGGTATGCTATCCTGGCAGTGTTGCACGGAATTTAATTTTAAACAGTTATTATATTTATTTTAAATTCATTTCATACATTTAAAAGTACATAGCATTATATAAAAATTTAATAACACTCAGCGACACTAGCAAAATGATTGTTAAAGTTATTCACTATAACGGTTTTTAGACCGTAACGATATATGGCTACCAAAAAGACTTATTGCATTTCTTTCAATAAGAGTGTGTTCCAAAAGAAAAAACAGCATAATTGAAGTATGTTGATACGCATAAATTGGAATGTATGAAAATCAAGTTATTTATTTATTTCATAATGTTCAAAAGTACAATGCACAAGTGACAAGGCAGTTAAAAAAAGTGAAATAAAATAATAAAGGGCTACTACAAAAACAGTGCAAATTAAAGCAAAGTGATGATAATAATATAAGTAGAAGATTAAGGTAAAAAACACAGAGAACTAAAATAGCTGCTGACAAGTGTCTGTCAAATGGTAAAAATTTGCCAAAATCAACATGACATAGCCATTTTTTAAATAATTTTCAGTTGCCATTATTCACATATGGTGGTATAGTTTATTCCATAAACTTACAACTCTGTTGCTGAAGAAATGTTTAAAGTGATTGAGTTTTTTTCATTTCTAATTTCAAATGGTGGCCTCTTGTAATATTTGCAAGTGGTGCAAAGTTACTTGAGATTGATATGTCACCATGAAATATGCTATAGCACATAGTTAGATCAATATAAATGCACCTTAATTCTAGGGGTTTTAATTTGAGCATTGATAATCTATTTGGGTATGAAGTGGAGTTTAACTTACAGCTAGGAAAGAGTCTGCGTGTGCAATATCTTTGTACATTTTCCGCAAGATCTATATCCTTTAGAAGGTAGGGACTCCAGACGAGTGCAATATTCAACTAATGTAGGCTGTAAGCAGTGCATGCTTATCAGATGTAACACAGCAAAGAAAAAGCATATTGCTTACACGATTTGCCTTTGCACAAATATTAAGACAATGAGTAGAATTTCTGCTAACTGTGATTCCAAGATCTAACACTTCATCTTTTAGCGGAAGATTAGTATTTTCCATTTTATAGTTATGAATAGGGTTTTTGTATCCTTATATGTAGTACAGAGCCTTTATTTACTAGAATCGGAAGTTGGCAGTCATTAGACCACTCAGAAGTACAATTCATAGCATGCTGAATATTATCATTTCAAGTGTCCAGCACAGTGATATAATTTTACATCATCTGCATATAGTTTACAGTAAGTATTACTAATGGCATTGAGTAAATCATTTACAAATAATACAAACAGTAGGGGACAGTTATATGACAGGAAATTTGGAGATATACAAATAAATTATATCATTTTATTTCAATGTTCTTACGAAGTCGAGGTTCATTTTGGACAAACTAGCAGGTGTTATTCAAAGCACCAAGCCCGATGAACTCGAGTGTGTTTCTCATAACACGCAGTGTCGTTCCGGCTTATGTCTGCGAGTTGACGGCTCACATCGAGCAGTTATTGTTATACAATCAATCTCTTGCTAATATTCAATACATATTATGTAAGTCTTAACACTCATGTATTTCAATGTAATTTTTTAAAGCATATTTCAGCATAATATTATTTATACTGCACTGTCTCTTCTGGAATACCCTGTATAACTACCTAAAATATTTATTGTTTTATCTTTTTTAATCTGGAAAAGAGCAATAAAAGCATGACCGAGTTTACAAATAATTATACCCACGCCAAGATCTAGTAGTTAATCAAAAGTTCTGATTCAAGTCCCAATAAAGGCAGATTACACATTAAAATTCAATGTAAAGCTTTCAGATATTTTCAAGTTTTATAATAAGCTGCTCAGACTTTTTTGAACAGTGAATTGCTCAAGCAAGAATGATATTCCTTCAAGATGAAAAAAGTAATAATTTCTAGTGAAAACATAGTGAAAAATACCATGAAGAAAGCTAGTCAAAGTTATTTGTTACAAATGATCCTTTTCCTTCTCGAGTGATTGTGATGAATAGTAATTGATGATTATATTTACTATAAAAATAGCAACAAATCGATTTTTTTGTTTCATTTTTAATATTGTTTTGCTCAATGTCTTTTTGAAATTTTCGAGAATTATTGTTATGGCACTGGTCCTATTACATGCATATTTTATCTAATTTTTGGATTTTTGTAAAAAAATAAAGAACTATGATGTAAAGTACATGGCTACTTTAACTCAGCATAATGACACTACGAATCCACAAAGCTGAAAGACAAGAAATATGAAAAAGTTGGAATGCAGTTTGGATTTGAACCAGGAACAATCTGTTTGTATTACTGGTGTCTTTGTCCGCAGATGTAGGAAGCTGGTTCAAACCCAAATTGCGTTCCAACTTTTTAGCATTTCCTGTCTTTCAAGTTCGTTATCAAAATTTTATCAATTGTATGTTTTTAACACATTAGTAAAAACCTTTGACATTAAAATTATATTAATTAATTACGTAGGTAATGTTTCTTGGTGTAATATTTTCTAAATATTTGCAAAAGAAATATGAAAATAGTTGACACACAGTAGACTCTGACATTAGTACACTCCCATGACACTAAGCACACATAATGGGCAGCTTCTGCTATTTCTATCTGGCAAAAATCAAAACTAGAAATCCATCAAATCCAATTAATCCATCCGCCCTAAAGCAGAAGTGAAGTAATTCTCTTTTCATAAACACAGACGATACACATCCGATGCTTGAAACGCCTTTTTCGTTGTTTAGAAAAGCGATGATCTGATACATTGCACTTGTATACACAAGCATCCATAATTTAATTTTCAGGCATCAATGTCAGAAAAAGCAAACTGCCAATAATTGACATCTGGACCACACTCGGATAAAGAAAACTTTGCCGCCAAGAATTTTCTCTTAGTGATTATATCACTATGTCACTAGGCAAAAATAGTATCAAAAAGGTTGTATCATGCCAAAAAGGGTCTATTTATTGATGCTGTTTTCCTTATGTCCACAAGCTGAGATCGCTTGCTCCATCTATAGATGCATGTGTGAACCAGATGATCATAATTACGGAAGTGAATGATAATTTATTTGTCGAGAACACCAGGATATTATGATTACCGGCTTAAGACCGAATGACCGGTGTGATGGCATGCAAATACAAACAAACTATATTGCACGGACATCATGTTTTCCAAACAATGCTATGGCCACAAAGACAGACAGCAATGTTTGAAATTAATATACTGCTGTTGTATACTTAAATCTGTATTTCAGACATTAAATTTAAAATATTTCAAACTCAGCACACATCATTTTATACATGATTTTCTAACCATTGAGCATCCAGGAATGTTGAACGTTTTGCATTTGAAAAAGAGATCTTCTTGCTGCAAAATATTTTTTCCAAAATTTTTTTTTGTTAAAAGTCAAGCTTTTCATTTTAAAATGAATAAAAATGCTACTTGGAAAAACTTAAAGCTATTACCGTTTTCATACATAAAGACAAACTCAGTAGCTGGCAATGGGTGAAGTAATTTCATTTCAGCTCTGCGCAAAAAAGAACAAAAACAAAATTACGACAGACGCAAGACAACGTCAGAACTTTTTCTGAACATTGTGAAACCGATAAGCTACAATTACTGATATGATTTGTAAAAACCAGAGCATCAATGACGCTGCAGGTCCCCTGACCATCATGTGTGGCACCTCAAGGATCTTGATATTTAACACAAGATCATTAATTATGACCAAATTTTCTTCACAAATTCTCATAAGCAATAAAGGTACGCAAACAGCATTAGTTTCCCAGTGGTGCCTCCAGGTCAACAACATGGTCATGCAGTTTTTATGTCCAATTTTTGTGCAACTGGTATTTTTGGCCACATTCAACAATTCTTTGTAATTGAGCCACTATACCATCCATTCTGGATCCTCCCTTCCCTGCGGGAGGAAGCACCATGCAAACCACCACCCAAAAGTTGTCACCCATCATCTAACATCTATGCTTGACATTTTGACAAAACTTGCTTTTACGGCACTGTAGTTGCAATCAATTGTTCAAATTCTAGTGGATCCGCCCTCTGGGAAGTTAAAATAATGATTAGTAATGTTGGATAGTTAACAGTGGCATGTCACTTTAATTCCTCACATTAAGCTGAACTTTCCCACTATACCAACTACCCTGGATCCTTCCTCCTTTTTTTCCTGGAAGGGGGTAAGACTTTTTGTCAGTGTCGGGTTGTCAGTATGTGACAGGCCACACTAATTCCTCACATTCAGCTAACTGAGATTCTCCCAATATGCCCACCATTGCTGACTAACTGCTGAGATTGCTACCGGTTTATCCCAGTTCAGGATATGCCCTCGGGATGATCTTTCACATTGACCATCATCTTGTCCCAAAGTTACAATATACCAAAAATCTCAACCTCAAGTGGCTCAGGCGTAACTCAAATTGTGAACGAACAACAGACGGGCGGCTTGAAAAGTCGGAAGACCTAAAAATGATAAAACTAATAACATCACTGGAGTTCTGAGGGCATCTGTTTTGTTAGGATAAAAGAATAATTGTTTGGTGAAGCTGTTTGCAGACACTTTATTGGCCTTTAGAAGAAAGCATCTTCGAGAGTCGCTGGGTAAATAGACAAGTTTTGGTAATTAAAGTACTTACATTTATTCGAAACCCAAGAGACAGGTATTTTTGCATATTATGGTTCATTCAGATTAATACACAGCAATTCTTGCTGACCAAGTAAACAAAAATTAATGCCTACAAAATCAATTCAATGTAAAAATAAATTTGCTGCCATTATAAATGTCTGTGCTTTGGATGTGATCAGGAGCAGACACTGTTTGGCAGCTGCAGACGTTGAAATGAATGATTTGGGAGAAATCTAAGCTTCACTGGGTATTTCAAATTACCAAAACCTCGGCCCAGTGAGCAATGAATGCATACACTCGTGTACTACGATTTCAAAACAACTTAAAACACTACACCTCTGTTTAGGCTTGTTGTACGCTTTGCAATGCCAACACAGCGAGCAATTCTTCCAAAACAGAAATCTTTCGTTCTGCTGTTAAAAGTGGCGAGTAAACATGGAACACTATTGATGTTTCAACTAGAAGTCAAAGACCACACTTTTGGTTGCCAGAAAATTCTGTGAATACAAAATTAGAACAAATTAAATTTACCTGTATCCATGCTCTTCTCTGGACTGCACTGCAGTATTAATTACAGCACTATGAACTTGAAAATGAGATGTATGTGTAAATGATTTAACATACAGCTTGTTGATTTTTGGTAATCTAATTTGTTTTTGCATAATGAACATTCGACAGTGTTTGAATGAACTTTTTCAAAATGTTCCCAAACCAAGTTCTAAACTCTTTCATGCTATAAACATGACTAAATATGTGCAGCATAGCAACCTCCCAGTGAATTACCCAGGCCAGTGAGGTGACAGTGCAATAATTATTTTTCTGTTCCATATAGCGGCAAAAAAAATAGATTGTTTTTGTTGAGACAATGATGTTAGCTTAGTGCCAAGTTTTTCTGCTTGCAAAATGAGAGTGTGACATTCGGCATGTGGTCAGCAATACTAAAAAACATTCGAAGATTCGAATAATTTATTGTTTGTGTACATCACTAGTTTGAAAGTTACTTAAAAAGAATTTTATTAAGATTCAATGACAATTTGGAAGTGCTACTGATTAACAATGTGGTATGATACACTTGACTGTTGTTGTATCAATTAATTTTTTGGCACCCTGCAACAATAATTAGCACATGTACTTGCATTTCAAAGTTTGCCAGGTTCGTCACAAATAACAAGAAACTAATGGAACATTGTTACATGCTAAATATTATTGAAACATTGGCTTGAACTGAAGTATCATTATTCACATTGTCATTGGAGCATAAAATGTGGGCTAATTTCAACACCTAAATTATGTTGTTTATTTTTTTAGAATCAATCTTTTTTCAGGCAACAATCATCGCAACATAACAGAAAGCATTCGAAAGACCTTATACCTAACTGCAGGAACTTATCTCAAGAAGACATAGCAGAAATGGAGGAATATTATGCGGAAGATTATTCATATCCATATCCAGAAGACTACAATTATTCATATCCATATGACGATTATTACGAGTCTTATGATTATGACGAGAAACTGAGCATCACATCAGGTACAGTCATCTTGATAATTGCGATCATTGGTTTTGTCCTTAACTTCATTGTGATCATCATGCAGATCATTAATGCCACATACAGAAGTTCAGTGACAAATTCAGGACTGTTGGTGTTAAATTTGGCCATTGCAGATTTTATCAGTTGTGGAGGAGATCTCTTGCTTATACGCACTGAACGTATACATCACGAATGGCTATTCAGTGAAGGAGCCTGCCGGTTCAACCGGCTTTTTCGGTCCGGTACCCACTCGTTCGTCATTGCTTACACCATTGTGTTCATGGTCATCGATCGGTGCATTGTGGCAAAGACAGGAAGCACACGGCTTCGCATTTGGAATCCAATTGCAATGTTTGTATGTTGGGTTTTGGGGATTGTCGGGTTCATTGTAATACCACTTCATACCAGTGTAGATGAGATAGATGGAATAAAATATTGTGAATATCACGACGATCCGCCTCCCGTGTCTGGTGCAATGCTCTCCGAATTCATCGTATCCTACATTATTCCTTTCATTATACAAGTTGTATTGTGGTTGCTAATCATCAACTTCAAGTCTAGTAACAAGTCCAACAGGTTGAATGGAGACGAGGGAGAATGTAGCGCTTGGATTGACGTTACATTCATATTAATATCATTTGCGTTCATCTACCTTATTGGTCCCATTATGATTCTAGGAGTTATAGCGCAAGCTGAAGCAGGACAAGAGATTTCTTTGTTCACGTTTCAGCTGCTGCTTTGGCTGTATTACGCTAATGTGGTAGTAAGGCCTGCGGTAATACTGACCGTAGGATATAAGATTGTGTGGTTGTCAAAAAATTCCAGCACCACGAACGATAAAGATCCAGAAAAGAGTTCTAAACAAATTCAGTGAAATTAATTTGCAACGACTTTTGAAAGCCAACTAATACTTACTTCCGGTTGACAAAATAAATACTTAATATATTTGAAAATGTATTTTCTTTACGCTTAATACATTGTAGTTCATGTGATACCAGTAATTAACACTTTATCAAATGTCATGTTTCTGGTACATTCTGATATATTTCTTAAACTATGCAGTTCAAACAATCCCAAGTCATAAGTCACAACGAATTAAATAATTAGAAGGAAGCATATTTTCATTATTGCACAAAAGAGTGGTTCTCATTTTTGACAACAAATGTCAAATGACTTCTGGCCATATATGATTATCTTCTTTGTACCTTGCCTTTGAAATAATACTTTTATTAGTTCTTGAAAGACCTCTTAATATTTTTACTATTTACTGTATATAGTGTATATAATGCAATGCACAAAGTAATAGACTAATCAATAATTAATAATAGTAAATAATTTATGGCCTAAGTAACATTCTTAATGCTAAGTGATATTGGCCGAACTGTTTCATATTCACTGTACTGTAAGCTATAGCAGTTTCATACTCTGTAACTCTGTACGTTCTGCACATATATACTCAATGTATCTAATTCGCAATAATTTTTGGTATTTCAGGTATTTATAAATGAGTGTAATATTAATGTTCATTATAATAATAGTAACAATAATAATATTTAAAAGTAACATTCATACGTAACAGTTCATTTTATTATTACAATTAGTGTGTATCTCAAATATAGCAAGATCTGTATTTCTCATTTTAATACAACAATGTGTTATTAGTACACACTTGTAAAAATGTATCATTATTTTTGAACTCAGCTTTGTATAGTAAACTATCTTTTGCACTTTATTTAACCTCCTAGGCCTAGGTCTAGTCAAGTTGCAGAAAAATAACCCATTTGCTTTTATTATGATTTGGCACGCAAATAAAAACTGAAAATACACAATTTATACAAGTCACCTAAGGCATCAAACAGGCAGTTTAAACAAAAGCAAAAGCAAAAGTTTCATTTTTCTACATCTTGTAAGAAAAAATTTATTAACTTCAAGTTCTACTTAGTACTATAGTTAGGACATTTCATGCCCAAACAGACAACATTTAACGTGAAAAGCTGTTAAGTATTGTAAACGAACATTGAGATTTAAGAACACAAGAGTAAGTAGCTAACGGCAGAAAAAGCGGGTGCAACATTTGACTTCTGCTAATCACCATGATACCTCAGGCAAATAAACAGAAAAACAACGGCTATCTAAACAGACAAGGAGGATTGCCAGATGGTGTGAAAGATTACTGATCTCCACAAACACCCGAGTGCGCATAGGCGAGTGAATGTGCCAGAAAACGGTGCTTTGCTAGAACACACCAAACGGTTTGACTGTAACCTCGAATATGAATTTTACACCGACAAGCACCTGTTAGGCTGTAAAACATTTATAACTGGAAAAAGAAACAACTGCTATGCCCGAGAAGTGTAATACAGGAATCCGAAGAGTGTTTTTCTGTAGCTGGTATGACAAAGTTTGCACATTATATGCATACAAACAAAGCCTGGAACAAAATTATCTACTAAGAAATAAACCAACTTAAACAAAAGTAAGACTTTAACAAAGAAAATTTCATATAATACGAAGTCTTTTAACTGTGTAGGATGTGTAAGCATAAATATATGTAGTTATATAGCATACGTAAAATCTGTAATGGTTCTGTTATGACAGCTCACAGGAATTCGCTTACACAAGCTAGTGGTTAGCATAAACCAATTCACGACTCTTCAGGAATATTTGAGATTTTAATGAACCTAGCACATAGAAATATCTACTGGTCAATGTACCACATCAAATTTCACCTCAGTTTACTCAGTGGGGCTTGATTATTTCAGATTTACATACATATAAGAGATTAAAAAACACAACACCAAAGGGCACGCATGGTCAACAAGCACCCTAAGACAAGAAGCAAACTTGCAAACTACCTTCTCGCACAAAGAATGTTACACTAAAAACATTTATAGATGGAAACAACATCTGTGCCTGCTGCTGTCTGGCTGTGTCTGCATGGTAATTTTACAACTGCTTGCACTTGAAGTTAGCAAAGAAACTCCGCTTCATTTTTTGTACATTTTTTGAACCTGAACTCCCTTTGACATAAGGTGAATAAAGAAAAACAGGACTATTTTCAGGCCATACCATTACCTATAATCAAAAGTACGTATCTTCCTACTACTTCAGATGTCATTTGAACTCACTTCACATTTTGGAAATGTAAGTGGGCAATCCACATATTGGCCCATGGACTACTTAGTTTCTTAGAAGACAGCCTGACATTTAGAACACAATAATAACAAATTCAAGCTTTTTATAGGTCTATTATTAACTCTTCAGTTTTGTTAGGGTCAATATCCAATAAAGTAAGTTTTAAGAGAAAGGATCTTAATGTATTTACAGTCTGACAGAATTATCATCAGTACACTGACAAAGAAAAATAAAATCAGGTCGTCAGCAACAACTGAACCCAGGAACCTCTGATTACTCATCAGACTTGATAATCATGACACCACCAATGCACTGAATTACTTCACCCCTTGTAAAGATACATATGCCAAAAATCCTCTTACTACATAAAAATCCTTTTGTAACTAGCAGAATACTCAAATTTGTATATTTAATGAAAATTCTGGTTTGAAAATACAGGTGCATATTAACCCATATGCTAACTAGGCTATAACCTAGGGCACCACATTTTAGGCGCCCAATTTTAAAAAAATTCTTATTCTCCTCGGAAAATGCGTATCCGTTCATATTCCTGTAAAGCCAGCATTGTATAACACACCACAGTTAGTTCAGTTACTGAGTTCAGTAGTTATAAGTGAGACATAACAAACAACTACAAGGTTTCTTGTGTATGAGCACTGTTCATATACACGTAATTAGCAATGATCATGTAGACACTAGGTTAATAGTATTACTAATACACCACAAGTAATTGTTTAATCTGTTCAGTACATAATCAATCAGAAATTTACAATTAGAGATATGCAGGGCAGATTGTCAAGAAATCTACCTAGGGTGTCGTGAAGTCTTGATATGCCACTGGTATGACCTGACTCCATCTCCATGCTTTAACAGCCTCTGTTAGTATTAATTTGTTATAGGTCTACAGTACATGCAAATTATGGCTTGGTTCAGCAAAAATTAAGGCAGCTCTGCCATCTGGTCGGCAAAATGTGAACTATAAATTATGTAAGTTATAGGCACCAAGGTAGTTTGACTGGAAATTGGAAATTAAAAAGCTAAAACTAGCACAGTAGAAAAAGTTACAATTCAGTGTAAAAGAAATAACCCAATAAAGCAATGACCCAATACACAAGCAATACTAAATTGGAAAGTCTGAAAAAATTTGCAACATAGCTTCCGTGCACAGTTGGTGTCAACTTGGTTGATGGGCAGGTAAGGATGTTATAAGTATGATTAAATTAACAAACTTATATCTTAAGTGTATATAAAGCAACCAGACTTGTAAACTACCCAATGCTGAGTCTGCACTAGGTTTACATAACAATAACATACACACACACATATACACAGATATATATATATATATATATATATATAGTATTGAACATTTAATTTTGTTTATTGATATTTCTAGTAGATATAAATTTTTATTAACATTTAACTTTTAAACTTTTACAGGTGCATCTTAAGTTGTATGCCTTTTTTGAATATTAAATAAATATAATCGTACTCACCCTCACAGAAGGGCATACACATAGACACACGCACAATTAGTAACATGCAAGTACGTAAATGTATGACATAGCTTGTTTGGATCCTAACAAGGCAAAGTACCTAAGCTACATTTAGATATCAGCCTGAATGTGATTTCAATCGTGGAGTAGCATGGCTGGTAAAATCAGCCAGTAACAATTTCCCTGGTGGTTATCCAGGTCCAAAGTTGCATTACAACAATTACCATTACACACAAAGTAACATCAATGACATCAGACATGCAGTCCACAGGGTGAGACATACTTAATTTTGAGACAACTACAATAAACTGTTAGAAAGTGTAAAATTCTTGCTTTGAAGATGGATCCGCATACTAATAGCTATGAAATAGACTGGTACTGTAACTCTGCCAGGTCCGTAAATAGTGTCGTTTCATTCACATGTCTGTGACAGTGACTATTCAACAGTACCATTAAACTTTGTTTAGCTTTTGTTTTTTATTATCTGTGTACTACTTAAGATGATAATGCATTAAATTCTTTTTTAAATACTAGGTAAATTAAATACTAAGGCTCAACTCACATTGAATCCGGTTATTGCAGTTTTAATTAACACAATATAGACTATTCGTGTCACTTTGCACAAATCCTGTAGAGTATACATTACAATTCAAATGTAAGTCATGAAGGAAAGGTACACCCTTTGTATATTATCTTTGATGTTTTTGTAATCACCAGTGTCCATCCTAATGTGTTTAAAAGTAACTATGTTTGTTAACTATAAACCAAAATTTATCTTTTAGGTCCCAATAATAATAATAACATTACACGCAAAAAATAACTGAAGTTTAACTTACTATGTAACGGTAGTCACATTTAGGTTCAAGTCAGGTTGAATGCTTCTCACCTTTAGCCTCAGGGTGGATTGTCAAAAAAGGCTATCACTCAGCTATAACAACAATAGCTTAAGTTGTACACCACTGTTTATTCTCATTTTCAATAACTCACACAGAAAGATTTTAGCACAACTAACATTGTCTTCAAACAACAATCAGTTAATCTTCTCCTCCTCCTGATCACTTTACCAAATTATCTCTACTCTTTCTTGATCATAATGACCAATGTAGTGATACGTGTTTCAAATCTTCAATACTACCATTAGTCATTACAATGACAAATGCTTTGATTTTCATGAAATTTCCAACTATATAACGGATTTCACTTCAATTATCTCTTTAACCAACAAATCAGATTTCCAACTATCATCCATCCAAACTTCATATCATGGTTGAGATTTCATGATAAATTAGTGATTAGTGGACTAGCTTTTGTGGATGCTATAGTTTGTTTTCAGAGAAAGAAAGTCATATGGGTCGGTCGTTTATTGAAAATAGATTATTTAAATTACTTGGTACATGTGCATTAATTAATTAATTATCACTACGACACTAGTAACAATACTACATTTCTC
This sequence comes from Tubiluchus corallicola, assembly GCA_030141605.1. Lineage (NCBI taxonomy): Eukaryota > Metazoa > Priapulida > Priapulimorpha > Priapulimorphida > Tubiluchidae > Tubiluchus > Tubiluchus corallicola. Next base: position 799,307 of record JAQGDQ010000028.1, read on the forward strand.
AAAGGGTGGCTGACCTTGATAACTCATATTCATAGTCATGGTTGCTTTGCCACCCTTCACACTTTCAGCACTCAATTCAATAATCACTTTACACTTTGTAATGCTACTGGTAATTGACTTTTGTAAAAATTATAAATTAATTGGTTACTTATCTTGTTAAAATGGTGAAAAATAAACTTGCTCACTTACTACTTACATTATAAACATAAATCCCCCTGCCTGGGGAGTGTGCCCACTGAGTTTCATGAACCAAGCCCTGTGCGTGTGTGAGTTATTAAAGAAACAAAAAGGCACAAATCATAATAATAACAACAGGGGGTAAATGAAGAAGATTCTGGCTCTGCTTAAACAAAAAAAAGTGTAAAACATACAGTACCGTTAATGCTTCAGAGATACAGCATGGCTCAATATTGTAAAACTAATCCGTAATTTCGACATTTTAATTAAGATAAGTTTGTTTCCTAATATATAAAATAAAAAGTTAGTATTTTAACCAAAAAACAGTAAATATAATGTAATAATTTTGTTGAACGAATGCGCTTTGCGCCATAGAACATTTTCTTAACATTTTGGAATTTCAAAGAACGGTTCCTTTTTATTGAATATAATGGTGGAATCGTTTGCCAGCTTTAGTATTTACTCCTAACACGTGGGTGACGTCGTGGTCTTTCGGGCTTGTTGCTATTTTTCAGTGATTAAAGTTTGGGATTTTATTGCTCAAGTAATTCAAAGTGTTTACATAAAGAAACGTTAAATAATGCCTTCATCTACAAACATAGCGTCACAGGTGAAATTTAGTACTTGCATTGAAAAAAGTTCATTTCCAAAATACTATAATTATGAATTTACGTATTATTACAATGTAGGCTGTTTGGCGCTGAGTAACCCACTACTGCACTAGCCGAAGTAGCACGCGTCTTACATGGGCTGCCCAAATAAGACACTAGAGACAGGCCACAAATTGAATCGTTAACCGTACTGGCAGCACCCGTTGTTCTTGTTTATTTAATGATATTAATAATAATTGAAAACGTCAAAAACGTTGAATAATTTATTATACATCTGGTAAAATAAAAGAATCTTATTTTGAGTTAGTAAAATGGCCGATATTAAATTTGGCTTCAATATTAATCTTTTTGAAGTGAAATAAGCCTATTTCTTAGGCGATTCCAACATTTACCCAAGGTATATCATTTTTATTTTGTCAGACAGGTGATCCAGTTCACTACCTCTTGGACAAATAATTGTTTTCTACTAAGTAAATGGGCTAGCGAGCTAAGTGCCCTACATAGTTTCCATCTTTAAAACATTAGATACTTAGTTTAATGTTATGATGACTTAATGGAGCTAATAAAAATGATGATATCATTGTAAAAAATACATTGTAAATTGTCAAGGAGAATCCGTCATAATTACAAAGTACTTTTTTATAAAACAAATTTAGTTTTACGTTTCATTATGTCATAATTCTCGACAGAAATCGCCAGTGTCCTACTTGGGCTGCCCATGTACGACACTTCTTTTCCGCAAATTTAGCACATGCATTTTACCGGAAGTGTCCTGCTTCAGCTAGTGGATTACTCGGTGCCCTACATAGACCATTATTCATTACTGCAGTGAACAAGGTAGGACAATAAAGCTTACAAACGTATGGCTATTACTGCAACACACAAAGCAAAACAGTTAAGGTTTCAGAAAATACTCTGATTTTGGCTCAGGTATGGTACAGATTTAATCTTAGTGTTCAAAATCATATGTGTCTAGAGTTAATTCGGATAAAAGTGCAATGGTATGCTATAGACAATCTGATTTATCTTACTCTCAATCCTTGTAAAAGTTTGCACAAACCCTTTACTGACTTTAAGTTACGTATAAGGTCCCATGATAGAGTTGACATCTAAAGTACGTATATCTGCTCTGTAGTTCTGTTTGGTTTAAAAAAGATTTATTACTAGTACTGTAGTAATAAAAACTATATGCATAGTACCTATCTATCGATCTATATATATATATATATAGTACCAGTTGTACCATCAAATTTGTTCACACATATAGTGTTGCAAGTTGTGTGCATTTAGTTTCTTAACCTGTTCCAATACCAGTTCAGTTTAGAGGATTATACCTGATAATGAGATAGGTTCCAGTCCATCCACAATGTTTTCATTAAATAGAGTCTGCTGCTGATTAATGGATCTGGGCTTGTAGAGAAAAACTAGTGATAGCTTTGGCTGATGCTGTGATTATGATAATGATGATGTGAAATAATTGGGGCGACTATGATGATTAGATAAATAAACATCCTCACATTGACACTTGATTACAAGTAAAAAGTTTTGCAAACCTCTCCCTTCAAAGTAGACTATATATTTAGACATTGTGTAGCTACCCATTTTAAGGAAATGCAGGCTTATAAAAATAAAAACACTCAAATTTTCAGATTGATGAAATGGAGTCTGAGCTTAAATATTATAATAATAGATTGGAGGACATTGCTCGACGCTTACGACATGATGATACACTTTCCAATGTTCAAAAGTAAGTAAGTTTAATAATATTTTATTTACTACTTTATGGAAAGTTCTAATTTGTACCTGTAGATGACTAAGAAGAAAATGTATGTTATGTCAACAGTTTCTCGGATGTCTCTATGCATATCACTTACCTGTTGATAGACAAGCTTTTACGTTTGTTGAAGACATCAAAGCTGAGCTGAGACATGTTTTGGAGTTTTATTGCTGTTTTCAGAAAGAACCTCAGAGATGAAGAAGAGCTGATCAAGAGCGACAAAACTATGCAGGGTAAATTGTACAATGTTTTAAAAATGTGATTCACATTTTAAATTATAGGAAAACTCTTCATAAATAAAGTTGGAATTTTATATTATTTCAATTCTGTCTTATTACATGCGGTGCTGGAGGTAGTAGTAACACTGTATGAAACTTGTAAATTTAAACTCCTGTGATGACCATCAGGGGCATCAATTTTATGAGTAAGTCAGTATAGTAACATTGCGTAAAGTTTGAAAACATTATCAGAACATTTGTAGTACACTCTTCGCTAAGCAAAAATTGCATTGTCAGTAAGGTCAGTGAACCATTGGTAAACACTGGGATTATGACACCAATTGGTGTGAACATTTTAAATTATTAAGAACTTTCTTTTTGACTTGCACTAGTGATACGAGTCCTTTAAACAGGTAAACGCAATGCTAAGTAATATAACTTTTTCGGGATATACTTTAAAATTCCATTCCTTTCTCCTTAAATAACCTACTGTTGAAATGATAAAATTATAATGCAAGTGTGCATTTTTTAAATACATTTACTAATGTTATGTTGCATCTCCTGTGTAACATGTATTACTAATATACGCATTTGAGCTCAATTTCCAAAGACAAGCAAAGTCAATCACCAGAATACCAGAATATGCAAGGAAAGGAAGACAGTGCTCCGTCTTGCAGTGAATGGAAATCATTTTCTGATAAATTTCTGACAGTAAAAAAGTACAGTACGTGAAAAATGCATATGCAGTTTTTATACATGTATGTGCAGTGTGCAGAGCCTCTGAGTTTCTTGTTTATTTTTACACATTCCTAGTTCTGCAACATTAAAGTAAATTGTGATTTTCTAGAATTAAAACAAATTGTTTTTCAGAACAAAAAATACGGCACCTACGGCAGCAGAACTCACAGTCGTTCTACTTAGCACTATTATTGCTCATGTTCATCATGCTAGTCTACTACCTGCTTTGGGGAAAACCCCAATTTTCCACAGCTAGTGAAGTTTCAAGAGATCAGAGGTATGTGCAGCCGCCTCTGCAATGGAAAGGCCCTGAACACTCATGATCATGGATAAATTTCTGGGAAAAATTTGAAATTTGTGCCAACACGTGATTTTGTATTGTGATACTAGTTTCTGCTAATTGTAACAGGACAGTAATTACATGGGTGCAGTAAATACCTTTGTAAGAATGCAAACATGTGGCGCCATCTCTTGATAAGAAGCAGCTTTATAAAGCGTAGTTTTAATTTCAACATTTCCGTCAGATGACACTTCCTTTAGTAAAAAGAACATATACAGGGAATGTGTGCATTTTTAAGTATTGCAGCAATTAATAGAACTGGCCTACAAAGGTCATATTATGAGTTAAGAGAGCCAGTGCTACCAGATTACAGATTGTTTTGTCTTACAAAGTGTACGTCTGTTATGCATTCTTGTCTATGAAACTCAACTAGTTATAATTCCACTAAGATGGAGATAACTTTTGTTGTATCTAGCAATTGATTTTCTTGCCAAATCATATTAGGTATCTTCAAAGTTCATGAAGTTGCAACTGAAATACTTTATATGTCTCTATTGTTAGATTTTCTCCAGCTGTGACATGACGTTTTTCGTTACAAATGAACTTCTACAATTTGAGGTTCCGTGACTCCGTCTAAATTACTGTTATGACAAATATAACCAAGTACATGTTTTTTAACATATAAGCTCATTAATTTGTATATATTTTGTGGTAACATAGTTGTTGTCTTTGTATGTTATCTTGTGCACAATTGATCAGTAACATTTTGTTTGCTTTTGAAACACGTTCTATTTTCAAACAGTGATGGTAATATTTTTATTCACATCACAAGGTTAAGCTTGTACAGTAACCCGACATTGGTGTTGGCCACCTGCCGTAACTATTAATAGTGTGGATACACGCAACTCTTCCATAAGTTTTGTTGTTTTCTACGATTTTTATTAAAAAATAAAATTGAACTATTCCTGCAGTCTTGTTCCTCACATTATTTGTATTACACTACTTTTTGGTAATTTCTCATTACAAGAATTAAAGTAAAGAAAAATGTATTAAATGGTAGCCATCGCTATGCCTTTGGTTTGAGAGTACACTGCCACTAGTCTTCGACTGACGACAATGTTAATTTAGAGGTTAAAACCATGTGGTGCAGTTTTTTTCTAAACTTTTGTAGGGCGATTTAAAAAACTATAACATTGAAAGACCTTCGTAATCTATTTTACTGTTTACGTTAATCACGAAATCAAAGGGGGAAAGAACCTGTTATAATTGAATGTAAGACCGCCCGCCCTATCCACATTGTACACGATTACATCACAGTTGGAATCATCACCAGGAGTTCATAAAGCAGTTTTGCATAAGTTCATGAATAAGAACTATACTTACTAGGAATATTATAGGAGTTGTACAACCATAAGCTTCAAATTACTAACTTACGTAGATGTGCCTACATGTTGTTGGGGTTGATGGAACATTCTGATTGTGTCTAGCACTAAAAGCATCTTTTAAGTCTAGTCATAAAACAGTTTTCAAATCTCCATTTGCATTTAAGAAGTGCAAGCCTCGAACTGAGTGTTTGGTCAAAATTTTCAAGTCGAGTCACTGATGCAACTAAGTTGGTACTCAAATCTACTCGGGCTAACAATTTTCTTACTCAGTTTTTGAAACTGTGCTGTTAAAGTAACAGAACTGTTGCACAAACTTAATAATACAAGTACACAGTTTCTCTGAAATTTTTATCATTAATTACTGTTATTTATACACAAATCGAGTACAACGCTGACAAGCTACCAACTTGTCAAAATGTATGAAGTGTAGAAAATGCTAGAATATTTTTGAAAGAATTCAAGCAAACAAAAGCTCACAAAAGGTAATAACAACATTTGCCACTTGTTCCACACAAAATGGGCATTCTTCAACAGCTCACAAGCAACAAAAACAAGTCTTACTAATTTTAATCTTTTACAAAACAGTCCAAATCCTTAATTATGCATCATATACATGACAGGCTGACAGCTAGCATTCTTGAACATCCCATTAAGCATTTATACTGTAGCTATAAACTTCCTTTTTGTTCTGGTTACAACCAGAAACTTCTATTGTCAATTATTACTTTAATACACTGATCAACAGTTTGTAAAAATATTTAAAAAATTGAATTCATCACTTTATCTGTGCAACACTAGCATGCTATAACACTTGTGGTCAGTACTTGTAATTAATGACAACTTATCTTAGCAAAATGAACTCCAATATTTACAGATTACAAATGAAGAAAAACATTACTGTACAAAATTCAAAGCTATTATCATAAGAACTTAACATTTTAACATCAAGTTCCATAAAACACAGTCGTCCAGAAAAAACGTTCCCTCATACTAACTCGTAAGTAAAGATGTTTGCAAAAGAGATCTACATCATCAAGTAGGATGGTTACTCCTCTTTCCAAAGAGCTATCCACCAATGAAGGTTTACAAGTTAATTTCAGGGAGCATTTTTTTGGACAACCCTGCATATACCATGACTTATTTAGAACACAGGAATTATTGTTTCCAAATCTTGCTGACTATATGCCAAACATATTACTTTTCATGCTCACGACTGTCTAATATGCATCCAGTGAACCCAAAGTTTTGCTGTTATCGTAGCAGTTTGATGACACTCAAAGAGGAGTTCCTGCTCACAAACTGGATGTAAGCAACAAACATATTCACCAAGCACTTGCTGGCTACTGACACAGCATAGTATACACATAAGCAAATGCAAGACAGTGTTTGTAACATTCATTCACGTTAAAGCCTGCAGACAATATTTATAACAAATTTTTAGAACTGCACACATGACCATCATTCATCACACGGCTCCTGTCCATAGTGTTACAGTTGACGTTCCTGATAAAGGTTTCGATCTGCAAAGTGGAGCAAAAAATACCATCATCAGGTACTTACTATTTATATTAATTATACTGTTAGATGATTAATTAGTTTAACCTTTCTCGGGATAGAACAATGTTTCTCTGGATAAAAATATTGACAAATTTGTAAAGCAAGGTGACACAAGCAAGTACTAGAACAGGTTAATGCAATAAATATAATTGGAATAGCCTGGTTACCTTTAGATAATAAACAGGTTGTAACAAAGGAACTCAAAATAGTATATACAATGATCAACATTCAAAAATAGCCTATTAAAGTAAAGCAAATTATTCAAAAAAGTCAAAAATAGCTATTGGATCCCTAATTGGCATTCCTTACAAAAACTTGCAGGTACATGTAATTCTACAGTTTGAAAACCAAAAGAACTCTCCAAAAAGTCTAATACTTTTTTGTATATTGCAGCACTCTGCAGGGTGAAATCCAGCATTTACAACAAGCCTTACTCATAATGTTTGTAATGAGACCAGAACCTGTCTCATTATCAAGGCCAACCCTCTGAGATGAAACAGTGAACCGGAAAAGGGTGTCTTAGCTAGCTGCTGCCTTCAGACATAAACAGAAATTGCACCCTCTCTTTGCAAGGAATTTTTTTTAACTTAATCAAAATTAATACTGGCAGTGCTCCAATCTTAAGCCACAAAATTCTACTGATGCTAATAATATTATAATGATGAGCCTAACTTAAAAATAAAAACAAAAATACGTAAAGTGGTTAGTAACATTTTTTAAACTGCAACTACTGATGAAGAAAAAACACAGAAACTTGCTAACAATAAATAATTACCATAGGTCAGTAATTTAAGGAGCACATTTTAAAATGCAACAAATTCCATAACTGATTCACTGCATGCATAAAAATATATCATAACATGTTAATAATAACATATTATAAAATTATATTGTATTTTAAAAAAAAATAGGAATTATAACAGACAACAGAAGCGTATTTGATTTTGTAAACAAAAAAAAACCTAGGTAATCTCTAAGGTAGGCTCTGCCCGATTTCCGCTCTTCTGTTCAGCGTCATTTACATGACTCTTACGTTTAACCGTGTTAGTATAGACAATGGCATAAGTGTTGCTTCGAGCAACTGTCTCGGACCGGCACGGTTGGACAACTGTTCGGAAACTGTCAGGTTGCCTAGCAAATTAATGCCAAAAAATAATAATGACTGAAAATGAAAAGTTGCTTTTGTAGACTAGAGTGAAAAATAAATGCTTCACACATAGGCCACTAGATGGAACAAGTAAAAGAACATAAAAATGCATGACACAATGCTCTCAAAAATGAAAAATCACAATCAAGCAATTGAATTATTACTATAGGGAAAGATCCGCTTATGAAAACACATTTCTTTGCTACATACAAGAGCATTCGAAATTCTGAGTGGTTGTTCATATTTGCAAAAACTTGTTTCCACTCTCGATGGCATGGTTGTATTGTAATTGTACGTTCACCAAAAGAAATTAGCACTAATATTTTAAGAACAAAAATCCTAATATTCTACAAATTGGACAAAAAATGTCAGTGTTTAACTTGAAGCTTCAGAAAGGAAAATAAAGTAGGTCTTGCCTGAAGGATTAAGGACTTAAACAATAAGATTTTCGAAAAAGCTAAATAGAATTAGGATTGCTTGATATTATTTATATTCGTTTCTTGCAGAGAAGTTAGCCACTTATGTATTTTCAAACACTAAATTTTTACTTTTGCAAGTTTTTGATATGTATATGAAATTGAGCGTATAAAGTTTGTAATTTTATTGCGATGCAAATTTGTAAAAAAAATACTTTTTATTTTGCTATATCTGAAGTAAATCATACAGGTGATTACATAATGTAAGAATGATAGAAAAATAAAAATATGTGTAAAAGTGTCACAGAATTGAGTTTTGATTGTAATCATGGCTTCCGACAGTAATTCACAGTTCAAAGCCAGTATCCTCAAAATTTTGTGTTCACTTTGTGCACCTGGATCAACAGAGTTTACAGTAAAAAGCCGAGAATACATCTGTTCGGGAGGTACAAACTTGTGAGGGCAAGGGTCAATTTTCTAACAACTTCACTATTGCATCTTTTTACTGTTTTAGGTTTTATGGATTAAGAACATAAACAGTTGAATACTGCAATCATACTTACTTGGCTTTGGCATGTGTTAATATATGAGATTTGAGGTTAGTGGACTGTGCAAACTTCTTATTGCAACCATCAAACGGACAGACATATGGACGATCTCCGGTGTGGATCCGGACATGGGTCCTTAAGTTAAAGTCCAATGAAAATCGCTTTCCGCATCCCTCGAATGTACACTGTAAAATTAACATAGAGATATAGAGTCCAGATACTGATGAACAGAATGGCTGAAAAGTATTATAGTAATAGTGCATCCTAACTAGCACACTGATTATTACTGATTATTGATCTATAATATAACATACATCTATTTACTATAGTTGTTTTTTTATAAAAAAACATGACTTAAATCAGCAAAATAGCACACACAGGGATAGAAAAACTTAGTAAGTGTAGGATGTCAATAGAGGCAGTCGACAGAGGCAGATATGGAATTTAGGTATCATTAATATTAACATTAAATCCCACCTGAAATGGTTTTTCGCCTGTATGGACCAACTGATGTCGTTTCAATTTAGAGCTTTCTACGAATGCTTTCCCGCACTCGGCACACACATGCACTCGTGGTCCATGTGTGTGTAGATGCTTGCGCATAGCTGAATTGTCTCTGAACATCTTTGTACAACCCTAAAATTAATTAATAAAAGCATTTTTTCATGAGATAAAATAAGAAAGATGAGATAAAACACTTGAATAATGACTGCTTGCCCCATTTGGTGAGCTCCGCTGCAGAACAGTTGTGCAAGCAATATTTTCTAACAGTATGGCTTTGTAGAAGCCAATTTCAGAACTAATCATTTGTTGTCAAGAATGTCAAATCAGGAATTTACAGAAGCAACAACTCTGTATTTTTGCACTAGACTCAAGCAGAGTGAAATTTTGTCTATTTCTGCATGCACTTCAATTAAAATTTAATAATAAATTGAATTTATTCGATTCACATAAGAACAATGCTTTCATTAACATATGAATCCATGATGTCTAATATCAATCTATGGCTCATGCGCAACTCATAAGTTCGTTTGAGTTCACAATAGTATAAGCATGTTTCGTCATCTGCTCAGCAGCTGAAACAATGTCTTGTTCAAGGTGCTGCTACCTTAGGAGGCAGCACCATCTAACACAATAATAAGATCAATTGGGACAGTTACTTCCAGCTTCGTTTAAGACCTCTAGGAATTCTACTTGGAAAACAAGGTAAAAATGCTGAATACCAAATGAATACATCTGAGACACATCACCACAACTAAATGACACATCAGAATGAAACCAAGAATATTAAAAAATTACCTTGTGAGGACAAGCAACTGTTCTTGGTATATCATCTCGCTCTTTTTTGGGTTTCATTCTAAAAAAAGACAACAATTTATAACAGTTTTCTTGCAAACAAGTGTTAAATTTTGTCAATTTATATAAACTGCCAAAATTATAAATAACGCTTTTGCGCATATTTTCGAAATTATATCACACAAATTTAGTTGTAAGGTGCATGAAGCTTTTATAAGCAGTTTATTTAAACATGCAGTAACTATCTATAATGTACCATTTTATATTAATTTATTTGCTAGTTGTCGCCACTTGCAGTACATTTTATAGTACGCTTATTAAATATCACTTTGCATTTGTATTAGTTTTTATAATTCATTATGAATTTCATACATATAAATGCTGTTACTTATGTCAAAAAATTATTTTGCTTAAAAATTTGTACACGTTTCGCCATACAATTGGCATTGTAAAATAAAAAGGTTCTCTAGTCAGCAGCAGTGATTAAATAAAATGAATAAGTTATTTCACAAATGAATAAATGAAAAATAATTTTTTTTGATTCAGGTTAAGTCATTGTCATTGTTAAGATCACACAGTATTTCAGGAAACTATTTAACTTGACTAATTATTTAAATAACTGAACTAAAAAAATTAACTTTCTGCCATAAGTGGAGAAAGGTCATGCAAAATTTTAAATAAATGAAATTGCAATTTGTTTCAAATTTTAAAATTAAATCATATCGGCACCCAAAAAGTGATTCAAACAGAAAAAAATGCTTTTTTCAAAAAATCCTTTCTCTAACAAATGAGTTTTCCATAATCTTAGGTTTATAATAATTTTAGTAATTTCATTCATAAAAAAGAAACCAATTCTAAAATTTTATAACATTAAAAAATTATATTTTTTAAAAATGTTTGCAAAATTTCTAATTTTTGACATCAAATTAAGTTAATTATCTGTGCTTTTAATTAGTCAATAAAACATATATTATATAAATTCTTCGTAATTCTTTAAATTTAATTGCTTTTTAAAATATGGTTTAAGAAAGAAATGATAACGTCTTTTCATGTTTTTACGAAAAACATGTATACTCACCTGTTTCAGACTCTTTGCATAAAGCATTAAAAATAATTTTACACTTACCACTATCACGTCATTATTACAATTTTAGGATTCAGCTAATTTTGTCAAAAAAGTTGCAGTACAGTCAGTATAGATGTAAGGACATAAATCAAATTATGTAAAATTTGCCAAAAATTCTGTAAAATTAAATTATGTATTATAGTTAAATTATCATTATATTATTTATCTTGATATAATTTTTATTATGATGTACAGCATTTCTATAATGCTACTTTGGAATTCTCTAATTTTTAAGTGAAAAAATTTTGATATCATAGTAAAACAACCTTGCAAACTCTGCAAGTTGCTTTGGATCGCTCAAATCTACGCCTGGGATTCCCCCTGGCGGAATTTTTTTGCCAGTCATGTATTCGGTATAGTCCGGATCAGGTTCGGATTCTTCCGATAATGGTTTCTTGTCGTCTCCGCCTGAAAGCGAAAACAAAGAACAGAATATTTTACAGGCTGTACATGCCAAAAATTGACGTTAAATTTCAGCGAAACTCCATGATATAAGACATTGAAATACATACTAAACAAAAATAGATCCCATAATGAAGCGACAATCGGCAGTCTCGTTTAAATTGGCGATAAACACAAGCAGTATACAATGGCGAAAAGCAAGAAGACATTTTGGAAAAATGGCGGCCACACCGCCATGTTGCAAAACGGCCATTTTTCGATAAAAATATGGCGGCGCCCACAGCTTTTCATGGCCGACTCACAAATCAAAACAATGACTGAAAATTAATTAAAAAGTTGACGATAAAGTTGGTAATATGTGGGAACATTACCGCACATAGACAAAAGTGAATTTGTTACAAAACCGCTTCTCGACCGATACTTTGTTCTACACTTTATACGACTTTTGTAAAAAACTTTAAAATTTCCATTTTAAAACTCGATAGGACAATCTAACAGCAATAAAGTAATCAGTTAACTATTTTAGCATTTGTAACTATTATTTAGAAATGCAAATAAACTCACCCGAGGCCCACATAGTCACGGAAAATTCGCCCTCAAGTGTTTTTATCTGAACCTGTTTTTGCTCCCATTTTCTCGCTCCTCGTTCAGGATCAAGACTTAGTTCCATGTCCGGTCTTTTAATACTTTTTCGTGGTCGTCCTTTGATTCTCTTTGAGCTAGCTGGCTCAGTTTCGATCACGGAGTCCTCTGCATCGGGCAAAGGAATTTCATACTGAATAACACCAAACTGATCGGCACCCACAACTTCTTCCGCCGTTTGCAAAATAATTTCCTCTCGTCCAGGTTCTGGCAGTGGTTGGTAAGCAATCATAGGCTCTGTGTCGCAGTCTGGGATTGTAGTTTCCACTGTTTCGATTGGCATTTCAACTGGGATCGTTTCTATCTCGACTTCTTGTATTTCTTGCTGTATATCGTCAGGGTCAATAACTATTTCGTTCACCACCTCCTCGTCTATATCCGACGCCATCATGCTGGCTGTGAATATGATAATGAGGCACGCCAAGTTCGCTGACGGATGACGACGTCAAGCCGTCTACCAATCATTGCGCTTGTAACATAAATGCACGTAGGTCGTGTTGTTTATTAGCATTTTAAGCCGAGAGAGAATCCTCGGCCTAATCTGTACTACAAAAATGGCCAAGTAGTCCTAATTAGAGTTAGATTGTTCTAACTTATAAGGCTATATCAACATCGTGCCGTATCGCGTTTTTCCACTTTCATTAGAATTCTAGCAGCAAAGGATTCTATAATGTCCTATCCCTTTTAGGTTTGAATATGACGTAAATTTCGACAAAGGATTGACGTTCTAAGAACTTGTAGCTATTATTATCATAGTTATAAAGTTAAAAGCTTACGAAACTCGGAGACAGTGGGTTACTGTAGTCCTTGTGAGGGCAAATGTTTGCTTTAGTCATATTACTTTCCGTACATGTCTCTCAGCACAATTAAATCAAAAAGGAAGAAATCCACATTTGGGCAAGACACTGAAACCCATTGCTTTTGGTGCAAAAGATCAAGCTCCGACATGAAAACATTGGGCAAAAGCATTTTGACACTGACAGTTTTTTTATTTTGTGACTTTGACGTTTATTTACTTTTTGAGCTGAAGAGCAATGAGTTTCGAGGCCCAGCCTGGAACTTTCTCCCTCTGCCACAGTTGAAGCTTATATGGCTTCATCCGTTTTCATTTTATTGTGTGTACACACATCCGGCAATCCAGTTTGATGTATGCGATTATAAATGTCTTACCCACGCTCTGAACCCTTTCAGCATGAGCAAAAGTTAAAAACGTAGTATATAAATTAAACATGACACATCATGATACATCAATTCAAAATTGAAAATATACAAGGTAATCGTGCAGTTGAAAAATAATGATTATGTGCATGTCAGTACTAGCTTTACCGTCTGCTTAATTGTATTTCTCTGCACATTCCTAGAGGAACAACACCCAGAAGAGCTGCTTTATAAACCAAGTTTCTTTATTTAGGCTTCTACATCTGGTGTAAAGCACCATTTGGCGATGACGTATTAGCAGATCAGAAATCCTTTTTCCAAAACTGCGTTAATTGACATTTTATTTTCTAACAGTAACGGCACGACACTACAGCCTCTTTTGGATAATTTGTATAACACACGCATGTGCCCTATAACTATTCTGCAATATAGGCTAGCTGAACTCCCAATCGGTGAGGAATATTAAGTGCATTGTCCATAATATCATTTATGTACTATTTTTATCATCAGTATTATTGGCAAGTTTTGAAAGTAAATTAATTGTCAGGCTGACAGAAACATTATAGCTGTAGCTTGTAATAAGAGCATACGTAAAAGCATAATATAAACACGATATTGGAACTTATAGAATAGACCATAAACACCTGACACCTTCAACTGGGATTCTTTTCAGGAAATTGTTGATTTGATTTTGAATCCCGTTTTTATAAGAATCGTTGAAGGACATGTATATTATTTTATTTTAATTGTCCATACCTCTGTCTTGATCTGTACAATAAAGTCAAGGCAGAGGAATGGACAATTAAAATTAAAAGGAGAAGATTAAGATGGATAGGACATGTTATGCGACTACCAGATGACAGTCCATTAAAGTTAGCTTTCAAAGAAGCACTACAGAAAGAAAAGAAACCGCAAGGAGGACAGCTGCTGACTTACATCAATTTCATCCAAAAAGATTATATCAACACACCATTAGATATCAAAAATACAGAGACATGGGAGGTTGCGGGTGGCAGGGCCGCATGGATTTAAGTGATCATGAGGGTCATGTGTGACTCCAGAGATGATATATTATACTGTCATGATTATTGGTTAAGCGAATACACTCATAGAAACCCCATACTCTTCCGTAAAATATTGTGGATTAACAATTTAAACTTTACTATGGTTGGTGCGGCAATCGCCGCGACAGGCAGATTCTCAAATCACCGCATGAACATGCTTGCGATTTCCTAACTGAGAAAACTAACTAATCCGACCCATAGAACGGGCCATATGACTGGCAAGGCAATTAACGTCACGTTGCGTCGCTGCGCCACCTATGAAGGAGTAAAATCACTTCTTAAAATTCTTCTCTAAAAGAAGCGCCTGTTATTGTTTAAAGAGTAGTGTCACGTGTTTGTGGTACTTTTTACCTTTAGTCTAATAGTTTTTGCAAGCTAGTTTCATCCAATAAACTGCAGCAGAATTTGCGTAAATGAAAGTTTTAACTACAAACGTATGCAAAAGTTAAGAAAAAAAGTTATTGACATTTTTGAAAAACTGTCCTCTTCCCTGGGATTTTAGAATGGTTTCGCCTGATGATGTCATCTCGGCCGATACTGCCGGCGACCAAAGAACCTCGCCTTGTATAATTGGTGCTTTACGTGTTTTTATCGTTGTTTGCTTTTTCAAAAAATGCTTTGGTGTTTTTGTTCTACTTGCAAATTCTCGTCATAGAAGTCAAAGCCGTGATGGGCCAAGAAGTGTCAAGAACGGATTTTGAATGGGTTGCTTCAGACGAACCCCATGCTTCTCGGAGGAAAGAGATATTGAGTGAGTTACACTGAGTTTACAGAAACAAAATTTTCATTGATAATGGATACATTGCACTGGAATTAAGTAATTACTTACAAAATGGCGATCGAATTGATTAATAGTAGTGTTTAAGGCTACGTTCAATTTTCAAATAATTAGAATTATAGACAAGCATCTATACAAGTTACAATGTTCACTATAGCAAGCCTTGAAAATCCCAACTTTGTTGTTTAAATTAGTTTCTAACTTAGGCTAATTTTGATGTTATGGGGAAACCTCTTTTTTATAATTTAAATTTGTTTATTTTCTTGGTTAATTATTGCCCTTGCTATATACAGGTGGCTTTGATGTTGAGCCCTCAATTTGCTTTTGAGATACTAACATTTTGAATACTAATCACATTATCTGGCAAGGCATTCCAGCAGGGAATAACTCTTTCGGTGAAAACGTGACCTGTTATGTTAGTACAATAGAAACCCTGGAACAGTTTCATCGAATATCCATGTAGATCATAGTGACGATGAGTCGGGACAAAAAAGTTATCTTTACTCTAAATGTCAACTCATTCAAAATTTTGTAGAAATGAATGACATCTAGTTTTGAGTCTCTAACTGAGTGAGGTGACGTCTACAACTTGTCCATCAGTCATAATTCGAAGATAAGTTGGGATATAAGTCTATATATTCAAATCTTTCACTTCGGTTGGCTGATTAATTTCGGACCCACAATGTTTGTATCTAAAATCGTACTTGGGTCTAATGCAAAGTGCAGAACACTTAATTGGCTTTGGGGTCAAAAAAAGATACAACTCACACCATCTTTCTACCTGGAATGCAATGTTTTGTAGATTGACGCATTGTCAGTATGTATGTATCACCTTGTAGATTTTTACAATCTTCTACATATAATACTGACTTTCCATTAAGTTATCTGGGATGGTCACTATATTGATTAGGAAGCAGTATGATCCTGAAAGAGTTCGTTTAGGGGTACCACTTTCTACATGTGTCCATCCAGATGAATTTTCAGCTTTAGCAACTCTCTATCAGTTCATCTTTATAATTTTATAGTCAACATAATGCATTATCATTATAATTGACAGGCCTGTGGTTTCATAGTGTATACTTATTATAGTCACTTGGTATTGCTGAAGAAAAGCATTATAAGCTATTCATGGGGTCATTAGAAACACTCAAGTGTTGAGCTTAGAAGTGTTCACCGACCGTGTGGACACCGACACTGGCAGTGAAATTAGAATGTCATTCAAGTTGACGATATCAAGCTTGCCTTGATTTTTGCCAGTGTCAGTCATCATTTCTGTATGAACAGCCAATAATAATGTGTGCTGGTGACTCAGTTAAGAGTCCATTTACAGCGAGTGCCAAACTGTGCTCTATCACTAAAAACAATAAATTGTTAATAAAAGGCATCTGTATATATAAGTGCATGTTAGCAGAAATTCCATGACTGTATGAAGATTGAGCCAGGAGGGGGAATTAGTTATTGTGGGTTTTGCACAGGGAAACATATAGGTACGTTGTAACTGAAAGGCAGAAATTTGTCAAGTAAGCGATCGTACTAGGTGTCATTGTCATTTGAATATAATATAAAAATTTATAAATTTGTATTTCTGCTTTTAATACCTAAAGTACTTGACATATTTCGTTTTGCCGCACATGCTAAAATAAACCCTGTTTTCATACAAGGTTTTTGGGACTATTTCTGAAACAAAATGAACACACCTTTTACAAATAGGAGTTAGTTACTTTATCTGCAAAGTAACTGTCTGTGAAAACTCAAAACTGATCATGTGAACAGAGTTCAGTGCTTTCATTGTCATTGGTTTGTAGGACCATGTGGACTGGGCACAACATAATAACAGTACCGTTTCAGGAACATGTTAGTTATGTATCACATTGAACATAATCACTGCATACTTGCCACAGCAATTTAGAAGTTCAACTATTGTAGCAGTTGCAAACCGGTCAAACCGATCTTTATTCATTTTTGTACAATTTCCGACATTTGTTACTACAGTGTAGTTATATCTTAACTTAAGTGGACAGACACGGTAACTTACTAGTAACAAATGCAAGAATGTTCAATGTTGCCTAAACAATTAAGTCTAGTGAATATCTCTGAATGATTAATTAGATCATTGTTTTGTTAATTATTTATTGTCAGTATATAAGTGGCAAACCCTGGCATATGCAGAATGGTGGGCTGCCAGACACTGTGCCGTAAATAATAAATAACTGAGTAATTTATTATGAATGAGCAACATAAGTGACTTTTTATTGCACTTTCGGATAGATTTTAATGTTCTAAGTAAGTAAGAATTAAAATAAAAAATTGAGTTTTTTAAATTTGCTAGTTTAATTGTATTTACAACTAAACTGGTAATTTTTATTGATAAATAGTTTATATGCTAATAGAAGATATTGATATATAGTTCATGTGCTAGATAGAAGATATCTAAGGTGGTGCAATTAGAAGCAGAGGCAAGATATGTAGCACTTTGCTAATTAAGTAAAACTTAATTTGTATCAATCTGTGTGAGTTTATATTTGCTACTTAGAAAGCTTTTTTTGTAAACATTTTTTGAGATATCTAACACTTGTATAAAGATTTTTTATTCTGATTTGTTTGCTTTCAGAGAAGTACCCGCAAATCAAGAAACTGATGGGCCACGATCCACATCTAAAGTGGACAGTACTCGGCATGGTTATCATGCAACTGATTGCATGTTTTCTCATCAAGAATGCCCCCTGGTGGTTGGTAATACTCGTCGCATACCTATTCGGAGGGACAATCAATCACTCCATGATGCTGGCCATTCATGAGATTTCTCATAATCTTGCATTCGGTTACAACTATCCCTTCAGGAATAAGGTTCTGGGCATATTTGGCAATGTTATCATCGGTGTGCCAATGTCTGTCGTATTTAAAGATTATCATTTAGAGCATCACCGTTTCCAAGGCGATGAGGTTTATGATGGTGATCTCCCAACACTGTTTGAGGCCAAGATGTTCCACAATACTTTCACCAAGTTTCTATGGGTTCTTTTGCAACCGTTTTTCTATGCGCTACGGCCGATCGTTACTCGACCAAAAGCGCCAACCACCTTAGAGATTATCAATCAAATCGTGCAGATCCTTTTTAATGTAGCAGTATGGCACTTCTTTGGTAGCAAAGCTCTGGTGTATCTCATTTCCGGCACATTTCTTGCCATGGGTCTGCATCCTGTTGCGGGTCATTTCATATCAGAACATTACATGTTCAGAAAGGGTTATGAGACATATTCATACTATGGGGTGCTGAATGCGATTACTTTTAACGTCGGCTACCATAATGAACATCATGATTTTCCCAGTGTCCCAGGAAGTCGGCTACCCGAGGTTAGTACAGACTGTAATAGCTAATATGCAGTTGTCGCTGCTTAACAAAATGTATTTGTTAAGCAGCCAGCTGATTTTAGAACCGTTTAGTATATATATATATATCATATAGTTGCATATATATATATATATACTAAACGGTTCTAAAATACAGCTGGCTGCTTAACAAATGCATATATATGCTGCAGGGTATGTTCTGTTGATGAATATCTGATTTGGTGTCACTGATCAAAGTATAGTGGAAAGTTAGTAGGCCATCTACTTATTCTTTTCCTTTTTTCAACTTCTACTGAACATTCATTACTTTTTGTCCTTTCTTGTAAATTACCGAAATTCAGAGCCCTTTAAAGCCATTAGTGCTACAAAACGTTTGTTTAATAAATCAGTTTGTGTAAACTTATAAACATAGAGCTATTCTTATGTTGAAATGTTTAATTTACATCAGGTAAAGAAAATAGCACCCGAGTTCTACGACGACCTTCCGCAACATCATTCTTGGGTCAAGGTGTTATATGACTTCATCTTTGACCCGGACATTGGACCTTACGCTCGTGTCAAGAGACGTAACACAGGGAAAAAACCTCGGTTCGATGCTGCACCTGACTTAACAATGGTTAATAATAATGATAAAAGTCGTTAAGAAAGTCAACATTTACAGTGAATGCGTTGTGTCTCCGTAGGTGGAAGCGAGCAATTTTAGTTGTGCGTATCAGTGTCATAACAGAATTATTATATGGTTTTAAATCTATTACATGTTTGCGTGATTTCCGACAGCGAGTGTCATACAATATTGTTATTATACTCTGCATGTTCACTGATTGCATTTTTAAACTTAGTTTAAAAGTTTTAGGCTTAAAGTATTAAGTGAACACCAAAGTTCAAACATATTGCTTTACTTTTGGTATAGCTAGTCGTATGGGGTAGTAGAATTTTTGAATATGGTAGTTGTTCCACGAATTAAGCTTGTCAGTTACACTCCATGATGGGTCTTTGAATGTGCGATTGTTACAAACTAGTCTCATTCCATAATTCATGATTATTGTGAGGAATTGTAGATTTTATTGTAAGGATCACTGTACTATGTGATGTAAATACTACCAATTGAGGACTTTATTAGAGGTACAATCAAGAGAGGGCTTTCACAGAATTGCTGAAGACCTAGTCACTATTCTTGGGTGCAGTTGGCGAATTTGCTTTACAAGTAGTCCGCTTTTGATCTGAAGTTATTGACCTAATGTCTATTTTTTGTGAAATGAAAACTTCACGGACATTGATTCATAATGTCACTTTAGAGGCCAGTAACACAATAAAAGTATATGGAGTTGGTGGTAGGGTTAGGTGTGTTTAGATAATATATTTTATCAAATGATTAAAAAAATTGAAAGATTTTTTATTCAAGGTACAATTAAGAAACTTGCTGCCTGTGTGTATAAAAATGCTATTGGACAGTGCTTTCTCATTTCAGAGTACTGAATAATAACAATATACACGTACTGATAAAAGTACTGTTCTGATCCCTCTTTGTGTACATGTTACTTTTCTAAATTAGCAAAAGTGTCAGCTCTTTTTTATGTAATTGCATAACTTAAGTGGAACGTTTTTGTTTTTTTGATGAGGCCTTAAGTTAAATAGGGGTAGCAGTCTGTGTGATTGAAACTTGGCAACCTTTGCAATTGTTAATTATACATTAATGTCTCGTTTATTTCATTACCAGTTTATTTGGTTTTGTAATGAATTTGATTGTTTTAGTATTTACACGTTTAGTATGTCATTTTGACTGAATCTCTTGTGTGGATTATGCTTTTTCACCTGAGTTGTATGTCACTAAATAGACATGTATTCATTACTGTCATAAGCCACTTTAATTGAAATGCAAAATGTGTATAAATTTGTTATTAAGCTGAAACTTATTAGATTCGAGCTGTCTACTAATTTTTCAATGCAATGTAAGAGACTGTCACTATTATTTTAGTTTAAAACTGTTACTTTTGTTAATTATTGACTTAAATTCTAACTGTTTATGATAACTGCTAAACTGTTTTTAATAATTGTTAAATGTTTCTTTGGACTAAGCAAGGCTGAAGTTAATAAAATGCGACATATCATTTTATTGTTATCTGAAACTAAAACTTGTATTATTATCTAGTCGAAATTGCGAACAAAATAATATGATAGTTGAGTTTGAATAAGATCTGATTGGCGCTTTTGTTCTATATAGAAACAGATAATTATTATTGGCATTGTTAGTATTAATAACAAGTTTTGGGAAATAATTACATGTACTTTCGCCATAATTTATTTATGAATATTTTATTTTTAAAAATCCTCAAAGAACATTAATTAAGACAGTAAATGTTTTTATAGTTTACTTGATTAAATAGATTGAACATATCATTTTTGTGATGCTAGCCTGCATGTACTCATGGAAAACATAGTATGTAAATGGTTATTCACTATGCTTCGTTAGTTCTTTGTTGCATGTTGAATGTGTTTTGGTCATATTTGTCATAGTCCAAACATTACTCTACAGTATTTGATATCAACTATGACTGACTATGGTAATTTGTATTTCGCATCGCAGTATGCTATATAAATGCTTGTATGCTATATAATTTCTGCCGAGCTGTACTGTTTCTCTTTTTGTACACTGTTATTATCGTGCTGTAAGTTTCATGCTTATAAATGCTTTACTCGTAAAATAAAAGGTAATTCATTGAGACATCATTCATTCTTCACATCTATTAATCATCAAGTACTCTGTTTCCAAACATATGACATATAATACACAATTACACATGAAATCAACTTGTTCAATCCAAAATTGGTTATTTGCTTTCTTTGGTAACGAATACTCCTTTGTGTCGCAGTGCCTGACTTGATGTTGACATCCTCACAAAAATTTCAAGTGATAAACAATTTTTTTAAGTATTTACAGTTTATTTTTTTGAACAATATTATATTTTTAGACACTATTGAATACAGAGCTTTAGTCGCATTTTTACGTATTTACAATGCTTTATAAATTTGACATCATAATTTTTTTGTACACGTTTTCATGAATTCCACATTTTTTGCAAGGACTGTTACTGTAAGTTGTGTCACAAGTCTCAATTTTACATTTTGATAGTGACACAGGCACGGATTAATAGTACATGCATTTCTTTTATACTGAAATTAGCGCAACAAAAGATTTCTAATGGATATCTGTGAACACATTCTATTATTTTGCATTTCAAACATGGATCCTGATTCCACATTTTAAATATTAAGCCATAAGTACTAAAGGGTAAAACTGCAGTCTTGTAATTCAAGGTACAGTAAGAAGTGCTAACATTAGTGATAAAACATCGATCAAATACAGCAACAGACTTCACTCTCACAATGTCGTACTATAATCTTGTATTTTTATATTTAAGAATTACATCTGATTAAGGCACCTGCTATTGAACTTAGTAACCTAGTTACATTATGTCTCACCAACTTAATGTTTGGACCCGCTCTTTGCCCTGTGTAAGTACACAAAGCAGAAGTTAGTAAAAATTCATTGCTTATTTCGGTGACTCAGAATAAATATGACTCAACATAAAGTAAAACATATTCACTCATTAAAGATGATTGCATTGTTAATTTCCAATTTACAGAAGTATTCCGCCAGTGAAAATAATTTTTAGAAAAATAGAAAACTAATCTTTACCATTTAATTGTTATTGCTGGCGCTTTAAAATGCACAATAGAGAAACTAGAGCATGCACACTGTAAAAAGCGAACACATGGTGCAGTTTTAATATGCTGAAATATTCTTGAACGATTGTTTTAATATCCAAATTTTTCGTTCAAATTTGTTCTGCCATCTCCACTTTGATCTGAAATAATAATTCTAATTAGCAAACTTCTAATCTTGAAATATATCACAATGCATGACACAAATCATTGTAATGCTTTATAAGCTTCTGTCTTATCATTATCAGATAATGAGTCAATAACTGCCTGTAACCTGTCAGAAGGGTTACTTGCAAAACACTTAGCATTTGCATTACAGCAGCAGTACATAGTACAAGTGGGTGAAAAATTGTGATCGTAGGACAAGGTCAGTGATATAACTCTTTATCTACTATGTCTTTTCAACATTACCAGCCCAAAGTGGGGGTAACGTTTGTAAGTTAATTTTTGTATCAATTTTCATAACAAAGAGTCTCAGATGGCTGACGCATTTGTTCTGATACTGTAACCTAAACCAATTCTACCACAAGAGACGTGGGCGCGGCAAAAATTTGACGCACAAGCAGCTAAGAGGTCTGGGAGAGCTAAATTCTGGTACATAGACTTCTTAAAACGTGAAAAATTCTGCTTTTATAAATATACTTTACCTACATTTACCTAGGTAATATTCATTGTATTCTATTGTAGTAGTCATATATCTTAAAAGCAAGCTCGTAATACAGTGCAATGCAGATGACTCATTATTTAAGCTTAATTTATTTAGTGTCAAGATTATCTATCCAGCAAAATGTAAATAGTCAAACACAAAACTGATTTGAGACTGTTAGGTTTACAGCCCACCCACTGTTCATACAAAATTTAATATGTTTGCATGCGTGCTAATTTTTCCCACTGGACACAGCTAAATGCAATTTTACTGCATTTAGACCATTTTGTGGTTGTTAGAAGCTATTTCCTCAGGCAAGTTCACTAGTTTAAAACTCATTGTGTCACCTCAAACTCGTGACTCATAATTCCATGTGAAAGGGGGGACCAGGCCCTTTGGGCCAACCCCCTAAATGCAGAATAAAGACTGTCTAGATAACAGAAATCGATAGGCGAATCGACACTATGTAAGTGACATACATAAACATAACTTTACTCTGCAAATCAGCTGGCTGCTCAGGGATTGCGAAAACAAACAAGGGATGGTGTGTTTCTTAGTTACTGCTAAAAAACTTTATTTAGACATAAAAAAAATTTCTTAAGAAATTCTGTGGCCGCACATGCCTCAGTCGGTCTGCTTGCTGGCGCCCATGACAACAGAGCACATAAAATTGTTTCAGAATATGTTAAATATTGCCAAAATTATCAGCAATCTATTAAACACACATCCCAGTATTTCGATCTTGCAGTTGCTGGAGTTCGGTCAACCTTTGATACTATAGACAGAGTAGTAGGTAATATATGGTAATATCACGTATACTAATAATGCAATGTTTACCATGAAAGTGGACAGGTCAGTAAAATGGTTACAGCAGGGCTCACTAAACGCTCATGACCATTCACATGTATTGACTAACGACTTCTTCAGTTACTCATAAACACATCCATTATAATAAGTAAATAACCTGACAAGTATATTTGGTGATATCACCTGTACATGTCTATGACGCCGCTTACTAATCAAACAATTACTAGGAGCATTGCACATTTCATTCACAGAGTGGCAGGGCTAAGATAGTAGGTAAAAAAAGTATGTGTATTCAAAAATTTTTTGACTGGTAGCAGAAGAAGATCTATATACTTAGTTTATTTACTATGTGTATTCGCATATAAATATCAGTTTGCATGCATAATTAGAATAATAAAATAATAATACATAACAATAACAAATACACATATACATTCAGTTAGTTAAAAAGGTTAATAACGTAGATATTACTTCTTCACTAGTAAAGCCGGGTATATGAAATTCATTGCAGACACTCCAATATAATAGATAGTAAACAATATCACAAACACTATAATAATCATTTGTAAAATCTATTTCAGTAAGCAGAATGCAATTTTTCCCAAGTAGAATGCCGATTTACAACAGACATAGTATGAAATAGGCTAATTGACAATTAGTTAATTTTTCTGTACAGTACTTGTGATCGTTTAGCTGCTAGGTTTATAAAAGATCTAATTCCAACAATACAGTGGGTCATACTAACATGACTATTATTCGATAGTGACAATACATGACGCAAAGCTTTTGTAATTCAATGTTTACAATATTTACTGATTTATCAGATGAAAGTAAAATGAACAGCAAAACGATTGGAACCGTTTCAATAAAACACGCTTATCTGTCACTGATTTGAAAAAAGCAAAGCATGGAATGTAGGATGTACAATGTTCATGAATTAACGATCCTGTTTTGTGAGCAAAATGTCTTTGCAGGGCATTTACTAGTAGCTGTGTTAGTCAAGTTCTGTAAATAGAATGCCAGCATATAAGCTAAATGTATACTGTAGAATGTACAGCATAATTGGAATGTCTGAAATAGTAGCAATAATTTAATCAGCCTTTAAGAACTCGGAAAAAAACTCACCTGAAGGGGGTAACCAGACAGCATAATTAGGGTCATTAGCATCATAACCTCCTGATTCCCACTGCAATTTTTTCTGTCGTTTAGCCACCTACAGATTAAATGTAGTCTAGCTTAGTAGATGTTAGCATGCTGACTACAAAATATGTAAGAAATGTTTTTGAATGCAAATGTTACAAAAGGAATATAACCACATTTTACAACTCTTTCCTGTCAATAACCTATTTTTAATAATTCAAAGTTAAACTGGACAGTGTTTCATTTCCAAATTTCTTCAACAGGAGGACACAAACATATGATAAGCACGTCAAGTAAACAAGATGAATTTCCACATGCTCAAGATGTACATGTGACATTAGTCCATCTCCACATTTATAGCAACTACTTACTGAGCAACAAAAAACAACGGGGCTACAACAGGTAATTTAATACTTTCGAATCATGTTTTAGCAAAAAAAAGTTTTGATTTCTATACTTTGCAACTATTTTAAATAGGACTAACTTTTGCTTCCTGCTTCTGTTTCCGTTTCAGTTCTTTATTGTGGTTTTTGGCATCCTTCATTTTCTGCTCTTCATCATTCTCAGCATATGCCATCACTTCTTTCTTTGTCTCACTCTGTGGTTTCGATGTTTCAAGTTCTGTTGCTATTTCTGCTTTACTATCTTCCATGCCTGATTGTTGTTCAAGATTAGTACCTACAATAAGTTGCTCCTTCTCGTCCTTCGAAACATGCTCTGCATTTCTGAGCCTAGCCAACAGTTCTGGGGGAAGTTGGGGTCCCTTTATGACAAGTCTCGCATCTCTTTGTTTGACTTGGAATCTGCGTGGTTCTTCGAAAATTTTCTAAATGATGACAACAGTAATTCAAGCTGACATATCAAGCGTTACATGAACATAGCTAATTCAACGTAGGCTCAAGCTTAACAAGGCAAAAAAACAAACAAACTCAATTACGTGCTCCGAAAGTAAAATTAAAAATAACTGCACCTACAGCAACACACACGAAGTCTTTAAGTCTCTGGAAAACCATCCTCTACTCTTTAAAACAAAAGCCAATTGTCTTAGGAAGGTGAACTTATTTTAATATTTGAGAAATGTTAGAAAATTTCGGCATTAAAACTGTATGACAGCAGTAAAATGTGGTAAGCACCTTGTGCAATTGTTGCGATCACTTCTCACTTTATTTTGAATGGAAAATGGTATCATCAGGTTACTGTGCAATACAAATACTTATCCTGCCAGGTGCTTGGGCGAATTTCTTTTGCAGCTACAATCCAAACCATTAAATGAGAGATTATTAATACTATTTTTTGCTTTTTGATGAATCCCGTTGCCTTTCTAAATGTTAATCTAAATTTCTATTCAAGTCAATTATCAACTCACCTTTGATTCATCACTTTTATTAGAAACATCCAATTTTCCACTGTCAGTTTTTTCTGTTTCTTCTTCTTCCTCCACCTCCTTTTCATCATCTTCTTCTGTTTCTTTACTTTCTGCTTTATTCTTAGTTACTGTAGCTATTTGGACTGAATCTTCAGAGGGAAATGAAGATGGTCTTGCAATTTCACTAACCTGTAAGCAAGTACTTCATTCTAACCTGATTGCCAAGATGCTATAACAAATTTCACTTAAGACTATTTGAATGTAATAATCTACACTACCAAATTTACAATATTCATATTTTACAAATACGTATATAATGTTTCACAAACACAACTAATCCTGCTCATCCTTCTAATCCTGCTAATTTCAAGACAGACTTTTAAGTCTTTTGCCTTAACTAACTAAACTATGTTATGCACACATTTTTTCACAGTATGTTATTATTAAAGGAAAAGTAAAAGGTTTATTTTTTGACATAAAAATCAAATGCTTTTTATACCAAACTATATTACCCAGCAGTTTTCCTGATGGTCAAACACTCACTTACTGCACAGGCACAGCATTATTTAACCATGCACCTTGCCACTCAGCTAACATGCTCATTTCTTCATGCAGCGTCTCAGGTCATAAGAAAAATTTACAAAGTGGTTTTCTAAACAGTTTGTGGATTTTTTGTCTAAACATATTTTATTAAGCTCAGAATTAACATAAAGCATTATAATCCTTAACTAAAGTTTCCTCTGAGGTAATAAATTGAACTTGACATACACAGAAAAAAATCACAAGTATATCATAATGATGCAGTAGACAAATTTTAACAGCTAAAGGTGAAATTACATAGGTAAGCTATGGCATTTTACAAGTCATTACAACATAGAATATCAAAGTGGTCTCTTAGATTCTGTAATAAAATTTTTTGAATCCGTCAGTTAAGCTTCATTAATAGATACTGGTAAGGCATCGGAGCCATATATAGGTAACTTCATCTTTTCCACAGCAGTTAAGTTATAAAAGTTTAAAAAGGCTGAAGTAAAGAAAATACATTACCAATATAATTGATTCTACAATTGGCATAAGCACAGCAATATAACAGGAAATGAGCATGATTTTCAATGCATAATTTACAATTACTGCAGGCATGTGAAGGACATGTGAAGGACATAGAAAATAGTTTAAAGCATTTTTATCAAGACGTAATCTACATGTCAAAGTTTAAGCATAAAGTGGCCCTGTAAAGTAGTAGGATCGATATTTGGGAAGAAGACTACAGATTAGAGCTTTTTTAAAACTATACAGGGAAGCTGAGTTTTGTATTTCAGTATTTAAATGAGTTTACAGCAAGAAGGAATAAAACTTGTTTGAAAATACATGGTGTTACACGTTATCAGTGTTCTCAGAGGTACTCGGTGGTAACAAATCACCAAGATAAGCAGGACAAATACCATTGACAATCTTATAAAACAGTGACAGTTTGTGAATATACCGTCTGTCATTCATACGATCCCATGAAAGATCATTAAGCAACTTATCACTACTACTACTATCAAGTACTGCTCCAGTAACGACAAGAGAGGCATGATAATGGACAAGCTCAACAGCAGAAGCGCTAACATCACAGAATAACATCACAATATTCCAGTAAAGGCCAAACAAAAGATTTATACAATTTATATGAACTTCTTTCTAAAAGATTTTTAATCTTACGCAGCAGATCTAAATGTTTTAAGGCTTTGGCCAGTAATTCATTAATGTGAGTAGTCCAAATAAGTGTAGGTAAGAATTCGGCTAAATATTTGTGTTGCAAATAATTATCAATTTTGTCATTGCCCAAAAACAAATGTGGATGGAAAGGAAACATAATTTTATGGGAAAATATCACTGATTCAGTTTTCTTAGCATTGAATGTAACAAGCCACACTTCCGCCCAATTGATATGAATTTGATCTAGATCATGTTGTAAAATATTACATGAAACAACTGGATCGTCAATATTTGCTTTATGCAGGTGTCATCGGCAAATAGTCTCATATCCGATATAATTCCAGTAGTAATGTCATCGATAAAAATCAAAAACAAAAGAGGGCCTAAAACTGACATTTGAGGGACACCAGCATAAATCTGCTCGGTTTGAGAACTACATCCATTTAAAGTTACTTTCTGCTTCCTGAATGATAAATCAGAAGTAAGCCATGACAAAACTTTACCATTTATACTACATGCAATAACTTTAGCCAAAAGACCCTTATGCCATACACGATTAAATGCTTTAGAAATGTCTAAAAACACAGATCTCACTACACAACCTGAATCCAGGGCTTCATAGATAGAATGTACAAAATATATCAACTAATTTCTAGGGGAATCACCAGTTATGAAGCCAGACTGTTTAGAGGATAAAAGATTATTATTACACAAATGATTATAAATATGTTTAAATACAATTTTTTCTAAAATTTTCAATACACAGGGTAGTAGAGACACTTGTCTATAATTTGATATCAAATACTGCTCGCCTTTTTTGTATAAAGGCACAACATTTGCACACTTCCATATAGCAGGAAAAATGCCACAGATAATGAAATAACTGTACTAATAATTTACAAAATACGTGTGCTGACAATTTAAGCATCTTATTAGTTATACAATCTGCCCTACTAGCTTTAGAAGTATCTAAAGACAAAAGAAGATCTCTCGCAGTTTGCGCATTCGACTTGTTGTGGTTTATAGAAAACAGTAAAACAAAATTACCTGGAATTAACTAGAAAACTGCAGTAATACATAACCTGTTTTGCTCGTTTCATGGTTCCTGTAAGGCCCTTGATTTTTTCAGATTGTAGACTAGACTTTTTTTCAACTTTTTCCAAGTTTTTAGACTGACTGAAAAATGTCCAATTAAAACAAAATTATAAAAATTTAGCAGATGTACTTAAGGTTTGTTTTAGAAACTTGTCATCCCTGTTAACAAAGTATATACTCACCTAGGAATGTTCAGCCTAGAAAGCTGATTTCAGTTAGCAAGTGTCATTTAGTTAGAAAAAATGATATTGCTTCAGGGAACAGATGTTGTGAAGTATATGAGCTACAACAAAGACCAATAAAAAGGGGCTGACATGCCAAATCTGTCTTTCTCAACATGTCGTGTTCTAGCAATTCTACAGAAACAAAGTAAAAAAACAGTGGACATAAAGACAATTAGATCAACTGACAGATAACTAAAAAAACCAAGCCTCGCTTGATCTGGTCAACAGTTTTAGCCAGGTCAATAACAAAAGTGTGATATTCTTAACCTTTGCCTCTGAGTGACCCAGTCAATTGTTGCTGTTTGTTGTGTGCTTTAAATGTATTTTAATCAGATAAGAACTGCACATATTTTGTATTCAGTTTGGCACTCTGTAATATTAGAGACAGCGTTCATTGGCAGAGTCTACAGACAGTTGTGGCACAACTGGAATCTGACTTGTCAAGAATGATAATCATCTAAGGTGAGACATGGAATGAGTGTCTGTGTTTAGCTGTGGTCAGATGAGTGAAACATTGTGTTTCAGTGAAATAATTTACAGGGCTTAGTATGGCAGATTGATTCATCCACCTTTTTTCAGGCAATTACCACCTATTCAATGATCAGGCTCAGGGTTGTCTAACTTTGGTTGCTAAGTAACACCATGACCTCTCAGTTATTCTTGTCACCCTAGCATACTTGTGTGTACTAATACACTTCTCAAAAAAGGAGATGCTTTTTGATATATATGTTTTTAAAGCAAACATTGTAGAAAACGCACGATTTCAGTTGAAGCAAGGGGACAGATTTAGCTAGATTCATAATCTTACTTAGAAACTTACTGTTTTAGCTGAGGCAAAGAAGCAGGTTTAGCTAGATTCACCATTTTGCTCAGCCTCGCTTGTTCTTTTCTCAACTCCATCAGCTGCACCTTGAGTTTAATACGTTCTTTGTGATCAAGACCCACACCTCTTTTTATTCTCAGCATGAAGGCATCGAGAGAGTCTCCCTCTCCAGATTCCAAACTTTCTGCAAGAGGAAAAGCAAAATTTAGACTTTAACTGTAATCAGGAAACATTGTTTTAAATGCACATGAAAAGGACAGGGAATCAACATTAGAATTTATTCAATTTATTTTTTTCTTCATGCATGAAAAATAGGAACAATCACGAACATAAACATTTTTTTACATTGGCTGTGTGCATAATGGAACAGCGCACAAAATTTGGATTCTGGGACACTTGGGCCCTAGACATACAATTGCGCCAAAGACAACTGGGTCCCAACTATTTGGGTCATAGATATTTAGGCCCAAAACAATCGGGCCCCAACATTTGGATCCCAAATATTTGGGCTCCAGGATTTGGGCAGTAGCATTTGGACGTGGATATTTTTACTTCAAACATTTTTTATCATTGACTTCAGATGAAAGTGCAAGATCTAGTGCATCTTTTCGAGGCTGTGTGCAATATTTGAGTCACAGGTAAACAAGACACTAAATTTATATTCTGGTAAAGCAAAACTGTGTGTGCTTTTGGCATAAAAACGCATGTGCTGCAGTGGTGCACCAAACTTGTGCAAAATCACCATGAAGTGTAGAATGTAATAACTTTAGTCTAAAAATCTTCTTATTCATCAATGCGTCCAACTTTTTTGTTTTCATTTACGATTCTGCACGGGTAACTGGTGTTGTAACAGAAATCCTAGTTCTTGTTGTCGACCAGGGCGGTTTCATGACTACTGCACAAATGAAGATAAGCTTTAAACTTGATATTTGAATCTTAAACTTAAAATTTGCTGAGTTTTTGTATATCATACTGAATGATGTACATTAGCAGTATACTTTAATTTTCTCTTTCGTAAATATGTGTTCTTTGAATGCTTGTGCAGTTAAAAATTCTGTTCAGTTGTAGCGTCATCATTAGCTGGGCCCGCCTGGCATTAATTAAGTCTTTAACCTATTACTTAATTATCAGAAATGCTTTGGTATTATTATAGGTCATAAAATGTATACCTTTTGCATACTTCAAAATGTGGTAGGATATGAAATATCATCCTGTCTTTCTCCAAGCAGTACAAGTGCTATATAAAATTTTCACAGGAGCACTACCTGTCTACTTACTTACCTGCTTACCTAACTACCTATTACGTACCCAAATGTCCGGGGCCGAAATGCTGGGGCCCAAATAGGGCTCTAGTACAGGTACCAGTAAACCAAAATTTGCAGTACAACAGTGTAACTGGTTGCAAATGCCCAAACACTTTAGTGGACCTTATTGTACGATTTCAAAACTGAGTGACAAATTATGATAAAAATCGTAACCAATATCACTTGCTCTGTAGTAAAACAGGTAGCAATGAGGTTATCATAAAAGACAAGATATAAAAATGTTATTGAAATAATATAAAAGGAATGTATAGTTCAAAATTTAAAGACAGACCTTGTTTTGCACGTTGTAGTCGGTCTTCAATTTCTTCCATTTCACTTTCAACTTTTACTAACTTTCCGAGCAAAGACTCGTAGGTCTCAACCATCTAAGTTTAAAAAAATTCAAAATTTAAAAAAAAATATAGCACACACATTGAATGATTCACAAGCAAGACTTACATATATTTTGCTATAGTATTTTTACAAAGTTTAAGTAACACTGCAGCAATTTCAAACCAATGTATGGGAAACATTTCAGCTGTTGTCTACTTCAATCAAACTGCTTAAGTAGCAACTCCAAGTTACTGAAGTTGTAGGCATTACTGATTGTTATTGCTGTAAAGATGTGTATAATTTCCTACTGTTATTCATAATTCCTTACTGCTTATTTAAAACCACAGTTCAAGAATTAACAATATTGTTAACATTTGTTACAATCTAGTTTTTCATGCATAGAAATCTGAGGGGTGATCAATGCCAAGGCATCACTTAGTCAAGGTCTGATTACAGGAAACCAGTTTAAATTAAATTTTGTGAAATCAGCTAAGTTAAAAAATGACCTTTTCTTCTTTGCCGGCTCGCTTAATTCTTTGCTTACGCTTCGCTTCGATGGTCCCAGTGCGATCCAGAAATTCGTCATCTTCACTGCTATAATAATCGTCTTCTTCTTTCTTCTTCAGCTTCTTTTTGTGGCTTTCTGTTGATAATAAAACAAAGAAATGAATTTACTTAGATACCTCAAGACCTAAGTCAGTCAACTATTTGTATAACCCATTTTTGGCAATCACTGGTTAACTATATGACATAATCTTTCAATTTTGAAGAAATTTTAGTGTATTTGCTATGATTTAACAGTTTTTGCTCGGTCTAGAGGTTAAAAGATTGCACATAATTTGATTTTGGCCAGGAATCATCCGATCAGCTTGAGTCAGACTCCATTATAGGATGACAGAAGTTTCCTTTTACAACAGACTGTAACTTTTGAATTTAAGCAATCATTTGTGTTATCAGTGTGCCTTCACTGAACTTTTGATTTCTTTCATGAAGGAAATTTGTTTACATTACGATGAACCAACATTATAGCAGATTAAGAAACCATCAATACCAAATAAGACAGCAAGTCAAAAACATACTGCATGCCGGAACTGCATTTTTGAAAATGTAATACCACGAAATATTAGCGTTACAAAATTTTTGTGAAGAAAAAACAAATGATTTTTTTACCATGAAACTACATTTAGCAATTGCTTTCTGTTATTACTTATATTGCTAACCATTCCATAAACGTTGGCATAAAACACGAGAACTTAGATATTATTCTGGCTATTGTATAACTAGATATACACCAATTACTAAATTAATGTAAAATCACTAACTTGTGCCAACTTTTACTAGGTGAAAACCTAGTCTGAATTGTAAACAACAGAGCTAATAGTAAGATGAAGAACACGTTTCGCGTGACTTGTATTGACAATGAACTCCAGAATAATGTGTTATCTTTGGTTATGCTACTCATAAAATAATTTTTGAAAAAAAAATTATGTGAAATAGCACCGCTAACCGACCTTTCCGAATGTTTTAATTTTTTATAATTGTATTGCAAAGTGCAATGAAATACCAGATAAAACTTTCCATTATAACATGATACGGATATTATCATTGTATCAATAGTGCAAGACCAAAAAAAGAACAAATACACATGGCTTATATAGAATTCGTCCTCTAAAATTCAACACTAAATTGCCAAGATATAACTTATAAATTTTTAAAATACTCAGAAATTCAGCACTTACCATGTTGGGCTTGTCTTAGTAACCCATGCGCATCGAGAGTACGACAGGCTTCTAAAGCCCCCTGCAGAACAGCTTCTTTCTTCTTTCCAGTAACTGTCGCCTCGGCATAAATAGATTCTCCCAAATGATTTTCTATTGGAAGTCTTAAATATATATAGAAAATAGAAACTTTTTATCTTCCATACAGTAAAAATAACCTTCATCAAGTATTACTGGAATAGCATGTTTTGTTAAAGAATTTTTTTTACATTGGTGCGAAAAATGGCTATTGCAGTACGAACCTAGAAACTGTGATTAGACTCAACTTGAAACAATGCCGCTTAAAGGTTATGTACAAATATTATAATGCTGTATTAACATTATTGAATTCCTGTTTATATTGTAAATGCCACAGGCTCTGACTGATTATGTAGTACTGGGGTGAGAGCTTTGTCAGGTTGAGTCATAGCTCAAATGGTAGAAGATGTGCCACGAAAGCAAATCGTGGTTAATTCCATGTTTTTCGGTATCTCCGTCTGTTAATTAGCTGTTAGTATAATTGTTGGTAAACATGTCATTCCATATGTGTGTATGAATGTTTGTGAAATTGTTTTTGTTGCATTGATACCTTTAATTGCTTTTCCTTTTGGTAGACATGCAAATATACCAACCAAATGTGCACGGACATTGCGTAGAGTTAACCTCAATGTAGCCATCATGTATATAGATTTTGAAGGGAGACCAGATGGGGAATCTTACCACAAGATTATTTCACAAATAAAACCGAGACAACTGGTAAGATTGAGAGTTGGGTAGGGACATAAGTCAATTTCACTGTCATAGTGTTGTAGTTTATTTTTTAATTTATTTGTAGTTCACTCTTACCTGACAGTAGTTTATTTGGCATAATACTGAACGTATTTGTATGGTAACAGTTATTTTACTCCATGGATAACCAATCTAAATTAGATTCAAAGAAGGAAAAGGTACAATGAAGAGTGCAAAAAATGAAAAACGACAAAATTTCGAAATATGTATCATATCAATTTATAAGGTAGTTTCAAATCATAAGGTATTTTTTTTAATGTATAAAGAGATTAAATTAAAACGAAATACATATTTTTCAAATCATAAGGTAATTTTTTTAATGTATAAAGAGATTAAATGAAAACGCAAGAGATAAGTGCTTCAAAATGATTCAACAACATGAAATATTGATAAGAAATCTATCTAGCTATGGCACATTTTTTAAATTATTTAACTCAAGTGCAGATCACATTGATGTGTTTAGGAGCTGCGCAACAAATGATTTGCTGCATTGAGTATACGGACTATACATATCTGGCCTGTCTGCATATGCCTGACAACATAAAGCCTCTTAAATTCTTCATGTCATGCAGTTAGTAGCAAATTTTAGTAGCTGACCATTTATAACATTTGCATTGCATCTAAGTTGCAATATTTTTTTAAGATACTAGTCCATGGCACACCGGAGTCTACACACGCTCTAGCTGACTTCTGTCGCACAACTCCCGGAATCGTACAGGAACGTGTCTTCACCCCACACCTGCATGAAGTCATTGATGCAACAACGGAGAGTCATATTTATCAGGCATTAATGTAAATCATTAACTTAATGCCTGCTGGAAAAGTACACAAATATTCCAAACAATGAGCATGACATAGTCACATGGCCTAGCTAGTAAATAACATAAAGCCTCCAATTTTCCATCTACTCAAATCATCTTCAACATTTTATACTGTCTCTGGTCTGATTAAGAATGCCATAAGATCTAAAAGTGAACTGCAATTGAGAAATAAACAACTAGAGAAAGACAGATTGAAAGTTTCTTTATTCACCCAGCATGTACATTTTACCTAACTCATACACATAACTCCTTAAACACTATGAATTAGACCACATAAAACTTACTTTATCCGACAATGAAATTGCTTGTTATGGGAAGGACCTTTCTCTGTGACCTCATAATTCAATTCCAAACCTGACAAAATAAAAAATCTGAAGACAGCTTGATAATCATATAAACAGTGTTAGAAATACTGTTTCTAAGCTCTTTAAATCAATAATTTTAAGCTAAGGTACCAAAACAGCAAAAGTTGCATTATGCACTATTGCATTAATATTGAAGTAAGCAGAATTTCTGGTACATACACACAACATCCAAAGACTAGTATGTGCATAATCAAAACACAGCATATCAAAACTAGAATCCTTTGCCTTGAACTCAGTATTAATAACTGCAATCATACTTGGAATACCGAGTATGACCACATCACCATTGTACAGTTCACAATTCACATATTATCCTCAAACAAGTTCGCTGTTCAATATTATGTAAACAGTTACCTTCTCTTTCAAAAAATCCTCGAAGAGTTTTCTTTGGATCTTTGTATTCTCTTCGAGACGTGTCTATTAGGTCAGCAAAAGGATTTTCAGCATTCGGATCCTCCTCTATCGCATCCTCCCCTAAAGAAATCCACAGTAAACAAAATAAAAGCAATGTACAAATCAAAAACAAGTATCAAGGAAAATGCATAAATTGGTTGCAGATCCTGAAAAACATTTTCAGAAAATTTCATACATGTTACTAACAAAAAAAAGAAAGTGACTTGAAGCATGTGACGTGCTTTTTTTGGAAAATTTAGCACTCATGCTTTCTATCTACCTGATCTAATCATAGTGTGTGTTATGCATAAAGTAGGCCAGTTATATAAACTTGAAGTCAAGTTAGGACAAAGAATTCTATACAACAGAAGCGAGTTATGGTTTTAAGGTAACAAAGATCATGGTACTTAAGACAGCTGATGCACCCAAAGCCTCTATAATAGTAACAACAGCAACATTCCGAAGGCCTAAATAGAAGAATTACATAACGTACCAGATTTCGCATCAAGTTTCAACCAAAATTTGCTGAATTACAGTCTAAGAAAGCTGGCATTTTCGTAATAAATATTAGTATGATATAGGTCACAGAAAAATTAACAAAGCAAGAAATACTGTTATTTAAAAAAAAATCAAACCAAATACCTCAAAGCACCTGTAAATAATAATCATAAAAACCAGTTGTAGGCATCGAACTCTAGCAAAAATAAAAATGCAAGACTGCATAGGTTTACCCAGAGGGTCTGAAGTAATTTTTTTAACAATGAGCATGCAAAAGCTACACAAGCTAAAACCCAATTACAGGACTTTAAGTAAAAATAAAGACAGGTGAGTTCAAAACTATTTCATTCAAATTATTCAGTTTAAGAAGTAAAAGTTCGCTTCTTTATATATCACGTCAACTTTTCAAGAGATGGGTAAAATTCACAACCAAGACATAGCTTACCCATTCCCCAATCAATGCCCGTGCTTTCTTCTATTTTGTACTTATTCTGCTTCTCTGCAGTATGATCAGCATCATCATTACTGTCATTGGCATCAAAATCTGACTTCATATCTGCCTCCATTCTTTGTCTCACTTCTTTCAGCTGAGTGACACTAAGTTCTGATTCAGCTTCCTCATCTTCAGGTGGCCCCTAATGAAGAAACTTATTCATTAGTCAACCTATAAGCGACCATGTAATTATGCCACAAAGTATTTTAATATATCAAACAACATTTTTCATATAGTTCGCCACACTGCATTTTGAGGTCAAACACTCATTGAAATGACTGTTGGCAGAACAGGAACATATCTCATTATTCAGGATAATTCTCTAAAATTATCCTACATAATCCTCTGAGACACTGGTCAGACAAATACGTCACAGTTACATTTAGATGAATATGGATCCTTTACCAATAAAGTAAATACCCTCGAGCAGTATAGTAAATGAAACTGGCCAGAGCAAATATTGAACGCAATTTTTATCTATCCATTCACTGACCAGTTCAGTGTTGCTTAACTTCAGTTGATAAATGCACACAGCAACCACTTGGCTCTTCATTTCACATTGCTCCAAAAGTAATATTTAATAATACAACTACTGCCTAAGAACAAGTAGTGATATGTTTTCGAAAAACAAATATTTAGTTGAAAATGAATGAAAACATGATAAAATGCATGGTGTTAAATGTTTGTTTATATTCAGCTAAAAATCTTGATTCAACAGTATTGCTTACCCAAACTAATATGAGACATATTTAGAAAAGTTAGAAGTTATTGGCCAACTAAAATGTGAACAGCGAATGTGCCTAGAGGCTGAAGCTTTTCAAATTTTGAACTTTATGTGAAAAAAAAGACCTACATATTTCATTGTATAACATGTAACAGCAGGAATGTCTTTTACCTTATTTTATCTTATTCACTTATAAGAAAAACTTAACAAAGCTATGGTTAGTTTTTATCTATTATTATTGTATAATGTTATGAAGCAGTCTCCTGTAAATACAAGAAATTGCCACATCTGTCATAGGCTACATAGACTATAGTATATGATTAGCATTACATTACATATTTCATACTCCATGTCTTACGGTAATTTGCCATGCCAACCTATCAAATTTTTTGCTCAGGCTTTTCATCAAAAACACAGTAATGTGAGAGCTTATTGGACATTGAAATCTATTAAATATTTAAGAAAGAAACCAGTCATAAAGACATAAATTTCATCTAGTAGAAATATTTACCTGCAAAATGAACAATCTTGAGCTGCCTCCAAATTTGACGACATGACCAACATGTAACCGTGTATACATTCTCCCCGGTACTTGCTCTTTATTAACAGTTGTGCCGTGTGTACTGTCCAGATCATACAAGTAAAACCCACAAAGGTCAGTGTCATTGGCTCGATACTGCACTACAGCATGATAGCGAGAAATAGATGGATGCTCTAACTGCACGTCACAGCACGTCAGACGACCAAAAGAATAAAATGACTTTTTTGACAAATCAACGGTACTTATAACTGTGCCATTTTTAATGATCTCAAAATTATATTTCTTATCTGGAACACCAGCCCACTGAGGTTCCTTATACGGAAGTGGCAATGTCCTGTCCTGGAGTTGTTCTGCGGGTGACTTTTTATTTTTTGTGACACTTTCTGATGTTGCCAAATGTTCACTTGAGCATGGCAAAGTTTCTTTAAACCGAGAATCCTTGTTTAAGGAATTGTTATCTAACGTGGGTTCTAGTGGTGTCTCTTGAACTGAACTCTTGATGTTCTCAATAGTTGCTTTGTCATTGTCAAATTCACCTGAACTAGGAATTTCAGCATTTTCTGGTGGAGTTCTTTTCAAATTTATTTTGTTTTGTAATTTTTGTCTGTTGGTGCCTAGTCTCGGACCAATCACGGGCAATTTAAACAAAATTTTATCGCTACTGATACCCGATTCCTGTTTTCTGTCACTGTCATCATTACATGGTGCAATGACACCTTCAGGTTCTGCTGTGAGTTTCACTTGCTTTTCGTTTTCCATTGGCGTATCTGCACAAAATCAGCCGCAAATACCAAACATTAGTTATTTTTTTGTTTCTTTGAAGACTATTTCACATCAGTTGTTACGGTCATTTTCAATTGCACAATCAAACTGCAAATGCAAAAATATGCACCATCTAGTAATTATTCTAAAACTAGACAGCCATCAGTATAAGCGCATAGTTGCGAAATGAATACGTAAAGATTACAGCAAAAAATGTATTTTCTGCACTGAGTCATAATTCCTACAAACGTTTATCGCCTACACTTCAGGCGGGCACATTGCAGCACGTTACCCTACAGGGATCTTTGAAAAATTGAAAAAATTCTAATCTGCACTGATTGATACAAAAATCACTAGGTTGCGTGCTTGGCTCATATCCTACTTTTAAGTAAGGTATCAACTTCCTAGATCACTCCACAGCCAAGTGGCAACCGAGAGACAGACGGCCACAACCAAAAATCCTATAGTTGCCCACTTTGTTCAGGCAACCATAGTAACAACTAACCTAATAGCCATCACATTAGTGCTCTTAATATAACATTACACTGACTCTGCCTTTATCAGCAATAATTAAATAGCTGTGATTTATAATAGGGTCTGATATATCAACTGGTTAATTTGACCTGAACTCAGAGCTGATAAATAGCAGAATCTGGATTTTTTGGAATGCTGGGATACTATGCTTGAATTTTAAACCGCTTTTAGAATTTTTGAGTTTTAAACCTGTTTTGGATAGCCCACTGTTTACTGAACTATTGTTATCAAAAAATATTGTTATTTGTTGTCAAATTTTATTAAGCTGAAAACTGCGTTAGTTTCAAAATCATACTAAAATATAGCTAATTTGACTGTGCTAAAAAAATAATTTTTTTATCAAAAATAATGTTAGTCTTAATATATTAAACAAAATGTAGGTACTACCTTATATTTTTGCACACAACTTGTGAAAAAAGCATGTTGAAAGAACTCGATGCCAAATTTTTATGTAGCCAACAATGTAGCGTACATTCTCCATACATCAAGGTCATGCCTGTTAGCTGTAAATATTTTCCTCTGCAAAAAATGACATTTTATTTTGGAAGAGTACAAACAGGAGAAGAGCAGCACCAATTCATTTTCCACCAATTTGTGGTAAATTTGAAATTTAGTTTTTGAGCTTTAGATTTAAATAACAAAGATCTATATATATTAGTAGTTTTTATACTTCTTTTCAGTAAATCTATCAAGCATGAGCCAACAAACCTATATTTGTTTTTAAAAAAATAATTTTGTCCAAAAGCGTGTAGCAGTTTTTGGAATACCTTATGAAATGCAGCATATCTGTGTTTTCAGAAAAGTTACAGTTAGCTTTCCAATGTAGTTTTCATTTCCAGTAGCAGGATGAATGGTGTTATTAATTACACATGTATTGCCTGTAGTCACTGAGGAGGTGGATCTTGGACTGTTAGTAGATAGCAAACTAAATTTTCGCAGTCATGTCTCTAAGAATTAGAAATTACTAAGAGTAATAAGATCCTTCGGTTAATCGGTAGAACCATAACTTCCAGAAGAGCTGAGATAATTCTCCCACTATACAAATCTCTTGTTCGTCCTCATCTCGAATATGTCAGTCAGGTATGGGACCCTTACTATCTCAAGGACATCCGTGCTCTAGAACAGGTACAAGCACAAGCTATGGACATGATCATAGGTCTTGAAGGACTCCCACACTCTCAAAAACTGCAAAAATTAGACCTGTATCGACTCTCTGCAAGAAGACATAGGGGGGACTTATTGAAATGTTCAAGATTCTTAAGGGATTTACTGACATCAATGCAAACCAGTTTTTTACACTCAATCGAAGCATTACACATAGGCAAAGTGTTAAATTGTACAAGCATAGGGTTAATACAGAAAAGTATCGGCATAGTTTTTCACAAGCCGAAGTAATACTGTGGAACTCAATAACAGAATCATTAGTGAGAGCAAATAATGTAAATAGTTTCAAACATGAACTTGATTTAGAACTCCGTGCAAGAAACCTCCTATTTTAATACCAGTCGGTATACTAGGAGGAGAGTAAACCAACATCGAACAACTGGACAAGGGTGTGCCTTGAAAGCTATTCAGTGGATGAGAGATTGGTGCAAGAGACGGAAATCAGGGTTTACTAACCACGAAGGTGAGTTAGAATTTAATTAGACAGCTTTATCTTTTTTCATGGAAATAAATCATGTTTGACAAAATGTGTTTTTATTATGCAGCAAGTATAAGTTAAAATAGATGTACACAGGATAAGATATGGCAGTTAGAATACTACAAAACCTTGGGGTTAACTTAATAGAAAATCTGGTGAAAGCTATGGAATCCCTAGATAAAAGCTCGAAAGCAAATAAACGCAGCATTTCGCACGTCAAGAAATATTTCATTTTATTGAAATTAGCTGCTTCACACACAAAGTACAGGCACACGATAGTAATACTAATAGTAATAGTTAATACACCTACCCAGCACATTCTCACTACTTCACTGGAAACTAAAGTGAAGGGCGGTATGTATATGTTTATATATAGTATTGCGACAAAATTACTAGAAAACCTTTCAAACGTACAATAAATTTCATCGAAATTTGCGCCTAAACAAACGTCTTCCACACTTTTTCTCACTACATGTGACAAGCGATACGAAAGACCCTTTTGATATTTGCACTTGATTTTGTGTTTATTTCAAGCCCACTTTTGGTTCAGACGGTCAATTGCAACGAATTACATAGAAAAGATCTAGGTCACATTTATATGATTTACCTTGTATTTGCAGTAATATTTTATATTATATATTTATATTCTATAAAAAATCAGTTTAGGTCACCTGACCTAATTTGGCACTCTCATCTCACAAGCTGCTGTAGATAATAATCGTACAAATCAGTTGCAGTCAGGGATACAGTCATATGATCAAAAATTAAAACATCACATTTGGAGTGGTTGTGTATAAGACAGTAGTGCTACCACTTTTCAGATGTAGTCATTTTAATAAGCCAAGCTTTCAATGTGTCATACAGCAACTCTTTTATTTAGTTAATAATTTAATTAATCAATGTTTTTCCTACTTATACTGTTTTTTCTAACCAAATTGTGTATTGTACATGTATTGTTGGAGTGAAATAAATTCATGGGATTTCATGCACAGTTGTAGTCCTTTTTGTTAAGATTGTGCACAGGAGGATCAGCCACACATTAAAATTGGCAAGATAAAGAGTAATGTAACAATAGAAGAATTCCATCAAGGTAAGTCATGGTAAATATAATAAAATATTGTTCTCATAAAAATATAGTAACTAGAAAGCTTGGAAAAGGTCCGAGAGAAAGAAAAATGCATATGTGACAAATTAAAAAAAGTTGCTAATTGCTCTATGATCAGAAATTGGTAATCAATAAAGTGCTAAAAAATTCAAAACTTTGACAAGAATGTGCCAAAATTTTATTTTACAGCTCACAAATAAGGATGCAATCATTTGGACACAGTCTTGCTATTATTTTTAGTGCAAATATTGAAATAAGTAATGGTGTTAATAAGTATAAAATTTAATCATCCAAGTTCTCTACATACATGTATATGGATTTGTAAAATATATTAAGTGCTATAATTACGTAATAATTGCTTTTTGTAATAAATTGAATGCAAAAATGGAAGACAATTTTCCAACAGCTGAATGTATTAAAAAAATTCTGTCTAATCGTAAAAAACTAAGATATTCAAAACCAATCAAATAGTAAAACTTGCAGATGAAGAGAAGATCAGTAAATTTTCATATGCAGCGAGAAACACAAGGCTTAAAATTTCATATCATCTGAGCTGCCTTGTAAAACTTACTCAAGAAAACTTTACGAATTCTGCTGACTAGTGGATGTAGCCTCTGGATATAGCCTTAACAAACTGAAGTGAACTCTCTCATTAAATTCAAATTTTGTACAAAATTAGCAAAAAACAAGTGACACTCAAGTAAATCACTTGGTGAAAATAAATTACATTATTTTATGAATAAGCTTAATAATGGCTCCTTCCTCAAATAACAGATAGTGGATCGATCACTGAAATCAGGGTAGCTTCTTGCAAGCTACTTAACTTAAGAAGAATTTTCTTTTCTACTTGTCAAACATATGCTAACTCACTAAACTTTATTTTACAATTTCTTTAATCACTTTAAATATGCTGTCCTTTGCCTTTAGCCAATGGTGTGGAATGAGCATTCCAACAAGGGAGCATAATAAAGCGCATACGATTACATATACATATATATAAATGCAGCTGTAAATCATACAGCTAGCTAAGATTCATTTATGCATGTACTACATTCATTTAGCATCAAGATGATCCAATCCGAGGGAATTTCAATTTGTTTCTAAGCTCCAAAATTCTCTTGTCTATCTCTGACAGTGTGGTGTATCGTGCAGACAAGCTAGTTGTCAATCGTCGGTTCTTTTTCTTCCACTTCTGCTTTTTTGTCTGTCCAAATAATGTAAAAATGTTAGAACAACTTCAGTGATCTGTGTTGATACTTGATAGTATTAGATGTTGGTGTCAAAAATAAATTACGATTTAGGATACTGATACTAAACAATTAGAAAACTGAGAGTATAGAAATATTTTTACTTAATTTTAGTACAGATCAGAGAAAATTTCAAAATTAGACAACGAGCAAAATCTAAATTCTCAAAAGTTCACTTTTTATTTCATTAGATTTGTGATGCGTTGTCACTAACAATAGTTATGCAGATAGTGCAAAATGTTACATCAAAAATTAATTCCGAAAATTCAATATATATATATATGTATATAGTTGCTTGATAACAGTCATAAACATACAGGCACTTAAACTCTTTTAGATATCCTACCAT
This sequence comes from Tubiluchus corallicola, assembly GCA_030141605.1. NCBI lineage: Eukaryota > Metazoa > Priapulida > Priapulimorpha > Priapulimorphida > Tubiluchidae > Tubiluchus > Tubiluchus corallicola. Next base: position 843,160 of record JAQGDQ010000028.1, read on the forward strand.
TATTACAAATTCCATCACATATATTACCAATCTGTCATTGTAAATTGTAGGGTTAATGCAGATTGAATAAATAAAATCAAATTTCGTACCAAAATCTGGGTGTATTCCGGTGACATCCCTTCTAGATATAATATTCTGTCTTCAAGTGCTTTCAAACGTCGATGTACACTGAGAGATGAAGGAGAAGCTAAGAATAAAAACAAAAATTACACCCATATCAATGTGGTTTATATTCGACATCTAGCCATGAAGACACTACAAAGTGCAAAGTGGAACACAAAAGAATTTCGGTGAAAAAAATAGCTGATTGATCACTTAGCAGCTGAAGTTAAGTAATGCCAAATCCGGTCAGTAAAGAGATGGATTACTGCTAGGAAAGTCTGCTTCTGAGCGGTTTCAACATTCTGGCCATTTACCTCAACATAAGAAACTATGTGGCATTCAACCTTGTGGGACATGGTTAAGACACAGCTGCCGATTCAGACCTTAGAGAAACAACCCTTAATAACGAACTAGATTCTAGTTGTGCCACACCATCTACTACAACAAATTATGAAATAGTCATTGCAGTTGAGCGCTAAATACTAGCTTACAAAATGTTGATCTATTCTAAAAAATGTAAAATAATCTCAAACAAAATTCAAATGTACGGTGTAAAAACACTACTTACAAGGCAGTTTAAGATGAGCTTCCATGCTGACAAGTCTTTCGTCTACATCACTTGGCAATGAACCTTGTTGTGATGTCTGACTACAATCGGAATTTTTCTTGGAACCCGCCGATCCCTTCAATGTGATCCCTTCAGCACCCATTTGATGTGGTCCGGAAGTATTCTCAACTTTAGAAACTAGGAAAACAGAAACAGTACCAACAATAAAATAACTATTATTAAAACATACAGATGATGTGTGATCAAATTGCGGAAAACTTTACTGGCACAAAAGCGAAAGCAAAAATGAAAATGTAAGTAGCCAACTTTTTACATTTTTCATCTAACCAAACATGTTGTTGATCTTTGCTGTATTAAATATTTGCAACATATCTAAGAAATTCAGTGTATGCATAAATCTTAACATTTTTTGTATGGGTAACACTAGTGACAACGACAGTTTGACAGGCCATGCTGTTGCCATAGTGAAAGTTTGTTTGTTGCTAATCCCGAAAGCAGGTGTAATGATCATTTGACAAGTACCTAGACAGCAATTCCACGGTCTCTGATTCATTCCTTTATAAGTAACTGTAATGCATTGCTGTTCAATGTTTCAAAAAACTCTATAAACAAATTACAAAAGATTCAAAATTGTGCAACTAGAGTGATCATGTATTTGCGCAAGTATGATCACATAACTCCAACATTACAGGCCCTACACGGGCTTGCGGTGCGATCTAGAATCAATTTCAAAATTGCTAAGCTGGCATTTAAATGTTAAAATGGTCAAGCCCCGTGCTATCTTGCAGAACTGATTAGCATTTACACGCCATCCAGAAACTTAAGATCCTACAATAAAAATTTACTTCTTGTGCCTAGGACACAAACAAAAACTTTAGGTATGCGTGCTTTTTCAAATGCCGCTCCAACTGTTTGGAACAGTCTTCCACTGAATAGTAGAAGCTGCGATAATACATGTATAACTACATTTAAAAAATTGCCCAAGACATGTCTTTTTAAATTAGAATATGGGCATTGAATTGGATTTTAATTTTGCCTACATTTTGCTAACTAGATTTTATATTGAATTTGGAACTTAAATTTTTAAGGCTATTTTTATAGTGTGTAAAGTTCTATGATTTATTTTAGACTTTGTAAGACCTTTGGTTGTAAAGCGCAACTTTATATATTTGGTGTGCTATATATATTTTATGCGATAATAATAATAATACTCATTAGTTTCCAAATCATGAATATCAAGCTACTGTTTTAAATACTTAAAAAAATTGCCACTGCTGGTGCTTCACCTTTTCAGTGACTGCACATTTAAAGAAACACTCACAAAAACTGTTTTAACATGAAATGTACATTGGTAATTTAGTGTAACCCATGCATACCTTTCAAGTGACTTTTCTGTCCAGACCGCGGCACAAAAGTTGCCAAGGTTCTTGCGCAGCTGTCGTCTGGCAAAAACAAAAGAGAAAACATGTCATTCACCCCATCCTTTAACACATGAACCTCTTATCAACTTAACTGCAATATGTCATCAGTTTTCAACCATTAGAACAAAGCTGTAAGCAACACAACTGTGCAAAAAAGTGTATCACTAACAAACCACAGAAATCAAACATTATAATTTAAATGGCACAATGACTGAAAGAAGTACAATTTTGTAACTTCATATATTTCTTTAATTTTCATTTTTTTATTAAGAATTTCTGGGCAAACCCAGATAGTATACAACTATAAGTAATTAGAAAGCAAAGTAAACTTAATGATACATTTTACAAGTAGTTCCATTTTAAATGTTAATTTTGTAAAATAAACCAAACAGGAATATCTACAGTCAAATTACATTTCTTGAAATTATCTTTTCCTTCTTTAGCGATTATTGAGAGCAACAAATATTATATAAGACAGCAATTGCTATCAAAATGGCAAATGCCATACCTTTCTCATATCCACCAATAATGCCACAAAATTCCCTTTTGTTACTTAAGTTAATTTCTGTTCTTTTTCTGTCCATAAATGCCTGTATCCTTCTGTCAATTTCTTTCTGGTCAGCCATGATCTGTACACAAACAGAATCCATGTAACATTCATCATCAACTGCCATTCTGCAAACAATGCAATTATTATGTTACAATAAACATTATAAACCAACATTTAGAAATAAAACAGCATCATCTGAAAAATCTCAAAGGTTAGAAAAATTGTAAAAAGCATAGCTGAGTATATGTATCCAGCAAAATAGGCATACAAAAATGTAAGAATGATGTTGGCTAGTTGACTTTTGTGCATTAAAGCAATACTATTTAAACAAGTACTAAAAGTTTTTTCAATAGACAATATAATTAACTTTACACAATTTATAATTCATAGCACAAATAATTTTTGTCTACAAAAAGTTGTAAAAAACTGTATGTTGAGAGCGGAGTATGACACTAGTGGAAGTAGGACAATTGCCGTACATGGGCTAGCCCAAGTAGGGTGCATCATACATGGGCTGCCCAAGTAGGACGAAGAGACAGTTCACAAACTGAGTCATTAATCGTACTGGCAGCGCCCATTGTCCTTGTTTATTTAATAATAATAATTGAAAATGTCAATACACGTTGAATAATTTATTATACATCTGATAAAATAAAAGAATCTTATTTTGAGCTATTCGAACAAGCATTAAATTTGGCTTCAAGATAAATCTTTTTGAAGTGAAATAAGCTTGCTTTTTAGGTGATTCCAATGGTTAAGGCACGTCATTTTTTATTTTGCCTCTTTTCACAGATAGGTGATTCATTTCACTACGTGAACAAATTGTGTGTTTTTGATCTTGCAAACTGGCACTTTTTACTGATGTCAGTTTGCTCGCCGATTTGGTGAATAGGATCGTGTGTATCGACGGTATGATGTCAAACTGATGGCAACTCAGCCAACAGCCAACAAGCAGAATTTTTAATAAAATGAAAAAACTTTCACAGAATTTTTAAAAATTTTACAAAATTCTTGAGGTAAAGTTAAAAGAGTGAGAGAAATTGCCAGAGCCCTACTTGGGCTGCCCATGTACAATATTGGTTTTTCGCACATTTAGCTCAAGTGTCCTCTCTGCGCCCTACACTGTAAATTGCAGTAACTCTATAAAAGTTAAAACTCCACTGCAAACAGGGTATCTAGCTTGTAAACTGCTGTTTTTAGGCCACGAAGTAGCAACTACTAAATGACATGGGAGGAGTGTCCAAATTCTTTCTAAGAAGCTGGAAATGTTGAATGTTGGTGGTGAACATTATAGAGTCTTGAAGTTTTGAATAATATACTTCTAAAAAGCCTTTGACGACATACTAGAAGTTTTGGGTGCACATGGTCAGTATACATGCCACAACTCGCTACTGGTGATGGTATTAGAGCTTATGAAAAGAGGTGAAACAAGTAAAACAAACATGGTGGGTGCGGGCTAAAAACACAGTTAGATTTACAGACAGGTTAGGTGGGATAGCACCCTCATGGTAGAAACAGCAGTGGGTGCTAGCGCTCAGAAGTGATTTCTCTGATATCTGGTGGAAGTTTGTTCCACAAACGTTTTTTGCTCTGGGGTAGGAGTATAAATAAATATTGACTCTTGCTGATGGCCGAACAAATTTGTTGTTATCTGTGAGAGATGGGGTAAGTTGGTAAATTTACACCTATCCTGATGCACTATATCATGAAAGACGTTTAGTATCGTTTGCTGACGTCTAATTTTTAGTCTTTCCCACCCAAGTTCGGAGATCATCCTAGATACTTCAGCATTTCTGCCATATTCATTTCATACAAATCATGCTGCATTTCACTGGACTTGCTCGATGCGCTTGATGTCAGTGATTGTGTATGGGTTCCAGGCTGCAATACCATATTCTAGTTTGGGTCTGATCAGGCTCTTTCTTTGACTTGATGACATGTGCTGTGAATGACATTGTGTCCTGGTTGCACGAGTGGCAATTTCCTGGCAGTGCTCACCCCAACAAAGATTTGTGCTGACGGTAATGCCCAGGTATGGGTGTGAAGGAACATGCTCTAGGATTTTGTCTCCCATGCTGTAAGGAAAGTAATTTGGGTTTTTCTTGAGAAAAAGATAGGATTTTGCATTTATCAATGTCAAAGTCTAGGTGCTAGATGCAAAACTTGAGGTTAAAGGAGTTTATAATATTCCATACATCTCCGTACTGACTTCAACAGAAGCTGCACTTTTTCACGTTAGTTTTTCATAACACTATCAATTATTATCTCATTACACCCTTGATATTGCGTATTCGCTGTTTGGGATTACGGTATCAGCAGCCTTGATAAACAAGGTTTTCCTTGTGCCAGATGACTTGCTAAAATATTGCGATAGTCGCCTAATATTACAAAATCTATAAAACCTCAGAGCAAAAAATAAACACACGTAGTACTAATAAAATTCGTACGTTGCTTCGTTCATTGTTTCCGCGGTGTGCGCTCTATCAGGTTAGATAGGCACAAATAAATGTCACAATCACAATGTAATGAAAGTACTGTACATGTACACGTGCTTGGTCACGTGATTTTCCTGATGCTTAGTAGTAAACAGCAGGCATGGCGTCAACGCAGGTAACTATATTTTTGTTAGGTTTTGATAAAATTCCATTAATTTTTATACAATTCTTTGTGTTATTTAATTTTAACCGTTACTTTGTAACTTTTATTTTGAGGGCTGTATTTGTTGAAATTAAACACTTCAACGACAAACAGGAAGCAGTGCTTAAACCTGCTTATACACGCAATAAATTTTGTATTAGTCTCGTAATTTATTCAATATTATACTGATTTATTCGTTTCATTTTTGTGTTTTGTGTTTCATCCAGGTTGAATTAGCAGTGCAAATGAATTGCCAGGGATGTGCTGATGATTTACGCAACGTAATATCATCTACAAAAGGAATTCAATCGCTGGACATCAATGTTTCGCAGGAAACTGTAGTTGTAGAAACGACCTTACGAGCTGATGAAATTAAGTCTCTTATTGAATCTACAGGACGAAGAGCAGTTATAAAAGGCCAAGGGACAGGTAAAATTTAGAGAAGGTTATTGTGATGTGCGTCATTAGGATAACAAAATCTAAGTTTAATATCCTCACTGCTGAAGTGTGGTTCACTGCAATTTAAAATCAAACTAAAGCCTCGCTATAATATAAGCTTTTAAAACCTAAAATCCTACTCTCATTCCGAATATTCAATTTATTTCGTAATCAGCATATCACTGTAATCAGCATTACTTGTCGGTTCAAAAGCTCTTAGGAGCTTATGTTTTTATTTGTACAAACACATGCCGACTTTAAATAAAGATTATCACTACTATATTTTACTATAAAACAGTGGAGAAGTATGAGAGAATTTTCAACATGTGGTACTATAGCAACGTCTGCTGTTTCAGGTGTCAACCATCTCGGTGCAGCTGTATGCATGATATCTGGTCACTATAATGATGTCATTGGTGTTATTCGAATGACTCAAACCAGCATGGCTACCTGTGTTATTGAAGGAACAGTTGATGGGTTACGTGAGGGAAAGCACGGATTTCACATACATGAGTTTGGTGACATTTCTTCTGGGCCTAACAGGTATGATTTGAAAACTTCTTTGCTACTTTAGATGAAAGACAAAGTACCTTCCTTTTTATGTGAATAAAGGCAGTTTTGTGTGCCTTGCATAGGATGTAAGATGTTTGTGATAATAAAGAGTTTTGTTAAAGGACTTATGTTAAAGATTTTAATATGTTTCAGCCAGCTAAGAGCTGTTTAGACTGGGTGAACTTCTGCCAGATTCTTGTTACTTGTAGTAAAAAACTTTCACTACATCAGCGATTGTTGAAAATGTGCCTGGCCCAGATAGATTTATGCCATAGCTCAGGTGACTGACTAATTTGCAAGCTCAGCTAAGTTATTAATGTAGATAGGTATAATGTTGTATTAGTCATTACCTGATGCCATTATTGTGTTTCCTTATGTTATTGAAGCAATTGCTGCTAATAATATGTGGAGATAGCATGACATCGCAGATACATGGGCTTGGATATAGTGAATTAAAATTTTTGCTCAACTATGTCTGGAGAGTTCAATGTGTTTATATAATACATATATAAATGCCTTCTACTGTTGACAACTCTTTTTTCATACTTATTTAATATGATGTACGTGTTTTGTAATTATAATTTGTTATTTGCTTGTATTTTAATAATTGTGTTACTGTGTAATTGTATAATTGTTGTATACTTGTAATTTTGTTCTTGTCACTCATCATTTGCACCTGCATTGTATTATGTTATTTTCTACATGCACTTTGTATCGTTTACTAATATGTACTGTGCCATTCCAGTATGTAATAAACAATAATAACAAATTACTGGCAGTGACTTCCATCATAACTTACTATTTAGTGTTTATTTTTGTGCATATAAATTTACAAGAATAAGTTTGTTTTTTATTTTTTTCAGTTGCGGCGACCATTTTAATCCACACAGTGTCTCCCATGGCAGCAGGACGGATAGCATACGAGTAAATTTTTTTGTAATTTTACCCACACGTGTTTAATATTGTGTGTTGACTGATTAAAATCGATTGATTACTAACATTCACTTAATAAAGCAAATGCAAACAACAAATTTTATTATGTCTGTGTCACAGAACAGACTTTTCAGGTATAACAAATTAAGAGAAAGGTAAAAATTGGTATGTTTATTTTCTCAGTAAACTGTGACAGAAATTTAGCAGAAGCTGAGCTGCCTGATTGGTCAACCCACTGTTCCAAGTTACTGTGATCAATTTCGTTTGCTACCTAATTTATAATCAGCTAAATGTCATCACAAGCTAAAAGCTTAAGCCTTAAGATATACCAGGCAACATTGGTAACGTTCGATAAATTCGGTAATGTTGACGTAAATTGTCGAGTGTAGAAGCAAAAGGTGAAATTTGAAAAATTTTATTTGTTCCAAATGTATTGTTACTGGCAATCAGCAAATTTGTGTTTTGCCTTCCAAATGTGGTGCCTATCAGTTTTACTATGTATTATACAATATGCTAAAATAAATGCTGTCAAGGCAGTAATTACATTAACTTGCTAGTAAATTCAAGAAACTGCTGCTGCGTGCTTTGATAACCAAAATTTGCTGTAGCATGTGGGAGACTTGGGCAACATCGAAGCAAATGCAAATGGGAGAGCAACTTTCCGTTTTTCTGACGAGAAAGTCAAAGTTTGGGATGTTATTGGGCGATCAATGGTAGTCTCGGTAAATGAAGATGACCTTGGCTATGGGAAGGATGAAAGTTCAAAAGTGGATGGACATTCTGGATCAGGGTAGGGTACAACTGTATCATAATTTATATTTAAAATGTTTGCGTGGGCAGTTATATGCATTCAATTCCATTCGTGCAACTAAGTGTATTATGTACGTCTTCGTCACACAGTACATGTGGTCATGTTCTCTCAGCTTTAGCTTTTCTTAGCTTTTGTATAGCTTATTGAATTTAAGTTGGTCTTGTTGCTTAATGGTTGTGAGTTGCTTCACTTGCATGTCACCCTTGTTTATTAGAATTGCAATGATTTCCTAAAAATTTAAATTAGAACTCTATTCATCAAAAGTTGACTGTTTGTCATACTCAGTGAAATAAACTAGCACTTGTCAGTCACTAAATGAAGAGGAGACAAAAAGCAAATACTAAAATTTTCAAATTTTTCAACAGTTTCAGGGATGTAGGAAGCAAGGGGGACAGGGGGCATGTACCCACCTCCCAGTATTGGGAGGTGCACATCACATTCTCCTAGTAAGTCATTTAATGCTAAAAGGATTAGTGAATTTAAAATAACTGTTATATTTCAGATAACAGTTTCATAGTAACTGTGGAGTTATACTTGCTTATGAGCTTTACACTGTAATTGCACCTTTATAATCTGCAGTTTAACTACTTATTAACAATAAGTAAATTTTTAGTTGCATAGCATTAGCAAAGCGTTTGCAAAGTTGCTGTAGTTATAAAATGCTGAATAAAACTTATAACATAATATTCATTATCTTACTAGCAGCTTGATTCTAACATTGTTAGCACAACTGTGTTAATTTAACTCGTGTCCAAAATTTTGGTTGTGTCAACCCTTTTCATCGATGTCCCAGGCCTCTCTTTGGCATTTAACCCCCACCCCACCCTGAGGCTACAGGCTTGAGTTTACGATTGCGTCTTGTACTTATTTCCACATACTCTTGCAGGTTGGCATGTGGGATCATCGCTCGGTCGGCAGGTTTATTCCAGAACGCTAAAGTTGTCTGTGCCTGTGATGGAGTCAGCTTATGGGATGAAAGAGATGTGCCATTAGCCGGACCAGGTCGGCAGTCACGCAAAGTGCATGCAGCTGCATTATGAATCGTGACGGTGCAAGTGTATGCGAACTTGTGATTGTACTCAATTCTATTACGATGATTTCCCAGTCATTTGATAATTAGGCATGAAAGTTAATCAGATGGGTCTTAAGGCACCCACTGCACAACTTTTTTACGACTGTGTGACTCATTTTATTGCCAAAAATTCAAATAATTTACAGTTCTCTTCTTTTTTATTGCTTTATTAGGTTTTAGCTATATAAGTTTATACCCAGCTCATCGTGACATGTTAATTGTGCATTTTCTAACTGTTTATTGTATATTAACACAGCTACATGTATAACTTTCAAATGTGTTTCTTGTAAATTTTGTTCCATTTTTCACATATTCCATATTCAAGATTTAAAATACCTACCAGTTATTGGTTGTAAAAATTAACTCTAATGAGTAATTTTTCTGGATCACAATAATAGGCTTCTGTATTACAATAGAAATTATTAGTTTTTGAAAAGTTTCCTAAAAATAAATTTGCTAACTATTTTGTAGTTTTATTAGCCAAACAATGTGCCACTTATCGTACTGTAGACTACTGCGCATGGTTATAGTTATGCTAGCATTGCTAGTGTTTGTGCCAAGTTATGCTATACATACTGTACGAGCATTGTTTACTCTATAATTCTACTGGCATGCTGATCGTGAGTTCATATTCTTATACTGTAGCTGTACTGGTGTTTTTGTTGTATCCTGTATTGTTTTACTGCAAATACTGCAATGAAGGGGACAACAATTCAAACATCGTATTAACTGAATTTTTACTGGAAAGTAGAAGAGTAATGTAGGTTGAACTTTCGTTTATCTATTATTTTGAGCAATTCGCTACTCAAAAAACTGAGAAACCATTTTCTTAGCAACAGTTAAGCAATTGTTTCTTCACCACATATTTTTATACGTTCATGTTTTTCTGGAAAGTTTCCAAGTGATTAATTTCCCAAATTTGGCATCTGGTAATTTTTATTTGCCTAGTTGTTGATACTATTTTGTAATGGAGTAATTACCTGTTGATTATACCGGTGAGACGTAGTATCTTATTTACTTTTTTAAAGCAAGTTGATGTTATTAGTAACTGTAAATATGGACGTTGTTTCTAAATAATGTGTTTGTTGTTAATTTTTTGTTAAAAAAATAGTGAAGATGTTTCCAAAAATAGATTGTGTGTTTTATATATGTGTGATTATTATAGTCATTATTGAACGATAATTTATAATACATAGCTTGCTCATGTTTTTTGACACGGTCTTTATGCAGAAGCTGTGAAAGTAACAAAGAAAACTGAATTCATCATAATTAAGAATACTTCTTTTTAACGTCTGATGAATTTTTAAAACATTTTTTGACCGTAAGTGTGACGTTTATATGTGTAAGGCAAAAAAGTGAATCTGTAATGTTGACTAACTCATTTGATTACAAATTTTTGGAGCAGTCATTAATTTTCAAACGTGCAAAACATTTCTGTCAATATAGCTATAAAATTGATTACAATAATTAGTTTCTTCGCCTGAAATTAGAACGGGTAATTATTAATGCACGCGTAATTTGTAATCCGCAACATTTATCACGGAGCGTTTAAGAGACAGGTGAAAGCAATAAAGCAAAAGGCTATCGTTTTAAGTTTTAATCTGCTACCGGCAGATGGCGAAACTACATCGTAAATCAGTAATACCCGTTGTGTTAACTCGTCGGTGAAAAGGGATAAAAGCAAAAGCAAGAAAGTGTTTCATTCCCAACATGTTACACCGGTTCACGTTTTACATTGCTTTTATAGTATTGAAGAATTCATTATCATCATCATATATTTAAGGTGTAAGCTATATTTAAGCTAACTGAATTTCCTTTGTTTACTTTGTTGTAGTTTTTTCTTGATTACAATAACTTAATTTAATAATTAATAAAAAAATTATTTGTCGACTCCACAGACAAAATCATGTTTATTGTCTATGATCTAGTTTGTTCAAGAAATAGTACTCGAAGTTAACTTGGGACAGCTTGTAGTCCTTCGTGAATTTGGAAAAACAGGCGCACGTTATGGGTGTTTCAAACAACAATGATTGTTAAAGAATATGACGGATAATTATTATAGTATATGTGCATAAAATTACTTGACTGCTTTATAGGGCAGCAAAAGTAAGACATGTCACAAGTAAATGAATTGTCCCTAGTACATTAACTAGGCCAGAAAGCCTTGCGCAAAATGCGAAAACCTCTGACTAGACCAAGTATAATTTTATATTTCCGATAATCATTAATTAAGATATTAATATTATCAGTGTATGGCATCTCGAACAAGATAATATTCACCATCGCTTGACCGCCCAGTGACAAACATTCAGCCTCTGGTCATGTCATGTTCAGCGATTGATGACCGTTCTCATTGGGCCGCACGCATTCTGCCAGGATAAAGAAGTTTATTTATGTCATTAGCATGAAAATCAACACTTTGCCACTTTCCATAATGGAGGCAGCGACAGAGCCATGCGTAATTAACGCTTTCGGCTGTAAGGATTACCGCAATTTTAATGATTTTAGGAGCTGCCCCGGTTATAACCGTGGAGGACGACCCGCATTGTTCGCGTTTCCGTGAAAACCGCAATATGTGGTCTTCAAAGAGTTAACGGCACACGCTTACAATAAAGATATACCATTACTAAGACCATAGCCGTGTCAGGGGGACGCAGGACATTGTCACAAGAGATGCCTTGTAGTTTCTCATAAGTAGTAGTTATAGTCATGGTATACTATTCTCATAGTATAAATGTTTAGACTATGACTTCAAGAACCAACAGTGTTAAAGTTGCAGATGTTTTGTTTGAATAAAAGCCATGCCTTTTCTTAACTGGTGCTAGCTGTCATTTTTATCTTAAGATTTTGTTTTCACCAATCAGTTGTGTTAGTAAATAACAAACAGGCATTTTTGCTGAATAATTAATATAACTATATAAACTAAATTACACGAACACAACACCTATTACCATCTTCATCTGGACTACATGCGAAGACAAGATTTTTGTTTATAACGATAGTTTATAACTTTTGACAGTATATAATTATTATTACCCTGGACATGAAAACGTCCCTTCTGCTATTGGCGTTGTATGTCGTTATATCCAAAAGCTTATTCCCGCTGTAATAACATTTCATTAGTTAATGAAATAGCGAGTAATTCTCCATCTGTCAGTGTTTCCTATTCAATTTTGAGTGGAGAGAAAAAATTCCACCGAAGTAAATGTCGCCAAGCCGCACAGCCATCTGCCGCTGTGGGTCCAAGCTAAATTGACGACGCCTAACAATTTACAACAGCTACATCTACACGAATTTGTGAAGCTAAATGTATCTCTCCTGTTTATGCAATATGCGTACATGTATTTGAATTTGAATTTCACACTCAAGGTTTACAGTACAATACAAGGAATCACACACAAATCTTAGTAGTTAATACTGTTCACAAATAGACGCAAAAAACACTAAACTTTCTATAACATAATTCCCTGCAATATAAATAAAATAAAAATCAAGCATATAGATTGATCGCCATTTAACTCGCATGCTTGACGTGTACCTAATATCGCTGTTACGTAGGTGTTTCACAATAGAATTACTACTATTTATTATGCTTATACACAGGCTATATACATGTATAACCACCCCTACAAAACTGCAGTAGTTTTTAAGACTGATTAATTAAGAGATCAACTGAGCCCTGTCATTTCAACGTGATGAACATTTTAATATGTAGAATAATCATTAATGAAAATTAAATCAACTAAAAATCTAATTGTCCTTTGTTGGGTAGAAACAAATTCAGATAATTAGTTTCACTTGCGATGTTATAGCTATGTAAATTCTATTAATTAGCTGTCAACCGTGCAACAAGCGAAACTATATAAATTAAATTTAGCTAGGTAAACATGAACTGCTAAGAAAGATGTTAAACAAGTTTTTTAACGTTTTTTATAATTAAGGAAGTTGACTTAATCAGTTAACAGCCTAATTAAATGAGTAACAGCTAAGTGTTAGTATCTCATACCAATTCATCTAGACTTAGTTGTTCTTTAAAGGAACTAAACCAGGGCTTTGTTCTAAAAAAAGACTTGTAGTCAATCTAATCAAACAAACTGAAATTCTTGATGTCAGTCAACAGTTAGGATTTCATTAATCATTTATAATTATTAATAATTACATAATTATTATGCCATGGCTCATTCCCCAGTATTAACGTTTTCTTGCATGAGTCGTAGCAAATCATAAACATGTGTTATACCAGCGCGCCAAACTTTCCCGCGAAACTAATTAGCATTTAACGAAATAATGATGCCCTTTTGCTGCAACCGTGATTTGAGTCTTCTCTTTTTCTTCAGGGGTAGAATTAACGAGAACAGCTGCATCAGCTGCCCTAATATTATCCTCTCTTTTCGATTGTTCCTCTTCTCCCAGTTTTATAACTGTCACCTCTTTTGTTATTTGGATTCTATTGAATATTTTCACGCGCGGCTTGATTCAGCTATTATCTTTTTTCTTTGTCAAGTTTTTGCACAACAATAACCTTTGCTAATAACATCTAACTTACAGACGATGACGTCATGGACTGTGGCGGAAGGATATGTAATTAGTCTAACAGAAATTCAAGTAGCTTTGTGCGCTTTATCTTTCTTATCTATAAAATTGTACTTTCCGGGTTTATGACACGCGATATTATTACATTTTATACAATTGTGCTTGGGGTTATAGTACAGATGTGGGCCCATGCTAAATGAACCGCACTTAATTGCAAATTTCAGACTACTTTACAGGTTTAGGCCGACACGATACACTTCCATCACTTCGGTGTAAAGCAATTCTCTAGCTGCTGTATATTGCAAAGCAAAAATAATAGAAATATAAGGTTCACTGTAGTAAAATTATTAAAAAAATCGCAAAGTAATTCATCAGTTATAGGATAGGGCTGTACACTAATAAGCATAACGTAAACAAATTTTACTAACAATGACTGCTTATCACATTCTGAGTGTTGAATAAAGGATGAAAATTAGTAAACACAGAATATTAATCTTCAACTAACATCTATTCGACCGAAAGTTACTGATGAAATGACGTTGTTTTGTTAGCAACATTTGAAAATTGACAGTCGTGATTGTTATTAAATCAGAAATTTTAATTTACTTTGTTTTTGGTACACTCTAAATTAATTGAATTTTATAGCTCAACAAATAGTATTATAATCTTATTTGCTTATAAAATTTAATCAAGTTTAGTTAATATTTATTATTGTAGGGATTGTAAGCCACCAACATGATGTAGTAAACTTGTTACCTGTTTGATGTTCTCTGTGAAGTAGTTGACAATGATCGCTAGTTGTAAAAAGAATTGCAGAAAGTAGAAACAAGTCTGGTTATCAGAAAGATATACGGCCAGTTTGGTACATAATACCGTTGTAGATTGTCATCATTCCACCAAACAGAAGCCTGAAAGTGGCAATATATGCTATTTTGGTTTCTGTCTGTCTCTTAATCTTAAATCATTTCGCCTAAGCTGCGCAGTTTTTGTTTTTACTTTAATTTAAAAAATGCGAAATTCAGTGAAGACTGAGCCTTGAGCGCCACCTAATTGGGAATAACCCTTTTATTTTTTGCAATAGTTATTGCGAAGGAAACACTAATAAGTCTATTATGGAGTTACTTTTGTATGGGCTTATTATACAAGACATATCTTAACTCTGTCTCAAGCGACCATGTAGATTTTGCAGAGTTGGTAACACAATTTTATGTTAATTTGAGTAGGCTGAAATATATATATATATATATATATACTTCTTATAATTACAGGTATAGCTGCTCCATTAATTTACAGCTACTGCATATAAAAACTCTCCAGAAGCTAGAGAAGGAGAATAGATTTACTGGAGCGGGAAAAAGCGGGGATGCTTGGGAGCATGGGCGTGCCGTCTATTGTTCCCCTCGCGTGCCAGCATCACCCTATAGTGAGCAGGTGTTCACCCATCGCGCGTCAATTCTTCATAACTATACGTACCGCCTGGAACTCAACAAAACGGTAATTACCAAATGCATTGTTCCTCAAGTTTGTAAGCCATCTTGGTTTGTTAGTTTAGACTCGACTCGAATCCCGCTGCACTGATGTGAGTAAATTTAAATTGATCAGCTTCAGCTTTCATGCGCAGCTGCTGCTGATATGAGATGGGATTTCCAAACTTTTGGTTTCTTTGCAACTGATTGAGTCGATTGGTTTTCGCGTCAATCAGGTATAGTTAAAATTACCAGCAGAAGGCGTAGAATTACACGGAAAACTCCACAAAAGTTCTCTACAACTGAAGCTGACAACTGAAGGGACAGTAATTTTTCAGTACAATTTATATATCTTTTATTAGAAATATTGTGTACATGTAATAATTTTCAAATATATATGTATATTTATTATTGTCTCTCGGGTTAGTTTCAGTATATACATATACATACACATTATATATGTTGTTTAGTTAATCCTATGTTTATTTCGCCGTACTGTCCGCTTAGTTTTTTTATCAATTTTAGAAAATTGATTTCGTGATAAGACAAAACGAAATGCCACGAAACAGAATAAAATAATGTAAAACTAAACAAAAACAAATTAAATTAAAAATATAAGAATGTAAAACAAAAACGAAAGAGAAAGAGAACATTAAAAAAGCAACTCGATCAAGCAAAGCAAAAAAAGAGAGATGATAAGTATGACTTGTGTTTTGAACAGCCAGATTTATTTGTCTTTAGTAATGCATTTTTTTATATTTCATAGCTCATCAGCGTTCAATTGTAATGCAATAATTATTTTACATACGGCTTGCCGATTGTTAGTATTCAAGTTTATATGTACAAGGACAAGTTTTCTACACGACTATTTTTTACATTTTAAATGTTCCAGTATGACCAGAAAAAACACTAATTGCCAGCATAACAGAGGATACGTAGCGATTCCAAATGCAGGTCTGAAAATTTACCTGTCACATCATCTCCTTCACTCCACCTTTCCTTTCTTGCAATCCCCTTGTTATTGAGAAAATTAAAAGTGGCACACGCAGGCCAAAGGGCATCTAATTGTCTGGGCACATGTCCATTTCTCAGGGATATGTTTAGAGCAAGTCACGTGACAACCGACAGGTGCAACAGTGACACACCTTTACTTTCTCTCTTCATCGATTCTAATCTTTCGCGATATATGTAGTCAATACATTGCTTTATTTTAACGAACCATCGTATGATCGCAGAGAAAAGTCCAATAAGGATTCCACCCATTCCGTTTTGTTCTGCTGCATTGATTCTATTCTATTCTATTCTATTCTATTCTATTCTATTCTATTCTATTCTATTCTATTCTATTCTATTCTATTCTATTCTAACCTGTCCTTTCCTATCTGTCTTGGCATGCTATTCTGTTGTACACTGTTCTGTTTTATTCTATTGCACTTGTTCCGTTCCTTTTAGCTGCACTCAATCCGTACGTTCTGTTCTGCTTTGTTCTGCTTTGTTGTGTTGTGTTGTGTTCTGTTCTGTTCTGTTCTGTTCTCACCTCTGAGTTACTTGCTTCTGTTCTGGTTCATTCTATTCCATCCTTTTGACCCGTTGCATTTCATTGCTGCATTGAAGTCTAACCTCACTTGCAGTAAATTGTTTACCCTATCTCTATAGTGTCTGGAGACCCTGTAAATACACATGTATCATGTTTTTTTGCCTTTATACCTGTCAATAAGATATTACGTGTCTCATAACATATAGGGACTTATAACATATTTGCACCAATACAGTGCTTGAAGCATGTGTCTATGTGATTGTTTGTAAATTGTTAACCAAAAATTGTAAATGCAATTTAATGCATATTAATACATGTACAATTTTTGTACATTGCAGTTGGCTGTTTATGAGCATGCCGTTAATAGTTCAAAATATTAAAATTTTACTAACTTTCCAACCAAAATGTTTTTAAATATCGAACGCTTACCACTTAGCGTATTCACTTATTCTGCCAAGTGGAAAAATATTCTCGGGTTTTCAAGAAAAACAGTCAGTTTCCAGAGTACTGTAATGCTTTGATGCTTTAAAAAAATAATAATGATAATGATAATGATAATGATAATGATAATGATAATGATAATGATAATAATAATAATAATAATAATAATAATAATAATAATAATAATAATAATAATAATAATAATAATAATAATAATAATAATAATAATAATAATAATAATAATAATAATAATAATAATAATAATAATAATAATAATAATAATAATAATAATAATAATAATAATAATAATAATAACAATAACAATAATAATAATAATAATAATAATAATAATAATAATAATAATAATAATAATAATAATAATAATAATAATAATAATAACAATACTACTATTACTACTACTACTGCTGCTGCTGCTACTGATGCTGCTGCTGCTGCTGCTGCTGCTGCTGCTGCTGCTGCTGCTACTACTACTACTACTACTACTACTACTACTACTACTACTACTACTACTACTACTACTACTACTACTACTACTACTACTACTACTACTACTACTACTACTACTACTACTACTACTACTACTACTACTACTACTACTACTACTACTACTACTACTACTACTACTACTACTACTACTACTACTACTACTACTACTACTACTACTACTACTACTACTACTACTACTACTAATAATAATAATAATAATAATAATAATAATAATAATAATAATAATAATAATAATAATAATAATAATAATAATAATAATAATAATCTTTATTCAAAAAAAAGAACGTGTATACAAAAAGGTACCTCTTTGCAGGCTCAGATAAACGATTTACATATTCATGTAGGAACTCTTTTAAACACTTTCAGTTTCCCACTATGTATAACAAGTAAGATATAATACCTAGATCAGATTTAATTTCTAATGACTTACAATTATGATACACATGAATTAGCTTTGTACACATGCCCTAATACTTACAGTCACGTGTACAATAATTTATTACATTGGTTGTGCATAGTTATTGTACATTTGTTATCTTTCACTCGTAGAGATTTCAAAACACATCATCGAAAAAGCATTTGATTACAGCCCATCTTTTTTGGCAGCTTAGCGTGTTTTTTGTGATTCAATCGCTAACAGGTGGTGTAAAATCGTGATAGGAATAGACAGAATAAGTTTATAAACCACGGAGAAAACAGTCCAATACAAGAATACGTTTACAGCGCCGCCTATGCCTAATTGTAGTTTCTGAACTAAAATTTTACTATTAGAAAATTAACCAACATGAAAAAGTAAAAAAAGCTTAACTACTCTAATTACGTTGGTGGAGCATACCTTGCTTTAAAGAGTTTGCAAGGATAATAAAAATGACCAAAAATGTATGTAGGTTGGTGCGCGGTAAAAATGGCATGGTAAAAGAGGCACAGGAAAAATGGCACGGTAAAAATGGCACAGAAAAAATGGCACAAATGGCAAAGTAGGTAAAATGACACAGGAAAAAATGGCTCAAATGACAAAGTAGGTAAAAATGGCACAGGAAAAAACGGTACAGGAAAAATGGCACAAAAGGAAAAGCAGGTAGAAATGGCACAAATGGAAAAATAGAAAAAATGGCACAGGAAAAAATGGCATAAATGGAAAAGTAGGAAAAATGGCACAGGGAAACATGGCACAAATAGAAAAGTTGGAAAAATGACACATATAGTATTGTGATGAAATTGTTTTCCATAATAAAACTAGAATGCGCTCAGTAGGAAGCAGACTTCCGAAAAAGTGTACCTGTATTGGTATTGTGTAGACTAGCGAAAGATTCACAAAATATTTGTTCATTAAATAGATTTGTAATCAATAATGCACAAATGTTTCACAAGTGTATCTATTTTTTAACCATCAATTTTGACGATGGCAATAGACTGACAAATAATTACGTGCCAAGTTACCTTAAGGTTATACACATTAATAAGCAAAGGTTATAGACAGCGTCACACAATTTTAAAAGCGAGAATTTTTCGAACTAATTCTTAGTTCTTTGTTGTGGTGGAGGTAACAGAAAAGAAGTACTAAACTCTTCCTCTGAGACCTCCACAAGCGCTTCAAAAATCTTTTTGCACGCGGTGCTTGGTCAAGTTTTACGAAAAAAGAACTATCGAAAAGGTTCGAATTTTGGCTATACCCGCCTTTCTTCACAAGTCTCTTGGAAATCTGTTAGATACTTTTTGCGCAATAAGCTTACTGCCATAACAGACAAAAAACAACCAACCAAACAAACTGTGTTGAAGAAAGAACCTTAACTCTAAACACAGATTTTACCAAGTGTGTCATTTTTTCTGTGCCATTTTTTCCTATTTTTGCATTTGTGCCATTTTTACCTACTTTTGCATTTGTGCTATTTTTTCCTGTAACATTTTACCGTGTTATATTTTCCTGTGCCATTTTTTCCTATGCCATTTTTACCTGTACCATTTTTACATACATTCCTGTAGATTTATATCAGAGTTAGGCATATTTGTACACTCCCGTGTTGTGGTAGTGAAGATATGACTCTCCCCTTGACTTAACAGAGGTCTGCATGCATCAGAACAACTACCGCATGTCTTTTCGTTTGTTGAGGTCATTTGCACTTGATTAAGATAAACTTTGTTTTTCTTTTCCTAAACTTGTATTCTTCAGTTCTTCACTGCACGTTGTGGCGGCGCATATAAACCATTGTTGTCCTCTTACAATCGTCTCTAGTCCAGCGGCACCTTCAGTGACAGCTTCAAAAGGGTACCGTGTTTTTGTTTGTGGCCATATTCAATAGTTGCCATGTTTATGTTCTTAGGGGCTACAGGGTGCACGTGCGCAAAATAAGTTTCGCTATTTCTGTTTGTCGCATGTGCGCCACCGTAAATTTTGAAATTGTTAAACCCATTATTATCTTGGTTAAACCTGGGACCACTAAATACAGTAAACCGTTGAATTAAACCGAAGACTTGAGCAACTCTATCCTTTGCAGGATCAGTGGACATCGTCACTGGACGATTCACGATTGTATTTCTTTCATTAAGGAACGGGGGTCAAGAGGTTAGCGACCCACTTATGATGGGAAAGAAATTTCATCATCCTATCTGTTAGCTCGCATCTTGCTCTTCAAAGGCGTGGGCAGTTATTGTCTGCAAACAGACAGGGTAAATGCCAGTGAATTCCCTGTTCAATAAACAATGCACAGCCTTAGGGTTAGGGAAATGGTGCGCAGTACGTTTGGTATAAGTAAATTTTGTGCTGGTAATTTTGGTACGAGGAAATTTTATTCCATTTTACAAAATATGGTACTGACAAATTCAGTTCCTGCGAAGTTTTGTCAAGCATTTCTGGTGTATGTAAATACAGCACATGGTAAAAATGGTACGAAACAAGTTTGGTACTAAAACTACAAGGCAAATTTGATGCAGTGAAAGTTCGGTACAAGGAAAGTTTGGTGCTATGAAAACATTTTTATATAACCTATTCGAAGTTATAGACATCCATATTGTTGCAATTGCTTGTTTGTTTGTTTGCTATTCATCATCATTGTCATCCTCGTTGCTCTTGTCATTGTTAATTTTGTTGTTGTTGCTATTGTTGTTGTTGTTGCTATTGTTGTTGTTGTTGTTGTTGTTGTTGTTGTTGTTGTTGTTGTTGTTGTTGTTGTTGTTACTGCTGCTGATGTTGTTTGCAGTCCAGGCGGTTGTAATGTTTGGGTCCGTATATACATAAAATAACACTTAAGTAAGATTAAAGTAATTATTTAATCCAAAATTTAGTTTAACAAATGCAGATTACGACATTATCATTTTTAGACACGATCAACTTTCAATGCAATTCAACTATGATTTGTTACTTGTCATTATAGCGGTGGCAGTGGTATTGGTCGTAGTCATGGGTTCCAACATCATAATCATCATCATTGTCACCACGGTTGCTGTAGTTGTTGTTGCTGATGTGCTAATAGATAGTTATGAATGATGATAATGATGACTACAGTGTGAGTGATGACAATAATGTTTATGATGACAACGATGAAAATTATGATGTTGTTGACAGTGATCATGATTATGGCAATTGCAGGAGCAACTAGAGTGACAGTGATTACTAAGGCATACAATGGTTACTGTTAGTACGACACTATGTGGCACATTTGATAATTACAATGATTTCAATTCAATTCTGGTTTTATGAAAAATGCTTTTACAGGGCTAGTGGGAATAAATAATAAACACTTTTCAAATTTGACAAAACTTTGCAAAGCGGAAATGCTAGTAGCAGATCTTAGCGTAGTACTATTTTTGCTTTTGTTTCTTTGTCTGAGTATTTGTTTAAAAACTGAGTTGGATTTTGCTGAAAGAATTTTCAAATGTACCTGGGTTTGATATTCACTGATAAAATTCTAGCTGCCGCGCGCATTATTAATTATGATGTTTTATGAGCTTTTTAGTAAACTAGACTTTCCTTGCACCAAAATTTATTCCTATTGGATAAATTGAATGTAGGTAAGTTTGTTACAAGCAAATTTGGTACAGGGAATCTTGGTACGGCTAATTTCGGTACGAGGAAATTTTGGTACTAGAAATTTTTGGTAGGCGGTAATTTTGGTACAGGTAAATTTGGTACTATCATCTTTAAGCATAAGGAATTTTGGTACTAGAAAATGTGATTTGGGGAATATTTGGTACGAGGAAAAAATGGTACCAGGATTGTCTAATACTAAGAAATATTGGTACAAGGAAGTTTTGGTACTAGGAAAATATGGTACGAGGAAAATTTGTAAATAGGAAAGTTTGGTACTGCAAAATTATGTATTAAACGAAAGAGAAATAATTTTTATGTCTTTTTATAAAATAATTATTTCAACTAGAAAATACACAAGTTTATTAAACAGAGAAGAAATTTGGTACTAGGAAAGTCTGGTTTATTGAAAAGTTCATAAAACATACTGTAATTAATAGTGCGTGGCAGCTAAAATTTTATCCGTGATTATCCCATCCATGTACGTACATTTGAAAATTCTTTCAGAAAAAATGACAGGTCTTCAATTTACCATGCAAACTTTCGAAAAACTCGATCAATTTGTTTTTTTCGGAAAAATGATCACTTTCTTGGTGTTTTTTACAAAAAATATCAAAACTGAGATAAAAACATGCCACTGATAGCTAATGATATCACTGGAAAAAAACGCCCTGCAAAAGCCTAGTTTGGTTTCCCGCGAGGCCCACTGTGTGGAGTGAGAACTGTTCTTCTTGATGCACCTAATACTGCTGCTGCAGGCAGTGGTGACGGTGATGGTGTAATGTTGTCATGATACTGCTGTTGGCAGTGATGACAGTGATGGTGTAATGTCGACATGATGCTGCTGTTGGCAGTTGTGGCAGTGGCAGAAATGGTGTGTGATTATTATGGTCACAGGTGTCACCGTCATCACTGTTGTCAGCAGCAACAGCAACAACAACAGCTGCAGCAGCAACAACAACAATAACAATAGCAACAGCAACAAAACGACAAATGTAACAATGGTGATGATGAAGACAACGAAACCAGGAAGCAAGAAACTAACATACAACAAGAATAACAACAACAGCAGCAGTAGTGACGCCGACGTCTACAATAACAACAACAACAGTAACAAAAGCAACAAAACAACAAAAGTAACAAAGGTGACATGATAACAGCAATAATTATGATGATGATGGTGGCAGCAGTCACAACAAAAGAGTGAGCAAGAAATAGAAAAACAACAACAAGGGCAAATAACAAACAATAGACAAACAAACAAAGAGGAAGCGAACAAAAAACAAATAAAAACAAATGCACCAACATGAGCCTCTATAACTTGTTCAAGTAGGTTGTATAAAATACATTTTCTTAGTACCAAACTTTCCTAGTACCAAACTTTCCTTGTACTAAACTTGTTCCGTACCATTTTTACCTTGCACCGTATTTACTTGTACCAAAAAATTCCTGACAAAACTTCGTTAGTACAATATCTACCAGTATTTTCTCTGTACCAAATTTTTCCAGTCCCAAAATCACCACATACATACATTTCCTAGTACCAAATTGTTTTCCTTGTATCAATATTACAAGGAAGCTTAGTTCCAATAATAAGTGCTTGTCTTTGCAATTTATTTTTTGCTTTAAAGGCACTTTAGTTTCAAAAAGTTGCATACTAAATTTTGTAGATGGCGACACCAGCGTTTAAACAGTGTTATTAGAAATACAAGATGTATAGCGCGACGATACTGACAAGATAAATGAAGCATTTTAGTTTTTTTCTGCATTAGTTAAATAAGCTAGCAGTACACGCATCTGTTCTACACTGAAACCTGATAACTCGAAGGCTATAAAATTACATGAAATTAAAATAGCTATTAATGTGTCAGGAATATTAAAACACTACTGTGTGCTGTAGTTATTAAATTATTCTATTGTGCTTAATTACTGATTATAATGATTAGTACTGTACAATCGTTTTAGCACAGTAAACGTTAATAATATTGAACAAACTTTTTAAATAAGCTTTTTTCTCCTATGTGATGCTTGTCTGAGCAAAAACACAACAATGGCAACATTTTGTAGTACCATTACAATACCATACCATTACCCATACCATTAGGCCATCATATTATGACCAGAGTGACCGATACAAAATTTCAGTGTTCCGCTGATCTCGTCAAATTGCGGTAACTCTGACCTGCCCAGTGCCCAGTTACAGCCGGCAAAGGTTGTAGTTCCCGATTATTGGGCCACGCAGTCCAGGACAATAGCCTCACAAAACGTGTCATCCGAATCAAGGATTTGTTTGCTTGAGTAACGGTACGCTGACTAGAAGACGCAACAAACGCAGCTGCCATTTTTGTTATAGAAAAATGAATTGTAATCACCACCGGTCCACCGCCACGCGTGCATATTGAGCTAATGAACATAACACAGCTATGCACACACACAAATGAACGTGTGAGTTACAGTGAACAAATAATGAAATTATGAGCACACGCGCGCTTCGTGTGGCTTTTCACGCCTTTTACGTAAACGTGTAAGAATTTATTATCTAGGCTGAAAAAAGTAATAGCACCTGTTGTACCAATAACTGTAAGTAAGTGGGTGAGTGAGTGAGTGAGAAAGTAAGTAAACGAGTAAGTAGGTCTAAGTAAATAAAATTTTATTTCAGACTAAAAAACCTGTTTACAAAATAAAAAACGAAATTAAAAATACATTATGCGAATAAAAATTACTTACAGTGCAGTAAAGTTAGTCACTCGACTACTGTAGGCCTGCTGTTTCGTAATAGTTCATTCCTTCTCTGAAAAATCTTGATTATAAAAAAAAACGTCGGAGTTTAAAATATTGTAAATCTAATTATCTGATATTAGTAATCCTGATATAAGGCTATGACAAGTTTTCCTGCGAATGTGAACAAAATGAGCAATGTTAAGTCCATAAATCCATTCCTAATGCACTGCAGGTCAGATCTAATTTAAAAACTCTTAATACAATTATTGGCGACACGTAACTTATTGAGAGTGCTCTTGCCTAGATTGGACAGATAGAGTAGAGCACTAAAATTACAACAGTAACTTTTATAAAAGTCTAATTTTGACATTATTGGAGTACATTTTAAATTTTAACCTATCAACCAGTTACTAAGTACGTAAAACAAACAAATTTGATTTTCACTATCACTGCCTAGTCATGTCTGAACACTTAATTATTATGACCAATACATACTACTTTTTTACTGATGCAGGCAATACACGATTTCCAGGAGTAAAGTACTTAAATGGAACGGTAAAAAAATTCATTGACTTTTCGTGGTATTAAAATAATATTATGAAAATTTGGATACTAGTTACCATAATTAAAAAGTGACTAGAGCATTAGAGCCTAGAGCCGGTATTGAAGAGTCAAGCAAAATTAGGTTACCAACATACATAAAATAACTAATTTTGCATTTTTCAATACGCCAACTATTTATTATTAATTATTATTTATTCGTACATAAAAAAGTACATTAACACAACACAGACACACAGTGCATTAGTAATATTTACAAAATTATGTAATTAGTTACATACTGCATATACATTACACACCAAAAGTAATACATCGAAAAAAAAGCAAAACCAATAAAAAGACAAAAATGACAATCATTACTTAAAAACACGATAAAATTATGTGTATGCAATTAATTCTTCATGATAAATGTTAAGATTTCATTCAATTCATTAAGCTATAAAAACAAAAACCTTTTGCTTCTATTGTATTTAAAATATCCATTGCCAGAGATACTTTAGAAATTTGATCCTCAGTAAGTTTGCATTCCTCTATAAATACATGTGATCGTACAAGCTTTGGCTTCGATATGATTAATGCAAAAACTATATTGTATTTTAGGCATAATAGTTCACATTATTCCCCATACATGATAAAACTGAGTAAAAAAAGAAACCACATTTAAATTACCTAACTTCTCGTATAATTTATACGTATATATATGTATCATATCATATGTGTATCACATATCATGTATAATATATATATAGGTTAAAAAGCGGCCCAGAAAATATACCACCGTGTCTTAGGCAGCAATTCCCTTGTAAATGAATCAGAGATAGCTTCCCCATCTGAAGCATAGCTGTGGTTTCTACACCAGTTTTTAAAAACATTCAACAGTGCTATTTGGAAAACCACGAGCCGCGAGTTTGCTCAGCAATTTTTGTGGGTTACGCACTCAAAGCCTTACTGGCATCTAGAAGGCATGCATGAACAGGAGTGCCATTGTCTACGTATTTGAAGTAATAATGGGCTTCAAAATAATAACTGTGTGTTACCAATATTCCTAATAAGGCTTCAAAATAATAATTATGTGTTACCAATATTCCTAATTATCCTAAGACTAAACTTTTTTAACTTTAGCGGAAAAGATGATAAAACTGGCGTGAGATGTCAGTTAGTACCTAATTTTTTCAAACTCCATTTTGAAATTGTCAAAAATTATTTTACATTCAATATCGTAAAGCCCAATATGTACTAGTATTTTGCGTTTTAGTTTTGGCAATGGTTTTCGTAGGTAACAGTGAAAAGTCAAACGATTTGTTTTCGCCGTTATGGTGCACGCTATCTTTACCTTCGTTTAGTGGAATTCGCCTCAATTTGCCTAATTTTCAAATTAAAAAGCAATTTGCATTTTTCGGTGTGCTGTCAAGTTTAATTTTTCAAGATGTCCATGTAATATTTCGTGACAACACGCGTTTTCATGCATAATAATGACCGTTAACGAGCAGCCCAGCGAGGGCAGACCCGCGAAAAATGGCTTACGACAACAACGTCCCTTTCTCGAAATGCACATTGTGTTTTTTTCAGTAATCTATATTAATGCGATGCTCATTTGAAATGCCCCTAGGACACTTTTCCGTCGCAGTTATTATTATTACAATGATATAGATAGATAAACTGCCACCTTGCAAAGACTACCTTGCCTTAGCTTTAATTTAATTTAACTACGACTATACTTGTCACTTACAATCGCAAATGCTGTTTTGATGGTTTTTAAAATGGCAGCGAATAGAATCTCTAAGCAGCAGTTTTTCGCCCCTGGTGAAAAGTCTGGGCTGAAAAATGAGTAGTAGTTTACTTGGCGCCACGAAGGTTTGAGTCCATTACAGAGTTATCCCTCGTTTCTCATATTTAGCTCTTATTAGGCCTTGTCATCAGGGCTACTTACCTACCACCTAGTAAACCCAGCCGGTATTCGGTATAAATACATAATTGTTAAAATAGACAATTAGAAAGTTAGATACTCACTAATTTGAACACAAAGTAACTTTTGGAAGGAGTATACAATTCCCCATACAATTTAAATACTCTAACACTAACCATAACCATAACCCTAACCATAAACCAAACCCCAACCCTAACTCTAACCCTAATCAGCTTCATATACAGCTTCGTAACCCTAATTGTACTTCATGTACAGGTGGGAATTGTAAACTTAGCCCTGAATTTTAATAACTAGTTAAACCCAGTCTTCCGCCTATTCAGAATACCCGCTGCACTGACCCTGATAATTAGGAATTAGTGCTCCTGGTAATGGTGACCCAAACAGAGCACTATGCACACATAATAAAGTAATGCTTTTATTAGTCAGATGTATTATTGTTGCACACCTGCTGCATAGCTCACACATGGTACCCAGTTACAAAAAATATCCGAGCTGCAAAATGCGCTCAAGTCTCCACGAAAATCAGTTGTGGATCAAGTTCTCAATCCACCCGCTTGCGGGATTACCAAGTGGGCCAGTTGCTGATTCTGCATTAAAAAAAGCTAAGACACAAGTGTCCAAATTACCAACAGCAACTGCGCTGGCTCCACTGTCTTTTTAAAGCCAAGATTACCAAGTCTTTATGATACTGATACTAATTGTCTGAGAAAAAATTAATTTATGTCAGTGCTAAGCGCCTATGTTTCTAATTGTTTAGTATTTAGATGAGTGGAAGAATAGCTGAGCAAATAAATCAACATAAGTGGTTGAAATATGAAGCATTAAACTTTGTATGTTGCGTTTTTTAAATCCCCTACGTTTTTGGATTTTTAAATATCAACGTTTACATAATTTCGAGTTGTCACGTAATTACTCTGCTGCCAACTTGAGCAATGTCAGATATGAATGTTTACGGATGGGCGATTGCTTAGAAACTGGTTCAAGTATTTTCACTTGCCCCTCTTGTTTCATTGGCAGATATAATATACACACATTACATTCGAACGTGCCTCTGCTTGTTTAGTACCTCATCTTGGGAAATTGTGATTAACGATGAGAAAGGTTTCGGTCCTGCTCACCTCCTTGTACTTTTTTAGTCTACTTCCCTGAAAGGCCATCAGTCTTCTCTTGGAGGATCTTTTTTTAAAAAACTATGTATATAAAATACTTTTATATAAACTGTCTTGTAATAAAATGGTAGACAGCATGTCAAATATCAACACCTCAGTTTTCTCTGAAAATTTAATATATAAATGTATATTCGCGCTTAAAAAATAATTATAGGAAAACTTGGTGCATCTTGAAAATGTTTACGATACTTGCGAGAGGTCAGAGAATTTCAGCAACTGAACATCAGTGGGGGTTAATTATAAATACTAATATTAGTTTTCTGGCATTGAAAGAAGCAATTTAAGAAATTGGCTAAATTACCTCTTTAACTCGCCTCACTGGCTATATGAACCCAAATACACTAACTCTTTGTGCTAATTTAAATCCTGGAATAATGAGATATGTCCCTCAATGGCTTTCTAAAGCCTAAAGGAATTGGCCAAAGTTCTTAAAC
This sequence comes from Tubiluchus corallicola, assembly GCA_030141605.1. Lineage (NCBI taxonomy): Eukaryota > Metazoa > Priapulida > Priapulimorpha > Priapulimorphida > Tubiluchidae > Tubiluchus > Tubiluchus corallicola. Next base: position 871,585 of record JAQGDQ010000028.1, read on the forward strand.
AATTTTTTCACGCCTTTGTAGGCAGCCGGGCCCATAATACCGCGTGCTCATTACGGTCCTTAAGCCATTTATTTCTTGACCAATGGCGATTCATTATAGGCTTTTGATGTCTGAATATTGACCATGGCTAGGTCGCGTTCGCACCTTAGACAAAGACAGTTGTTCCGCGACTGTTCTAAATAAGTTCATTAATAATGGCTAAATTATAGACTTGAGCAGGGACTTCATACTGCCCACAGGCCAAGCAAAACTCGGACATTCTACGGACGTTCGAAACTTGCTAGAAGTGGAATTTCGGTTGTTAATGACAAATGGTGTAAGAAGGTCGTATAACTAAGTCACTTTTATAATTTTAAGTTGGAGAAAACATATTTGCCATTTTAAACAACTAAGCGGCTCGAACAGATTATAAACTTAAATTTCATGCGGTGCAAATATGTAGGCTTATGTCGTGATAGTTAATGTGCCGGAATAGCTTCAAGACCTTAAGAATTGGAAAGAAGAGCAAAGGGCAAAGTATAAGAGGGAAATGATAGGAGACGGGAAAGGCTAAAAAGGGGAGGAGAAGAGGAGAGAAAAGGAAAGGAGACAAAAAGGGGGGAAGGCGAATGGAGAGGGGAGGATATAGGAAAGTGATAAAAGCAAAGATAAGGAAAGGGAGAGTAGAAAACAAAAAAAGGCGAAGGGAAGAAAATGCACCGATGGGAAAGAGTTGGGGAAGAAGAGAAAATAATAAGATATGGAAAGCGAGAAAAAAGAAAGAAAAAATAGGAAGAAAAAACATGCGAACAGAAGCAAAGGAAGAGGAGAGGCGATGAAAATACATAGGCCTCTATTACTCAACGATCAACTAATCTCAGCTCATCTTCAACTAATTAGCCGTCACGTAAACTATTGTTTATACGGTACGTACGTAACATAAGCCTTTAGGTTTGTTTTATTTTGTTTATGCTCAGTTTAATTTCTCGTGTTGACTAATTGATTATAGGAGATGCCTTGATGTTTTTCAATACGGTTTTGCAAAAAAGCAAGCAAAGCTCAACTTTTGTGGTAACTATTGTGTACATTTATGGTTTAGTTATACAGCGTATACACTCAATTAGTGAATTAAGTACTATTAAACAAGTGAACGGTACGATAAGTAAGATTTTTTTATCTATGATTATACAAAGCACCCCACAGGTACGCATAACGACACGGTTTTCAAACTGACTTTAAAATAGCTATTTTGTTTAGCAGCGAAATTAGATTATATTAAAGACAAACTGCGTTATATGCAGGAAACTATCCAACCTCTTTGTATGAAGGTTACGCTTTAGTCCCATTTTGTCTAGTTAAAAGTTTCCCTAATTGCTACAAGCTTAAATTCAGGAACTTCAAGATGGTAAGTGTAATTATTTGTTTCATGCCTTGAGGACTAATACCAAGTACATCAAGAGGCGCATGTCATCATCATGTGTACTTCAGGATCAACCGCCTTCAAGCCACAAAATTATTCTTTTTCACCCATCTATAGTTCATAGTACATGTAAATATGTTCGTGCATGTTTCTACAAAAGTGGCATTTTTGTTCTTTTTCCACAAAACTTATAATAAAAGTGAGATCTGAAAAATGGGACCACAAGAGATGGGGTAGTATATAGGGATAGTTTCACGGGATGCCCACGTTTTGCCGCAACAAGTGTTTTCCGCACCTGCCCACCTTGTACGTGAAACACCTCTGCGGTATTGACACACGATGAGGTGAGGCTCTTTATAGGGCGCGTCCACTAGGTGAACGATTTTGAGCTCAAGTTCAAGTAAGATTTCCGGCACTTTTCACTGGGAATGTAATTTGATATGTAAATTCTATCTGTTAATATTACCATCACTAAAGAAGCAATAAGAATTTGAACACTATGCAGAATGCTCGTGTATTATTATTCATTGGTGGCTGTATCTAATATAGTTTGTTATTTTACGCAGTTTTACATTGGGCAAAATGTTTTTATTGGGTTTAGCTACACTGCTGTGTTGCTGTTGATGATATTGTAGTCGTTGTTGCAGCGTGGTGAAGTAAGGCATGATATAGTGTGCATTTCAGGCAGCAGTGGGTTAGTGTGGTTTGATGTGGTGTGGTGAGATGTGGTATCATCTGCATTGTTGTGCAGTTGGTTTGTACAAATATCTTTTGCAAGGTTTGATTAGTGTAATTTGATTTGTACATTTAGACAGCGTACATTTACCTCAATGCATGCGTGAGTGGCAATGTACATGAGATGAACATGCACAAGTGCATCCTAGGAGGACGGAATATAATGAAAGGTACGTGGTACGTATTTTATCTTTAGGCCTTTAGGTATTTCAGGACTCTGAAGATCATTGAGATGTATTCATTGAGTGTGTCTTTTTGGTTGTTATGCATGCATTACCGGCGTTTTAGATGTCTGTAAGCAGGTTAAAATGTGTACTGGATGTTGTTTGATAGAGAGTTATGGGTAACAGTGGAACTGTGTGGAACTACACAGCACAGCGGGCTGCTGAATACAATCATTATTAACAAGCATGGGCATCATAACAAGTCTAGGGAAGCTTGAACTGCGAAACAGGAATATTTCCATTATAATGATTTATTACAGAAAGATTTCATAATGAGTAAACCATAATAACTAATATTTTTTGTTGTACAATTTGTTTATTAATAGAGTTGACCAAAATTAAATACATGTTTCAGTTTATACACCTGAGCGCAATGACTTGCACCTATAGAAAAAGGAGGAGATTTATGTAAATTTTGTGAAGCGGAGGATGACGAATTCCACTATTCATAATAAGACATAAGATGATATTGCTAGATACCGTAGTTAATAAGGAATACATAAATATTGATGTTAAAATAAACATTGAAAAACTATTGCAAAAGCCGAGCACTGCTTTTATAAAATAAGCAGAATTTTTTAGAAAAATCACATAGCTAGTTTACCGTTATATGGCAAAAATTTTGAGATTAGAAAATTTTGGGCTAGGAAGTACTAATAAGATGGTTAATAAGATTAATAAGTTACTGCAAAATTATAGAAGTACAAACAAAATTACCGAAGGTTTGTTTAGAGACTAGAGTATACACTATAACCTCATACTTGAACCTGCCCACCCACCCCTGACATACATTTTTCTTTACACTCTTGTTCTGACTTAAATCTATTTGCATTTCCTCTGCAGCCTCCATAATTGAACTCTTCGCAGTTCCCCGTCTCCGTGGAGTAGTACCAACTCGGATTGCTAGCTTTACAGGGTCCACTTATTTTTGGTAGCTTGCAAGTAATGTCGGCACCTATAAAATGGTAATCGTCAAATGTTGCTGAAAAATTTGGAAAAATTGAATGGTTAAACTAGTAGAAAACTACTAGCTTTGAACATTCCAAGTTGATAATAAACAGCGGCAGCCAGTCTGCACAAACGAGGTTGATGCTTTTGGTCTTTCAAGGCTATCACAGTAAATCACCACTGATAACCTTTCTTACCTATCTGTCTAAAAGCACGCCATTTCCCTCACACTGGGGCTGAAATATTTGCATAAATGGCTTCACGAGCATACGTATGACATGCACACTAGAACAAGTGAAAATAGAAATGAAAATAGGGTACACCATAGCTGTGTTGTAGTCTGGCTTTCTTAATTTTGCAGGGTAGACAAATTTTACAAACTTTGCATTAAAATTCCTCCCCAGCCCTTTCCAGTTGTAATAAATAACTAGATATAGCTTAGGTTTATGGCTCCAATCAAGCGATATAGAGCTCGTACTGTACAATATTTAGAAGTAAATTTACGTGTTAGGCTATCAAATGTTAGGTACGTGAACCTAATGTCAAAAAAGCAAAGCAAATGAGGTCCTAGGCTCCAGACTGTTTTAGCGGCCTATCAATATAGGATGATCCCTCAGACCCTGACATACATTTTCGTTTACACTGCTTTTCAGTATCAAATCTGTTTGCATTTCCTGCGCAACCTACATATATAAATTTTTCACATTTCTCCGTCTTCGTGGCGTAGTACGACATCTGAAAACCGCCCTACACGACCCAACTTTTCTGGTAGATTGCATATGTCCTTGGCGTCTATAAAATGATTGGCGACATTTGAAGCATTATTGGTAAATTTTCTTCTAAATAAGTTCATTAAAAATGGCTAAATTATAGACTTGACTAGTGACTTCATCCTGCCCACAAGCCAAATTCGGACATTCTTAAATTAAGTTAGAAACTTGCTAGGAAGGGAATTTAAGTTATTAAAGACGAATAAAAAACTTAGTGTGGAAAGTCGAATAACCAAGTCAATTTTACAGCACTAGAGTTGGGGGGAAAAGAGAAAATAAAAGGATGAAGAAAGTGGGGGAAAACAAAGGAAAGGGATGGGAAGAGGAAAAAGAAAGAAAAACGAGAGAAAAGAAGCAAAAGAATAGGAAAGGAGATGAAAACACGTATACTCAATGATCAACCAATCTCATCTCATCTCATCTGACCTCATCTTCAACTAATTAGACATCACAATAATTTTTGTTTATACGTAACATAAACCATTAGGTTTTTATCTTGCTTATGATAAAAGATGTGCATTGATCTTAAAATTTTTCAATAGTGTTTTCCGAAAAAAGCACAGTTTAACTTTCTTCGTAACCTTTGTGTACATTTATGATTTAGTTATAAGTGTATATACGCAGTTAGAGAATTTCAGTACTACTAAACAAGAGAACGGTGAGATAATTAAGATTTTTTTATTGATTATTATCCAAAATATAGCCACATATATAATCTATCTTCTGAAAGTATTGTTTTTACGATACAAAACTCGTACATTGTTTTTTTTGTTTAAAAACCAGTATCCCTATTAACAATAAGTTTTGTCCAAAAAAACTGAAACAGGATAACAAGTACTTACTTTGTACAGTCGTATATGATCAATGTAACGATAAAAAACCAAAATTTGACATGTGTAAAACATTGCATTTGAAAGCCTAAGAGTTGAAAGGTACAGCACCTGGTTTTTATTCAAATGCAGGTACTAGTGTCCACCTAACTAGCGAATGTAACAGCCAAAAACTAGTGGAACAAATGCAAAATTGCTGTAGTAATAATATTTTCAGGTGAGCTATTATTGAAAAAAATTATGTTCAATTTCAATATATAGATTAGAATTATAATATAAGACTGGGTGCAATTTTCTATTAGCAGCAGGCTCTGAATTCTAGTTTAGAATGTGCATGAAAAAAAGTAAAAAATTGTTTACAAACCCTTTAGCCGTTACACAAAACCAGTGTTTGAAGATATTGGAAAGATTAGTGTTTTTACTACTATGGGCAGTCACGGCACTGTAAGATATTAAACACGTTTGTGTGAGCAGCTACAGTTTTATACTGTTCGTTCTGAAGCACGTAAGTATAACTAAGATACTTACTGCATTTGGCTTCATCACGTCCATTTGAGCAGTCGAATTTGCCGTCGCATAGCAAGTTCTTTGAAATGCAATTTGCTGATGGGTCACCAACCCAGTAGCGAGGCATCTTACAGTCAAATTGATCTGAACCACATGTGTATGACGAACCTAAAATTGCACAAAGGAAAAATAAACAGAAGTAATTAATTTAGGTTTACATAAAAAAGCCAATAGTGGTAGGCAGGGCTGGACTATGATCTTTTGGAGCTTACGAGAATAATGAAATGGTCTTCCTGTCTTGAATAGCTTTTACTGGTAATATATTATAACAACAATTGAAGATCTTAAAGTAAGGTTATTGCAAATTCTTTGATTGCACTAGAATGACTTTTACTTGTCAACAAAAATATTCTTTAAGAAGTACCGCTATTTTGCTATTTATTGTGCATATTTCAACATAATCGCAGTGAAATGCTGGAGCCCCTCACCAAAACTTGTATTAGGAATCCTAACTGCAGCTTATATACTAGCCTATAAAATAATCTCGACCTTGCAAGTGGAGACAGAACTATAAAAAAATAATCAACTACAGAACAAATGTATTTCATAACGAATTTGGACTAACAAAACTGTAACCAGTCTTTTCATGCCGTTACAGATATATGTAATAGAAATCTGTATCAGTTTGTGCGTAGTCATAGTGTCGTAGCTTGGTGACCAAAGCTGAGTAATGCCAAGCAATGTATTAAATCCTTAGTGAGCAGCTACAGTTTCTTTTGAACTTACGGTATTTAAGAAAAATGTGCTGCTGCTAGAATTTGTGAATGGAGATTTTTAGTTTAGATTTAGATTTAGTTTAGATTTTTAGCCTTATTTTTAGTCCTTGTGTCCATCTTGCATTATATGAGTGAAAAGGGACACAACTTAGGTTTTAAAAAATACGTTTTACAATCAGTTACTTTGATATCGAGGATACATTTACGAAGCTTGGTTAGATAACATTACTCCTATATAGCACGACCATTACCAGAACTACCCCCAGCATATTCCCGATCTCTAGAAATAAGAGGTATATGTTTTGCAAAAACGGGCGATTCTATATATATATATATATATATATATATATATATATATAAAAGAATTGAGGCTACAGCTTCTATGACGGCACCATTCACAGCGATCAATATATCAAACAAAAGGTCTCTATCCCGTCCTGGGTTTTGTTTTCGAAAACATATACCTCTTATTTCTAGAGATCGGGAATGTGCTGGTAATGGTCGGATAGCCCGTTCTACCGACACTGTATTGTTTTTAAAAAACAATTATGACATAAAAATAGGCTAAAAAAATCGTTACATTTTAAGTATCAGAAAATACCAACTTTCGCTTGACATTTTAAGAAATTAAAATTACTCGGGGGGGAGTAAACCCCTACCGGGCGCATCCCCCGGGTGGCGGATGGGGGACCCCTGGCTCACGAGCCAGGGTGCTCCGAATATTCAAATAAGGAGCTGTGGACCAAATCCTTCAGGATAGACCTAGCAAGTCACTGAAGTATTTTTTGCTCAAGTAACTCATGGCGAACACAACTGAAACAACGGCCCCCAGTCCCCGGCAGCCCTTAAATGGGCAGGGGGTGCTAAGAATCTCCGGTGCCATGAATTCCAGGAGTAGAAAGGCAACTAAATTCAAAATTGCAATAATTAACATTTCAACGATGAGAGGGAAGGAGGAAGAGGTGGTGGATATAATGAAAGACAGGAATCTCGCAATTGTTGGTCTCAGTGAGACCAGGATGAGGGGTAGTGGAGAAAAGATCCTGCATGAAAACTACAAACTGATTTACAGCGGACAGGATGATGGGAGGCACGGTGTTGGAGTAGTTCTTTCACCGGATCTGGCTCCCTATGTGGAGAAGGTTGATAGTGTCTCAGAGAGAATCATTGGTATTTCCATCAAGACAAAGACAGTGGCCTTTTCCTTAATTCAGGTTTATGCCCCGCAAAGTGGAAGACCATCCCAGGAAAAAGATCAATTTTACCAGGACCTACAAGATGTCACAGATACAGCAAGATTCAAAGAAAAATTAATAGTTTGTGGAGACTTCAACGGACACATTGGATGTGTGAGAGATCACGTTGAAACAGTGGTGGGAGCGTTTAGTGTTGGCGACAGGAATGAGGAGGGAGGCAGGATAATTGACTATGGTCTACTAAACGGGTTGGCTATAATGAATACCTTCTATAAACACCGAGATAGTCATAAATGGACGTACTACGGTTGGAACAGCGAAGCGCAGCAGTACGTCAGCAAGTCGATGATAGATCTCTTTTTGACCCCAGACAAGCGAATATTCCAGAATGTGCGTGCTGTGCCATCGCTGTCTATGGACTCCACGCACAGAATGGTGATAGCAACACTGGCATGGAAAACAGAAAAGTTACCGAAAAAGAAGGGGAAACAGAGATTTAATATAGAAAAATTGAGAGACTCAGAAACTGCCGACACTATGAGAGAAGTTATAAACAACAAAATAGTGGAAGCTGAAAATAGAGACTGGGAAACATATAAAGAAATCGTTTCATCTGCCGCAGCAGATACATTGGGCTCTAAAAAGTCGTATCAAGGAAGGAAGAAAACTACACCTTGGTGGACGGAAGCAGTAAAGAGTGCAGTTAAAGAGAAGATATTGAAAGATGGGATGGTTCAGAAAGTGGATGAAGAGAAGAAGACCCGAAGATAGACGAGAATACGAACTAGCCAGGAATAGAGCTGGAAAAGTAAAGAAAGAAGAAAAGAATAGAGTATGGGAAAACATCGGAGAGGATTTGAAGGCTGACCATGCAGGAACAAAGAAATTGCTTTACTCAATGACAAAGAATTACAGAAGTAGTGCAAAAGAACAAACCTACGCATTTAAAGATCAAAATGGACAATTGCTTGTGCAACCAGATGACATCGCTAACAGATGGAGAGAATACTTTGATGATTTGCTCAACGTACGAGGAAGTGAAGAATTGGAAGTGGATGTGGACCTAGAGATCGACCCGAATGAACTCATCGAGGACATCACGGGAGCTGAGATCTCGGGGGCCATAACACGGATGAAGAGAGGTAAAGCAACAGGAGATGATGACCTCCCTGTAGAAGTTGTGAAGGAAGCTGGGGAGGAGGCGCAGAAGCTCCTGCTAACCATAATGCAGGACGCATACAGACAAGAAACTATACCACCAGAGTGGCAGAGAGGAGTCATCAACCCGATATTTAAAAAGGGAGATAAAGCTCTTTGTGAAAATTTTAGGGGCATTTCCCTATTGTCCCACTGTGGAAAGCTATACAGTAGTATAATCGAGAGGAGGCTTCGTACACATGTCGAGGCTAGATTGGGAGAATGGCAGTACGGATTTCGACCAGGACGAAGTACATCAGATCTTGTGTTTGTGATGAAGATGATAATGGAGAAAAGCTGGGAGTGGGGAAGGGACAAATTTGCTCTCTTCATTGATATGGAGAAAGCTTTTGACCGTGTCCCAAGAAAGCTGCTTTGGAAGATTATGTCGGAGCCGCCGTATTCTGTTCCCAAAAAGCTGATAAGAGTTATCAAGAGCATCTATAGCAATAGTGTGAGTAAGGTAAGAAAAGGAGACGTGGAGACTGACTGGTTTAACATCGAAGCAGGTGTAAGACAAGGAGACGGGTTGTCCCCGCTCCTATATATCATATTCATGGACAAGTGCATCAGAGATACAAACCCACGACCAAACCAGCAAGTCCTCGCCTACGCGGACGACGTGGCGGTGATGGTGGACACCATACAAGAACTGCAGGGTGTGGCCAGTTCATGGTTATCAACAATGAATAATAATGGAATGAGCATAAACACGGCAAAGGGAAAGACTGAGTTCATGCACATAAGCCGTAGAAGAGAGGAATTTGATGTGTATATGGAAGACAGGAAGCTGCACCAGGCAAATTCCTATAAATACCTTGGGGTGGTTGTGGATGAAGGAAATATTCAGAAAACGGAGTTGAGTGCGAGGATTGAGAAATATACAAGAAATTTTATGATGATGTATCCCCTATTGAAAGAGAAGTGCATACCCAAGCAAGTCAAGACAACTATATATAACACAATATTGAAACCAATACTAACATATGGAGCTGAATGTTGGTCACTTACAACGAAGACATCCTCAAGACTACAGGCAGCGGAAATGAAAGTTCTTCGGACTATAAGGGGTGTAACAAGGATAGACAGACTCAGAAGTGAACAGATAAGGTCAGACCTCTAAGTGAAACCACTCTTGAGAGAGATTGAGGAGAGCAAGTTGAGGTGGTATGGGCATATTAAGCGGATGGACGACACGAGATTGGCAAAGAAATATCTTGAATGGAAGCCGCAAGGCAAAAGACCAGTGGGAAGGCCCCGGAAGAGATGGCTTGATGGAGTTGGAGAGGCGCTTGCGAGGAGAGGAACCCGACTGGTGGATGTGGAGGAGGAGAAGACGTATGAAGACAGAGACACCTGGAGAGACGTTATTAAGTGTTCGCCGGCTGACAGATGAAAATCTACCAGGAGGATGGTGAGAAAGGTGAGAAAGATTTTAAGAAATTATTAGTAAATTTTCATCAATCAGCAATTCATTGTGGTACATTTGCCAAAGTGGACCATTTGCATTTTATATTTTGGTGTATGTATGCTGTAGTTTAGACTATTAAAAAGCCAGCCTCATAATCACATTACCAGCTTAATTTTAAAAAAACTGTTTCAAGCTTCTCAACAGACAAGGTATTGAAATGCCCATCTTTGCCATAGAAGCACAACTCCATGAATAATTTCAATAAAGACAAAAGGATTAAATGACCTGGCCTGTTTACTTGAAAAGTTTTGCTGATAATGGATGAATGGCAGCTTTCTGAGCTTTGCGTGATTGTCGAATTCTACATCGTTGTTAAAAATAGGTTTTAAAAATATATCCACATTTTCTAATTTAATGTACCCGAACTTCGATTCCTGTAATGCAACAATTTTAAAATCTTTAGATATGTGACAATCAAAAACGGCTTACCTGGATTGGATGTGTCAGTGCACATTCGTTCGCACCGTTTTTTCCTCGTGAATAAGTAGCCTGATGCTACACATTTGCGGCCACCTCTCAGTCGTTCACATTTTCTCGTTTCGCGATTGTAATACCACATGCGATCATAGTAACACTTGCCTGGTGTTCCGGTATTGCAATTTATTACTCCTAACAGAAAAACAATGCAAACAACAAGAATGACAAATTGATAATTAGTTATTCTATTTTTTTGTTACATTAAAATGTTAGTCTACTGGATTATTTAATGGCTAAATGATGGTTTGTAGTTAAATGTCAGGCCACCAGTCATTTAGATATGCTTGTCTCAGTTTAGTGCTGAGTTTTAGTGGTCATTTATTCGTTGCTACTTTGATCAATGGAACCGAACTCGGATTCAATAAACGTTTTGCTGGGCAAATTATGCAATAACAAAAGCATTTGGAACTCAAGTGTTTTCTCTCCCCCACTCTTCCCTCTCTTTCTCCCCCTCCCCCTCCCCCTCTCTCTTTCTTGTTCCAAATGTCCTCTCTCCGGGAGATTCTGGGGCACGTATAGTTTCTAAAAAATTGAATTACACGCTCAGAAATGGTCAGAGAACCCTTGATACTAAGAGAAACATTTAGAATCTTATTAAAAAGCGACGTTCTGGCTGCTTAGATCCTGCTTCGTTTTCAGTTGTCCCGATCTTCTATAGGGATGGGAGAAACCTTAAACTTTGAACTTCAGTTGCACAAAGACTAAATACGAATTTAAAAAAAATAAATTTGTGATTAATACCTTGCACATTGTTTCTATATTTAAAAGAGTTATAATAATTCTACAGAATTGGCATAGCGGAGACCGTCGAAGATCACATCCGCTAGTAACTTCTCACCAATCCGCCTGGTAGATATATTATATCTGTCAGCTCTTGAATCCCTGAGAAATCTTCTCCACTCTTGTCTGTCATCGTATTCATTCCACTTCCTCTCTAGATGTTCCTCTACTGAGAAGAGCTCTATCTACTCCCTCTATCCATCTTTTCCTCGGACGGCTGACTGGCCTCTCTCCCGGTGGTTGCCATAGTACTCAAGTACTTTTTCTGCCGTCCTTCCTCCTCCATCCGTATCACATGCCCATACCATCTGAGTTTGTTCCTCTCAATCTCCTCCAGCAAAGACAATCTCCCCACATTCAACTCTTCTCTAATCTTGGTGTTTCTCATCCTGTCTCTCCGTGTGACTCTCAAGATTAATCTCAGTACCCTCATCTCGGCTGCTGGTAGTCTGGACTCCGTCTTTGAAGTCAGTGACCAAACGTCGGAGCCACACAATAATATTGGCTTGAGGATACTCAGATAATTAGTTACTTTGCACTTCCTGGGGATGTGGCGGTCTCGTAGTAGCGGATAATTTACGTAGTATCTACATTACTATTGTATTTAGCGATGCAATTGATTATTTCATCTTCTTGTGTATTTCTTCTTGGTTCACCATGCGTTTCTGAAGCATAAGAGGTCTTTTACGCCAGTGGGTTGCTAGCCCTATCCTGAAAACCCTCCCCATTTACCCGTGCTTGGGACCGGCACTGAGTTCAGCTGGATTGCTGCCCCAGTGGCTGGGTTCCGCAAGTAACATCAAATTGAAAACAGCCGTGCAAAGCCCTAAAAAGCGAACCTTAAACTAAATATCCGGTGTGCCCGGATGCCTGCCCAATCTTAACATAATTATGATATCAAAGTGTTGCAGACGTACTTACTTTCTTTTTTTAATTTTGCGCGTAGCTTACCTGTAATTCCTTTCAGTAAACTGACAAAAGCAGCTATCACCAATAAACACACGCAAGTCTTCATCTTGCTTTTACTTTAACTTGTGATATCTCTCAGTTTTTGTTCTAATACGCACGTTCCAAACTTGAAAAGTTTGTCGTAGAAATTGACGTAAGAACAATCTAAACATTGGATTTAGTGTTTGCGTCACTCAACTCACTAGTTCTGTTGCTGCAGTAACTGTTTATACTTATACCCCGTCATGATTTAAAGGGGTCCAGCGAGTAACACTCATAAAAACCGCATATTTTTCCACAAAGTAATTGTCAAATACGGGGTTGGTTGGTGCGACATTCACCATAGCAGGGAAATTATTCCATTCATTCACTACTCTCACAGTTAAAAAAGCGCAGTCAATGCGAACAAAGATGACTAGAAAGAAAAGAATTCCCCCACTTAAAGAAAAAATAGCAAAGGAGAAATTGGAGAAACACAAAGCTATAAATACCTTGGTGAATGGCTAAATGAGGAAAACACTTATAAGACGTTAATTGAAAAGCGAAAAGAGCAGAACAAATTCAAAATTAGCTATATTAACTCCTTGGGAAATATTAGTGATGTAGGAATAATGTCAGTAGAAATAAAACTAAAATTTTATGAATCACTTGAAATACCATCTTTAATTTTTAATTCTGAAACTTAGACAAACATGAAAAGTAATGAGTATGAAGAATTGGAGAGTATTCAAGGTAAGTCAATAAGAATTATGTTGGGAATGGATAAAACTACAAGTTACTGGGGGTGTTCCGAATTCGGCCAAATATCAGAATTCGGAATTTCGCCAATTGAAGAACGTATTTGGTACAAAAAATTTATGTTTTATAGAACTCTTTTAATATCAGGAAGTGAAAGGTTAGCCAGCAAAGTTATAGCACAGCAGATGAAATACAGGCATGATGATAACTGGTATAGTGAAATTGAAAAAACGGCAAACCATTATGGAATTAATATTGACAAGGAATATGTGAAAAACTAAAAGAAATCACAGTGTAAAAATACATAAAATTTAAAATAACATCTGCGATACAAGACAAATGCAGTGAAAATATGAATATGAGGTCAAAATTAAGATTTTTGGAAAGTAATAAATTGGAACAGGATTATTTTACAAAATTCAGTCATGCAGAAGCTAAAAATATTTTGGATTTAAGACTTAATATGGTCAAAGTAAAAGCAAATTTTAAGGGTTCATTTATAAGAAATTTAATATGTCCCGTGTGTGACAGTGAATTAGACACAACATAACATTTATTTACTTGTAGCAAATATAAAAGAATTAGAGAAAATCTAGGTAAAGTCTCAACAGAGGATGTTAAAAGCTGTTGTAGTGAAAATTTGTTGAAAGCACCCAAATATGTCAATGATTGTTTGTTTTATAGGAAAACCATTTTGAAGGAAGTTGGTGAGGTAAATTTTGAAGAACAATAAAGGTGCTGCAGTGTTGAAGAACCCCTGCAATCTATTTCATCATTTGCCCATACAAGTGGAGAGGGGTGAGAGAAACCACAAGAAACCTCAGTAAATGAATACTTACGAATGTCGAAACGCGACCGCTCTTCAAGTTTTAGAATCAACAACCAAGTTAAAGAAGTTCTCAGGCAAATTTTTTTTCCTAGACAATATTTTATAAACCTCAATAAGACCTTCAAGGTGTCTTCTTATGTCAAATTAGTCAAATTGCAATACTTCAATCTTTTTAAATATGTCAGATTTTTACAACCAAATATTATTCTTGTAGTACGTCTTTGCACTCCTTCCATAAGCAATAATGGTCTTTTTGATAATGGGGATTCCGAAGCTGCACGCAGTATTCTAGGTGAGGCCTAACCAATTCAACGTATAATCTCAAAATAATTTCTTTTTTTCTAGAAATGATGTGCCTCTTTATCATTCACAAGATTTTATTGCTTTTTTAACAAAGGAAACGCAGTGCTGGAAAAGTTTAAACTGATTCAGCAATCAACAAGTTAGTCAGTATTAAATATTAAGTTTAGCAAGTTAAAATAAATATTTTTTTCTGTCCATCTAAAATTTACACACCTGGTGAAGTGCAACAAACAAACTTTTCGCAATCACAAAGTATTCAAAATAAAAGCAACTACACACGCACACATTGAACAATGGCAATGGACGTCACTGCTTACTCTAAAAGCACACTTCGCTGTTAAAGTACGCAACAGTACGGTACAGTACGCAGTCTATTCGGTCACGTGGTTTGGTGTACTACTGTACAAAAACAATGAAACACACGGCATTTAAATCTACAGAATAAGCTCACTGATGGCGAGAATTACATCAAGCCGTGTTATGAAACGAATCTAACCTTCGATGGAGGAATTCACTGATCGATGCAGCGAATAGAATAGAATATTTATTTATTATTCATCTTCACTGCAGAAGTAACAAAACACAAATAACATACAAATGGGCTGCTGAAAAGACCGATGGTCACCAAGTCAACCACCCAACATGGAGTTGTCAAAAACAAAAAGAAGGGTTCGCGGTAAAAATGGCGACTGGAAAAAATGGCACGGTAAAAATGGCACAGGAAAAATTGGCACAAAAAATGGCACAGGAAACTAGGTAGGAAGTCAGGAGCCCTGCTGCTTTATGCCACAGAAATAATTCTCAATCTTTTGAAGTGATTGTGTACTTTGAAGAGCCACCAGTGTTTGTTGAACTCTGAAAGCGCTATCTTTTGTTTTTTTGTTTTTGATAACTTGACCATGTTCAACTAGGTTACAGAGAGCGTTACACAATTGCCCAAGCGAAAATTTCTTGAAATAGAATCTGGAATAAACTCGTAGTTGTTTGTCGTGGTGATGATAATAAAAAATAAGTACTAAACACTCCCTCTGAGACCTTTACGAAGTGCTTGGCACCTTATACTCGCCCTTCTTCACAAAGTCTCTTGGAAATCGGTTAGGTGGATTTTGTGCAATAGGCTTAGTGATATAACAGACAATCAAACAAACAGTGTTGAAGCAGAATTGTCAGAGATAAAATAACTAAAATAATTTTCCCGCAGAGTAACCGTAACCCTAAACTCATATTATGCTACGTGCGTCATTTTTTCCTGAACCATTTTTACTTACTTTTCCATTTGTGCCATTTTCCTGTGCCATTTTTACCGTGCCATTTTTCCCCGTGTCATTTTTTCCCGTGCAATTTTTTCCTGTGTCAAAAACAAAACATGGTGGAAAATGGCACAGGTACCATTTTACCTGTGCCATTTTCCCCATTTTTTTTGTTTTTGACAACTTGTCCATGTTCAGCCAAGCCACGAAATATGTTCGCATAAGTAACAAACTAGGCCTACTTGTATAATTGGCCAAAACGTTTGCTATTGAGCCAGTAAGTATTATCTCACCAACGACCTCGAAATGATTACTATAGTAATGTTTCCATATTCGTTTAGTTCATTTAGTTACTTACACTCGCTCTTTGATCATTCATGTATTCGTTCGTTCGCACATTTGCTTGTTAATTTATACGCTAATTCACGTTGTTGTCTGACTGATTAAATTTATTTTGATTGATTAATGAATTTATTGGCTGGTTGGTTTGTTGGTTAATTGGTCGATCGATTGGTTGGGAGTGAATGGTTTGTTTACCTGCTTGCTGCCTGCCTGACTGGTTTCTGGTTGGTTGGTTGGTTAATTGATTAATTGATTTATTGATTGACTAGTTGATTGCTAGATTGATTGGTTTATTAATTGATTAATTGATTGACTGACTAACTGACTGACTGATTGACTGGTTTTTTGGTTGGTGAATTGATTAATCGACTGATTGTTGATTGAATGATTGATTTGATTTATTGATATGTGATTGATGGATTAATTAGTTAATTGACCAATTGACTGGTTGACCGGCTTATTGACTGACTTCGTTTTTTATTGGTTTGTCAGTTGGTCAGTCAGTCAATTGGTTGTTGTTTGGTTGCTTGGTTGGTTTGCTGATTAATTCATTGGTCGATTGATTTTCAACCTGAGAAACCAACTGACCGTTGACTGATTAATTGATTTATTGATTGATTGACTAACTAACTGACTTGTTGGTTTCTTGGTTGATTGGCTAGTTGGTTGATTGGTTTGGTGATTGATTCATTGGCCCACAGATCAATTGGCTGATCAACCAACCAACAGACCGTTTGACTGATTGATTGATTCACGGATTGATTGACTGATTAATTAATTGACAATTGATTAATTCGTTCTTTGACTGACTGATTGATAGAGTGTATGAGTGATGGTTGATTGAGTGACCAGTCGACCAAGCAATCAGCGTTACTAATCAGTCAATTGATTGGCTTACTAACTGAATGATCAATCAATCAAGAAATTAGGCATCAATCGACTAGCTTACTGATAATTACCAGCCAAAGTAAGCAACCAAGTATCAATCGGCTAGTTTACAGATGATTACCTACCAAAGCAAACAACCAGATATCAGTCGACTAACTTACTGATACTTACCTGCCAAAGGAGGCAACCAGGTATCAATCGACTAACTTACTGATACTTACCTACCAAAGGAGGCAACAAGGTATCAATCGACTAACTTACTGATACCTACCTACCAAAGCAAACAGCCAGGTATCAGTCGTTTAGCTTATTAATAATTACCTGTCCAAAGACACTAATTATATAGCTAGCTGGCTGACCAGCAAAATCATGGAGTGACTGTAATTGGCCGACCCCACTGCGCTGTAGTTGCAGTAGCATGGATAGCAACAAAACGAAGAATAAAATTACTATGCGAAAATGTCTTTTTTCTTTAGTTTTAATAAGATTTGCAAACAATACTATGTAGCACCAACAAAATTGCAGATACTACATACATCCTGTTGATGTTTTGAATAAGTCTTAAGACGTTGCACGTCATGTAGTAGGTAACCTTGGCCAGCATCACAAGGAGCGCTATTGACCAGAGACATCCGGCGCGACTGCAAATTTACCTGATTTTGCATAATAGACGAGCTTTCCTGCGTCTTCTAGGGGAAATGACAGGTCCTGGGTTTACAGTAGGATGCGCAAATAGAGAACCATGGTTGTCCAACAATAATTAACTATTCCAAGGTAATCTATCCTTTCACAAAGGTATACACTCTCAGCGTTACTAAATAAATTATTGTAATACAGAACTGACTATTGCCCTTTATTTAACAAGGAACAAGTTTAAGTGGAAATTGTAGCAAGAAAAATTCGAAAATTTGCGTATAATCTATAATAGTCGTAGTTTGTGATAGTCATATGAGGTGAATGAGGTCGATAGTCATGTGAACAGGCTTACGAAAACCTCTGAGAAGCTGAAACTGACGAAGACCATAGTTCTGGCCACCTGCCACATTGTTTAAGTTCACAAGTTAAGATGTTCTTTATCACGTTAATTATAAACTACAACATTATTGTGGTTATTAATTACAAAAAATGGCCTAGATCCCGGTTTCCTAGATTGGACAGTTCTTTGTAAGTAACGTTTAATATATTATCTTTGTAAAAGGGTCTGTGAATGGTCTGGGAGAGAGAGGGGGAGAGGGAGAGAGAGGGGGGAAGGGAGAAGAGAGTCCCGCTTTAATATTTGCAGCACAAAGGCAAATTGTATCTCTGCTCATCATAGCCTAATACTGTAATACACGTTTTTATTAGAAATTGAGAACGCATTATTAAATGTAATAAAAGCCCAACGAACGATTGACTTTAACGTGTATTGTGTAACGCAACAAAGGCGTTACAAAATTGCTATAATATGATGGGCTCTTAATACCTGTTTCTCCCTTCATATCGCTCAATCATAGCTCAATCAAAACTTGTATCAGAGAGACCGCTTTCTATTAAAGCAATTATTGAAATCGAACGTACAAACAAGAAGAAAGAAAAGAAAGGAAAAGACATCTTAGATCGCACGCTGGAACTGTTCGAAACAGTACTCTAGCGCATTAAACGAAAGATCCCGCTGCAAAATTAGCTTAATCACTATATGCGAAGCGTCTGTTTTGATAGAAAGTCATTGCAGTTGACGCTACTTTTGATGACAGTAATTACAGTTATTGGTGTGACACATGAGGGCTACGCATTTTTTCGCAATTCTTGTTTTTCGCGAGCCAATTAAACAAATCTTCAATCCTCCCAGAAATCTGAATTTTGAAAACTGTTTCAAAGTGACACTGTGACCAGCTTTGTATTGTGCTCCTATTTTATAGATTTTACAGGCATTGTGAGAGCACGCACACTTACATAGATTACTGCGTAATTACGTAGTAAAATACACATATATATATATATATCTATATATCAGGACATGTATGGTCGTATATATGTACACAATAACAATCACAATAACTAGGTCTTGTTACGCACAACTGACACAAGTGTCAACATATAACCAAAAATATTTTAATATCAGTAAAAACAGTGAAACAAACGTTTTGGACCGACAAGAGTTTTCAACATTTAAAAATGTCATGATGGTGGTGCAGTGTGTTAAGTATGCTTTACTTTGTATATTACAAGATCATTATGTAGCTTAAATTCACATGCATAACAGCAACCAGTCATTAATATCATGCATTTGTTCCCTTTTCGACAAAATATTAATCTCATGTTGTACAAAAGTCGTCGTCGTCGTCGTCGTCGCTGTTGTTGTTGCCGTCACCATTTGGGGATGGCGTCTCCCATTAACAATGAGTATTACGACGTTACTGGAATATAATACTGTACATATAGTTGAAATAATAATAATTATTAAATCTTTTAAGGAATAATTATTGTGTCAAACACTAAATACGCAGGTGTTAGAATTTACAGCTCTCCAACCCCTTATGCTTCACCTGGCGTCAGGTAGGGCAGCCCAAAAACTGAATCTCCAAGTTACGCAAACCGCTTTAATCCTTATAAATGCATGCATGACTGTAATCATATTTAAACTAGATTGGTAAGTGGCTTTTCGTATAGGGGCTTTGTGCACATGATAGCAAACAATATCTTTAATTATATTTTAAATGTTTTCCCATTAAATCTCCAATGTTTTCGGACATCATTCGTAGCCAGCATACTTGATTAAGTCCGTTTAATTTTGTTCATCTTAGATCTGCCATTTGCACCTGTTAACTTGCATCTGATCAGATCATCTGTAAAGTGCTTGTGGAGTGTAATCATTGCAAGCTCCTGATAAGCCAAAAGCCAAATTATTGTCGCAGAAACGTGGAAAACAGTGCTATTATGAAGAAAAGATAACAGAGTGTCTCTCTAACTATTGTGTTCAACGCACAAAATGTGCCGGTGTCCATAATAAAAGAAAATTAATTACGTTTTTTTTAATATCAGCCATATCTAAGTTATAGTTTCTAATTTTAATCTCTGTGATACTGTACTAATAATCGAGACGCATTTATTACAAGCTTTAGGCTTTACTGGCTTAATGAAGGTGAAACCCGCCTACCATGTTTTTGTTACGAAGAAATTCGTCAAATTTTGCATTATATTCTAACTAATTGGTGCAAATATACTTGTAAATTATTACTAGTCAATATTTATGAACTGCAGTGTTATACAAATACATAAAAATATGTATATATGCGGGTGGTAATAAAAATGCCACAAATTGTGTTTTTTATTTAGTTAAAGTTGAAGGTAAGATTTAAAATTTTTATTTATTTTAAATCATCGCATAAAACCATTTTCACGTGTTACAATCGTGACGTTAAGCATGTACAATTTGTACATACATATCCCGTAAAAATCCGCGATAAATGTTAACCCAGTAGAATTCTAAGTAAGGTTGATGATGGCGATGATGATAACGACAACGACAACGGCGATGGTAAATATGATGATAATATTGCCATAGACACAATCAGTATAAATTACAATGTGACATTGTATTGGAAAAAGGACAGGAACAAAAGTTGCAAAACATCTTCTACTCAGAAATATCAACAATCAATCAATATAATTTTTATGAAGGTGCAAAACAATTAAAATAAAATGTTTATTTCCATATACCCGCCACATATTCAAAACGCTGTGCATGAGTTGTCGAATGCCAAACCTTTTTTAAAGGCAGCTAGTATTTGGTATCTTATGCATGAGAAATCACGAAGTAAAAACGTTACGGACGCTCGAAGTTACATTAATCCAAGAGGGAAACCGACATATGGGGTCGGTTAAAAATAATGGTTGGTATCCCCAAACACAAGAGACATATGTCACATACCCACAGTAGATTAAATTTGCGCTTTGTTTGAATTTTAACGCCCACTTTCCCAAGCGGGGTCGATACTCTGTCAATAATGGCTCCAAATTGGGCAGCCACCGTGTTTTGATCTTTTTTTTAGCGATTAGCTTCGATAAGAAACGAAAGGATAGGTAGACAGATGGGAATTGCTGTATAGCGACCCTTTTTGTTTTCGTGAAATTAAATTAGTTGTTGATTTCTAAAAAAGTTCAGATTTTTAATGGTTAGTGAATGACACAATCCCGGAAATTTTAATCTAAACAGCTCTATTTGTAATAAAGTAAGGTACGTCAGGAAGTCAGTGCCCTTCTCCGTGTAGAAGAAACCGGAAAGAAAAGAAAAAACCGACACAGCATTTAATTTTAAGTAAAGAACACTTATTTTAATAGCTAGTACTGCAACTTTTTTAATTGTGAGGACCATAAATAGACCCGAGTGTGTGATTTATGCAGGTTTCTTAATGAGAATGAAATCTTGACATTCATTTCTTCAAGAATTTCGATGATTTTTGATTTCAGATAGTAAACAGTAAGTAGTGGAATTTAAAAAAGAACAGATTTAATAAGAAACGTTGCAATGATTAAAATATTGAAAAATACATTTATGTCTATATGCGATTACTTCTAAGTATAACAGGTCTATCATTTTCTGATAATTTTCAGGCACGCTGTACGTGGAATGCATAACTTGACATAAGAAAGTTTTTCAAATCTGAAGTGATGGGGGTAGGGGCCCACAAGCAGTAATTTTTAATGTCATTGTTATGATATCTTTATTTTGCGTGAGAGTTACTCAAGTGAACAATAGTAGAACATTTCAGTGTCCAATATGCAATAAAATGTATCGATTGATAGTTTCGTTATCAATGGATTTATAAAGTTGAGTGCTAACTCAGATGAGTATATTGCATTTTGACCGTTGAGCGATTAAAATGACAAAGCTATCTGCGTAGATGCACTAGAGATTTAGATTTAGGTTTAAATTGCTGATGAATGTGGCTCTTCTGTCAATCGCAATCTTACCTCATGTTGACAACATGTTCACGTGACTAAACGAAACATGATCACGTGACTACCCGGCGGCTGAATTAACGTCCATCGTGAATATTCCCTGGAATAAAGCCACGTCGTGGGCCCTATATGTATGCTGTCATTAAACAGGAATCGTAATGAACCTGAGTAATGCGGGTAACACAAAGGGAGAGCCTCGAAGAAAAGAATTTACGGCATCAGTCTAACTGCGCCATTCTCTCTTGTGGTTCACTAGCCCGCATGAGGAAGATTCACTGTTTGTCATTGTACTTGTAAGATAAGGAAAAGCGGCAAAAGTTCAACTGAATATCTACGTATTATCATAAATTTATAGCTCTTTTTCTGTAGTCTAGGTCAAAATTAAGTATTTATAACAAACCAGCTACTTTTAGATGCACACGGTGCTCAGGCTAGTGTACTTATCTGTTAAATTAAGAGAAAAACGAATTTTTGTCTCTAAAGGGGTATGGGCAGTAATTACGATACCATAAATTGTCTTTTTTTATTTTTTTAAGATTAAGGTTAAAAAAGTTTAAAAGATTTATTTATTATAAATTGTCGTTATAAATATTATTGCAATTTTACGTGTTGCAACTATCACATTAAATATGTATATTTGCGTTCAAAAATCCGCTCAAATTATAACACAGTAGAATTCTAAGCAAGGTTGACGATGGCGATGACCGTTGCAATAACGACGATGATAATGGTGGTTTTGGTGATGATAATGACGACGGTATGATGATTGTAAAACGACGGTTTACGCCCAGCTTGTAAAATTATATGATTGAAAAATACATTCGAAAAAATGTTATTATGACTGCATGTTTTCACTTGCAGTCAATATAATATATTATAATTGATAAAAATGATAACTGATATAGTTGATGATAATGATGGTGAATGTCATGCAGTTTGATGATGATGATGATAATGATGATGATGATGATGATGATGATGATTGCATTACATGCCCAATTTCTAAAACTATATTATTTATAAATGTATTCGAAAAAGATGTTATATTGACTGCATGCTTTTACTTGCAGTCTATGTAATGATTTATAAATGATGAAAATTAACGGCGTTTCTTGTTTTTCTACGCGAAATTATCAGAAAAGATGTGCACCTTTAACCAGTCCTCCTCAAATCCCCAACGTTGAAATCGAACAGCGGTGTTGAAAAATGCAAAATATGGCTATAATTTGGACAGCATCCTATTTACGAGAAGCGGGCATATATAGCTGTACACTGCCACAATTTTTGCGCGAGAAAACATCATTTTACAAATTGCACAATGTCCTGGATGTGAGCGATTATCTCGCATTGTTAGGACGTGTGGCAATAGCGGAAATCAACTGAACCGTTTTTGGGCGCCAAACGCCGTTCAATAGAAAATTCAGTTATAAAAGCCACGGAGTTAATTTCTGGCAAGGGGTCTGATATGGGTGATGAAGAAGTACAGTGGTTATATAGGTTTAATCATTTACACCAGGATACGCTTGCTATTTACATAATGCAGGATATGCCTATATTTTGAAAAAGTGGAACTGAACGCGTGTCGCAATCATTGTGCATTGAACGCTGCATTTACATTGTATAAAACTAACAAGCTTTGCTTTTGATAATTTATATTTAATATTATTTGAATCACTTCCGATTTCAGAACTAGGGATCGATTGCATGGACTATGCCCAAACCCCTTAAATACATGGGAATTTGACAAAGAATTTATATGATCGCAAATAAGAAGCAGAATAGCTTTAGTAGAAAATGATTGAATGATTTTATTAATCGCCATTGAATCACCACCCACAAAAAACTGTAACGATATAAGCTGGAGTCATGGGAATTTGGATGGTATTACGAGCGAGTGAGAAACATTTTGAAACCAGCATAGCAGAAATCGAGTCAATGCATACTTTATAAACGTACCGAAGTAATTAAAAAAATGATGTTATTATGATACATCAGCACGTTGGATAATAGGCTCAGTTTCGTAAAAGTCATAAAACTCACAAAAGTCATTAAAGTCTATTAACGAGTCTATTATTTATCATTAAATTTAGGTTTAAACTTAAACTTAATATCAGCATTATGCAGGATGTTAAAAAACAGTGCTCTAACAAATGTTTAAGCGCATCAATGTCAGACCATATAAAGCTTAGTAAGTGTAGTCAAGCCAAGTTATAATATGGTACATAGGATAATTGAAATAATGACGTAAAAATATAATAATATTATTTTTACGTCATTATGATATTATGATGCAGAAGTATAGTTCATTTTGTCTGTGAAATTATCATATATGTTTTATTTCAATTGCAGTAAATCTTTTGGAACACCCTGTATTGACCACATTATAAAATGTATAATTGTTCAATTAACTTACAGAGTTTTCACAATAGGTAGTAAGTTCAATAAACTATCTAATAACAAGGCTTTGGAAACAGACATGGACAAAGTCTTATTATCATAAAAGACCTGCCTCTATCACACTGATCCAGCTTCCTGCTTTGAAGTCGTCGCTGATGATGACAGCCCCTACCTGTGCATACGTCACATTAATTATCATTTGGTGCACAGCGATTGTGAAAGCTCTTCAGCGAGGACTTGACCTTGATGACGTGATGCTGAGACGATAACGCACGTGTCTCTTAGTTCAGGTAAACAAAGAAGAATTCAATCCAGACAAGTAGAAATTTATGTTCGCAAAGTCTTTGTTCACTTATATTCATTTTACATTTAATAAGCGGTCACTTGCCTATTTTGTTCAAGGAATGAGGATAGCTAAAATCGCAGCAACAATTATATTTACAGCGTCAATAAATGTCAGCAATATGCAGCTTGAACTACAGCTGTATCAAATGCAACATTGTTTTCTGCGTGGTCTTTTCATGTTAATGTCTGTACTTCTATTTCTCCTTGCCTGTATCAAGGCTTATTCCCTCTCTTATAAAACAGATCACCTTTTTTCGCTTCCTTATGTCATAAGTATAAGGGTTTAATTTCTGAAACAAAGATTATAAATAGTAAGTAAAAAACATATAGATCACTGTTGCAATTATACCTGTACGTGAATTGTACACAATGTGAGCAGTTTAGTTACTCAAATCTGAATAATGTGACAATCCAACATGAAATATATAATAAGATACTAATACTGAAGACAACTTTCTAAGGAACCTAGGTTGAGAAACAACTGCCGAGAAACAAGCACGACGATAACATAGGCCACGACTGTAACAAAATTACTGAAACATCATATCAATTTCTTCTCAAAGATTTTATTTTACAAAGCTCCATCCACGTTATGACTAAAATGTTAGTTAAATTACCTGTGTTGCTGCGAAAGTCGACACATTAGGCCTACAAATAACTGAAAGATGCTTTATTTTTTACTGATTTAAACGCTCTTTATTGGAAATTATTCTGTAATTTATTGACCTCAGGTGAGTATGATTTTAATTTCTTTACTCAGCCACTTGTCTGTGTAATTACTAGTGATCTTTTCCCTGCGAGATAAGGTAGACGCTAACCTCTGATCGCTGTGACATCACTGACGTGTAATGAGCGTGTCCTCCGTAACACCTGTCGTTTGTTTATCAGTTTTAATGTAAGACAGGAGTAAATAACGTTAAATATATAGACGATTTTGTACTAGTATGTAGACCAGGGAGTTCATAGACATTAGGATCATTTAATGCTTCAGGGACACGTGACAATAACAAATAACAATAATAATGCTTGAAAACGTTATATGTAGTAAAAGCTGTGCTGTTATGAAAATTTGCTAATGGTAAATTTTGAAAGTTAATCCTCTGTTCTTGAAAACTGACTGACTCTTCGTTTTGGATCTGCCTTAATGACGCGTGCTTAAGATCACTGGTAAACTGTTACTGATGAATTTCGTTATCTGTTGTAATAAATCTAAGACCTTTTGTGATAACGATTCATAAAAATATTTCTAGATTTAATATCAATTTAATGAAGTTATTGTGCGGTCTTCTAAAATGTCTTGTAAAGCCATGGGAAATGTCTAGAAAGATAAAATTAAAGCTAAATTGTAAAAAAAATTATTTGCAAATTAATTGACAGTTATTTAAGT
Source organism: Tubiluchus corallicola (assembly GCA_030141605.1). Lineage (NCBI taxonomy): Eukaryota > Metazoa > Priapulida > Priapulimorpha > Priapulimorphida > Tubiluchidae > Tubiluchus > Tubiluchus corallicola. The sequence goes on from JAQGDQ010000028.1 coordinate 897,263, forward strand.
GCACATTATTTAGTTATATATATATGTGTGTGTGTGTGTGTGTGTGTGTGTGTGTGTGTGTGTGTGTGTGTGTGTGTGTGTGTGTGTGTGTGTGTGTGTGTGTGTGTGTGTGTGTGTGTGGTCGTAAATTTATGTTCATTACGTGCAAAACTGTTATATAAAACTGTAATCTAGCCAGCTTCTGAGTGAGCCTGTGCCATTCAAGTTTACGTATTTATTTTATCCTTTTGGACCTTTTTACTTGTTAAACTTTTAGCGCATGCCTTGCCATGTTCCTAAACAAACTACTAGTTAAAAATACGAGTTGTCCTGTAGCGAGCCGCTCATAAATTACCTGCACAAGATTTCGGCTCCTTTCATGCTGCGTCTCTCCCGTTCGCCGGCTCTGCCTTACAATAATATCTAGGCATGAATCTTGTTGTCTGATTGTCGCATCTTGCAGCGCTGTCCTCCTTTGAGGCATTCAGCTCTTTAAAAAGTTTTTGACAATGAATTCAAGACTATAGAGCACGAACTTATTTACTGCTTGTAGTAGTGCCAGTCTGCCAAGCATGTTTGTAAAGTTGTAGCAATAGTTGAACGTTCAACCACCGCAAACGTCTTCGTTCCTAATCGCTGCAGCCAAAAACTGCGACTAGCTGGCAGAATCCGTTATAATTTAGTTAATAACTTAATTAATCAGTGAAGTTACATTTAAACCTAACGGTGTCCATTACATCTATTTTGTATCTTGTACTCAGCGGCAGCGACGACGAAATACATTGATGGCAATGACAATGACGACAACGATCACATAATGACAACATCGACAAGAACAAAAACGACGATAACAATAACAGAAATAGCAAGAAGAAGCAGAAGAAGAAGAAAGATAAAAACAACAACAGAATACAACAACAACGACAACAGTGACATTGACAACGACGACGACAACAACAACAGCAACGCAGCAACAACAACAACAACAAATGGTGCAACAAAAATAATAAAAGCAGTTTGTTAGAATCGTTTTTTTCGAACGATAAAAAATCAGATACTTCTCTTACTCGCAACTGCAATTAATCGATCACCATAATTTCTAATAGTATTTGACATTTTATACTTAGCGAATGCCTTTTACATGTTATAACCTAACAGAAAGACCTATTTAATCTTTCCGTCAAGTTCTACTGCACGGAGAAGCGACCACGCTTATAAATTGCGTGGTTCTAAATTTTGTGATTGATTGCTCAGTACACAGTAGTTTGATACCCTGGAGCTACTGCGCAACGCACCGGTGGCTTTATCGCATTCCAGCGCGCGCCATACATGTTTACAATGCCTTCCGATCCACGTGCTGGTCTCGCGAATCATACCTTGAGTGACATGGCCCACAATGCGAGGGTTGGGCCTGGGCTGGCTTTATCCGGAGCGTTTGTGGGCGGTCCTCTCAGATACGTATGTGCAGGTATATTTAACCAACGGTCTTCGTCACTACTGGACTTTTGTCAATTGAGGCATACGAACGGCGCACGTATAATGTGTTTGAGCGTACTGGCGTAACCGTAACGAAGGAAGTATTCAGCTGAGACTAAGTCCACCTGCACGTGTGAGTCAGGTTAAACGGTATAGCGTTTATTAGTGAAAGAGAAGACAAGTACCGTGAGAGACTTGAAACAGAATGATGTCAGTAAGTCCGCTAAAAGACGAAAACGGCAGCAAAGTGTTGACGGCAAAGACTGCTTCCGGCAAGAGAAAAGCAGACGACCAACAGGAACTGTTGAGGTGCAAAAGAAGAATAAACTTTCAGAGTTTAGGGTACAACATTCCGCAGCCAGCACCTCAATCGGTGGCCAGACGCAACGAAAGGGAACGCAATCGTGTTAAATTAGTCAACACCGGTTTCGCTCAGCTAAGAGAACACGTTCCAAATGGAAGTAAGAATAAGAAGATGTCAAAAGTCGAAACATTGAAGTCAGCGATCGAGTACATTCGGGAACTGCAGAGGCTATTAGATGAGAATGAGGCAGCAGCGGCCTACGCGACGGTCACTCTCCGGACACATTATAGTCCGGACTCCTACATCACTTCCTCACCACACAGCTACCCATCTCCTCAGAGCTATCACCAACCGTCACCAACATCATTTTATGATCCAACATCACCGCAGTATACAGTTGCACCATCAACGCATTTTTATAAACAATTTAAATTAGATAGTCATCAACAGAATGAAAATGTTCATTATCAAGCAGGACAAATCGGCAGGTCTTCATATCATGGCGGTACAATGAGCACAGGTTCGCCCTCGCCCAGTTATATGTCTGACACGTCTACGGGTGATGGTCCAACCAGCCCCAAAGAAGAGGACGTGATGGAGTTTGCATCTTGGTTCGCAGCGTGAGGTAAGAACAGCACATTTTCTTAGATTCTGCGTTTACATGCTTGCAGAGGCCGCAAAAATGATTTTTATACAGTTTTTGTTAATGAAATATTAAGGGAAACTAAAAAACATATTCCGGTGATAATAAGATAATATATTAGATTATGAGTTATTCTTGTAAAATAACACTGGAAATTTCGGAAAAGGCTTTGCATTATAAAAATACCTCACAAAGTAAAGTCGTATTGTCCGATTATTAGTTTGAAATTGTTTATGCATTTTGTGCAGCCAGTTTTTAGCGTCCTTCGGTTCATTGTGAGTGAACGATTTAATGCCTGGCCGTGCATTTGACTTTCGTATGTCAACGCAAAATGCAAACATTATAATATATACCAGTTATAACCTCGCCAACTCTTTATAAAGATTGGCTCAGACCAACTCTGATCCTATTTGCAAAGTTTTCATGGCTAGTTTAGGCGGCAAAAGTTTTCAGAAGTTTGCTCATTGTTGAACTTGCATTGCATTCCGTCGGCAAATCAGTTTGGTGTACTATCGCACAATGCCAGCCAGGTATTCAGAAAATAAAACAGCCTCTTGTGCGGGTTTGAATGGAAAGCTATTTCATATATTTTTAGCGTGAAAAATAAGCAGAGCGGTTTGGATTTATGGACTAGGAGGGGTGGTTCTATGGTGTCCGTTGACATATGCGCAGACTAACTGGTTTTTAACAACGCGGGAAAATTATGAAGTGCACTTTTTACTCCACTATAACATAATAGATTTTTTTAAATAGAAGTCTATCCAAGTCTTACATATTGCGCTGGAAATGTATGCGTGAACCCGTTAAAACACTGTTCTATAAACTTGACTAGAGCCATCTGAGTGAACTCTAAAACACTACGCGCAATAGAAAAAATTTATCTGCAAAATAATAACAGCCAATATGTTGATTTTTCACATTTCGCAAATCTATGGAGCATTTTTGGATCCGCATCTATAAAGCGCAATTCTGTACGTAAAATACCAGGATAAGGAACTGGCAATTTCGTGACGCAGTTCTTTTGAAAGTTTGCTCCATTAAGTGGGAGTGTCGGAGGCCATTGGGGCACCTTCCGTTAGAGGAAAATTGACTTGGTTGACCATCGCGTTGTTGGCGGGTCAGTTAACGTTTTGGCTTTAAATTGGTTTGTGGTTTTGAGTAGGATTTCGCTAGCGTGAATTGCATTGTGCTTTTTAAGAAGGAATACATTTATAAAAATCAGTTTTACGAGATCAGTAATAGGCAAAACTGAAAAAGAAATTTTAGCTACACGAGATTCGTTTCGTATTTTTTTGTTTCAGTATTATGCAAAAATGAAAAATGAGCGAGCCAAATTTAATAGCGGCAAAAATGTTAGAAGTTACTGGAATAGTTAAGAAGACTTCATTATTTTTACCAAACTCTTTGTGATTCTGTAACTATTATACTTCTAAACATATTTAATATATAAGTTTTGGCATTTTTTCTAAATAATTCGCCAAGTTGGCCATTGTCATCACAAAAGCAAACACTTTTTTAACGGTATAATCATTCTGAAATTGAAGGTTGGAGTAAAAAAATAAATAATGGGAATTTATGTTGACCGTTATGGGCAAATCAAGTTTAAAGAGCAAAAAGCAGAGAAGTAAGTGGAAAAAAAATCATCGAAGAACGCAGACACTTATGAAATTATGAAACGCCTTGGAAAATAAATTAAAAAAGTATGCGTGAAAAATATAATAAGAAAAAAATGAACACACTTCCATTCCTAGATGCTAGATCAGTAATTAAGGTCCAACACCAGGAATGAATGAGCGAATGAGTGAAAGAACGAATGAATGAATAAATAAATGCATGAATAAATGAATGAAAGATGGATGAATGAATGAACGAATGAACGAACGAACGAGTGAATGAATAAATGAATGAATGACTGAATGACTGACTGAATGAATGAATGAATGAATGAAGGCATGAATGGATGAATGAATGAATGGATGGATGAATAAATGAATAAATGAATGAATGACTGAATGACTGACTGAATGAATGAATGAATGAATGAATGAATGAATGAATGAATGAATGAATGAATGAATGAATGAATGAATGAATGAATGAATGAATGAATGAATGAATGAATGAATGAATGAATAATTGAAACGCATGTCTGAGCGAGTAAGCAAGCAAGTGAGTGAACAAACTTTCACCACATTTTTGTTTTGTTTCTTTACTAACAAAAACAGGATCATTTGCAAATTAACTCGAATTCACACTGCGTGTGTCTGTAATTGGAATAAAGAAACATTAGTGAAATTGTCCTCTGCAATTCTCTTCGCCTTGTAGGTCAAAAGAACGCCTTATTTTAGAAAGGGGAACATACGAGTAAACGAGTTGTTACAACCAAACTTTGTACATGTTTGTAACTAGTAAGCATTTGGACAAAGTAAGCAAGCTTTATACTCACAGTAAGATATATGACGTTATACTACCTATACTTACTTCTAACTACACTAATCTTAGGAAAGAGTTAAGCATGAAAGATGAGAGTATACCAGTTCTACCCTCACTACAGTGGTCAAGTCTAAATGGTTGTTTCCTATACGCCCACTACAAGTGAGAAAATAGCCCTTGTCCAGCAAACTAGGTAACGAAAACTGATGAATTCTTTGCTTTGCGTGCTACGTACTCAGCTAAGCGGAAGCAACGTGATTTTCTTGTACATTCTTAACTTCTTAGTAAACAATTGAATGAATAAATCGACGAATAATTTAACGAACGGATTTACCTGTACTTTTAAGATATTAGTGGGTATTCTGATTTTTTGACTAGCAAAACCGTTTGGTACATAGGTTTTCCAAAGTCCATCTTTTATTATGAAACTTTTTAGGTAAGGATGCACATTATAACTTTTCGGTAAATCATTCAAGCGCTATTACTGAGGCATTTAGTAAACTTTTACGTAATTATTTTGTTTTCCAAATTTTTTCAATGACTACTATTTGACTAGTTATCAGTGATGTACTCGCAGTTCTATAACAATTACTTCCCGGTTGGTAATGCCGACGCAATTGAGTTTATGAAAATTAATTAAAGTGCCTTTAGTTAAAGTGCAAACCTGTATTTGGCTGTGTGCCTAACATTCCTCGTGGTTTCGGTTAAATCTCGAGAACTATTAAATTTGCACTATCGCTTTATCGTTTTCAAGAATGGATCTGCCCTATACACAAGTTTGTTACTTAAGAACATTATGAATGTTCTTTTCAAGTTTGAATTGTCATTATGCTGTTCTGCATATGCAGTCATTAACCTAAATGGAGCACTGACCATTAATTACCATTGCAAAACTGAGCGTGGTTTTTCACTGCTAATTAGATTACAGACAGAACTTTACACTTATAGCTTGCGGTGGCATATACTCGCCTCATCCTTGGTGAGATTTTTTGAAAGACGATGTGTCATCTTCTTCAAGACTTCTTAAAATAACTGTCATTTTTAATTTATCGTTTCTTTAGTTAAGTTAAACCGTCACTCAATTACTATGGTGACTTATGGTAATGGTTACACTCGCATGTATTCATGGACCAGACTCAAAACTTCTCAAATTTGCAAATTTCGAAAGTAAGCTAAACAAGCCTTTCATTGCATCGTCAACAACCAAAGTCACAAACATATGCAGCAATTTTGGCTAGCAACCGATTGTAGTTCTGTAAACACTCTCGTCATCTTTGGTTTTTCTGCGACCTCTTTCATTCTCTTTTTCGTGAACTTTTTGTTGTCATGACGGCCACTATGTACTGTGCAAATTCAAAACTGCTGCGTGGAACTTGTATTTATAGTGACCAACAATAAACAGTCTCGCGTCTTCGCTCTGTGTTTTCCTACGGCACTTTGACAATAGTCCTTCCTCGTGTTAAGGTTGTGGCACGATGTTAAGGTTCCGCAAAGACCCCCTGGTAGAAGATATATTAAATAAACAGCTCCAACGCTTTAACTCCAACCAGACAGTTCTGTTTTCTTTCTTCAGAGGATATGCAGTCTTGACATTATATCACAAAAAGCAGCAGAAAAACAAAGAAGTTTTTTTCCGTTGCATATATGTTACTTCATATATTGCTTTCTTACATGTTGTTGCATCAGTTCTGAACAACTGCCAGTAAAACTACGGTTGCAGTTGCAATTTACTGACAGTTATTCAGAACTGGTGCGACAGTGTAAAAAAGCAATATGTGAAGTATAGTCTGGGCTGTAGCATAATCTGTGCTATTGTTCTGCTAGCAGTTCTAAATCTGCATACGGTGGTACACAAAGCAATACTTAACAAGAGGAACACGGCAACTCACAATCATGCTTATCACGGTACAGCGCCTATTTGTCGGCCACGCGAATGTGACGAAAGGGCGCCATTGACAGTCGTAGTGGATTCGCTGAGTAGTTTTGAAAGTTTAACGAAATTTAAATATCCGAATTAATTATTGTTTAATCTAAGCTTTCATTTAGAATTAGCTGTTGTAGTTTTCAATATTTTACGGCATACTTTATTTTGAAATAATGTCTACACGATTGTGCAATATAAAGTAATAGTGTGTGTTTAATGGTAAACCTAATTGGAGATTTAATTGCTGTACACCTTTAAATGATTCCACCTTTAACTTAGCTCACAAATCGGCACAAAATACAATGTGTGAATGAAGAAGCGAATAACTTAAACCTGTTCTAGACGTAAACTTCGTTTAGGAAATTGTCCATTTTTCCCTACAAAGCCTGTCGCTGATAAGAAACATCAAATGCATTTTTGCTATGGGAATTTCCAAAGAGTCAGACACATTTTTCATCCATTTTTCGACAGATCAGTCGGTTTTGCCCAAATTGAACACGCCGTAGTTTATACAATAAGTTAAATAAAAACGGGATTTTTTTGGCATTGATGAATTCGAGTCGTAAGTGCTCCAGGGGAATGACGGACGACAAAGAGCGCCTGGTGTTCCTGCAGTTGAGAAAAATAGATTTTTACGAAAGAGTTGAAAGTGAAATGAAACGAACAACAGTCAGTTTTGATTTCGTTTTTAAATGTTTCGTGGGCAACAGACGCGCTACTTTAACAAAAATTTCAAATTTAGATGCATGTACGCAACCTTCCGTAAATTATGCAATGCAGGTCTATCGTCTGGCCTCAACATGAATGAAATCAGTCGTTTGTAAAAAGTCAAATCTTGGACTTGTTTATTTGTTGAAGGTTCCTGCAAATCAGGAGAACTGCCCAAGAACCGTTCTTATTTTGTTTTCTACTGCAAAGTAGAAATTTACACATTTCAAGTTGCGGTACCTACATTAGGGTTAATTTTACAAAAATGCATTTTAGAAATATTAATTGTCTAAAGTGTTCATATTTAACTGTGATTATCAAATTATGATTATTGCTGATTAAAACCTAGTTCATCCTGACGCATGGCCACCGCTCTGTTAACGAACTTAATTGGTAATGCTGCTAAAATTTGGTCTGCTATCATCAACTGTCGTCCGGATATCGGTCAAGGATTTGGCCTGAAAGGTCCGTGTTGACAGTGGATTAGCGATCGTGTGTTCGTCATTGTTTGTTCGTCAGCAAACAAAACCCAATTAATGTCGGCAGTTACAGACGATTTATCTTTCTAATTTGACGAGTGCTCTGGCCACACAACGGTGACCATTGTTTCAATTTCGTCCGATTGAACATTTATAGAGTAGAAAGGTGTTAACTAGGGTGGGTTAAGCCACAGAAGGGCTTGTCAAGTGTGGTAGTATAGCACATGTATTGTTTGACACACGTCCAGTGTTAGTCTGGTAAACAAGGTGAATTATGCTTCGTGAACTGTTGTTATTTATGCTGCTAAGCCAAGTCCTATTGTTTTAGCCGGAGTAGACATTGTTTCTAGTCAACTTGAGACATTGACATTAAGAAATAAGATCGTATCTTGAAGGTTTTCGGTGTCAAGTTCTATCGTGCATGCTATCAATTGTAATAAATAGACCTACGTATCGTACATTGGGTGCCTTATGTGGCGATGTTATAGAAGTGATTTCAAATTCAATATAAACGAACTTTTATTGCCATGAAATTGAAATTATATGCAACGTCTCAACGTCTCTCTCTCTCTCTCTCTCTCTCTCTCTCTCTCTCTCTCTCTCTCTCTCTCTCTCTCTCTCTCTCTCTCTCTCTCTCTCTCTCTCTCTCTCTCTCTCTCTCTCTCTCTCTCTCTCTCTCTCTCTCTCTCTCTCTCTCTCTCTCTCTCTCTCTCTCTCTCTCTCTCTCTCTCTCTCTATCTCTCTCTCTCTCTCTCTCTCTCTCTCTCTCTCTTTCTCTCTTCTCTCTCTCTCTCTCTTCTCTCTCTCTCTCTCTCTCTCTCTCGCTCTGCAGATTTAAAGGAAGAGAAATATAACTGGTCAAGTAAAATTTATGCAAAGTTGCAAGGCTCAAAAGAGTTGTTTGTTTTCAGTTATTTCTGCTTTCCAATTTCTCTCTTGCTAAGCATGGCCTCGTGATGATTGATGATATACGTCTTAATTCTCTAATGGTGTTAAAATTGTGTAATATTCGGAATGAATAAAGCCTAATATAAACAAAAGAAAAATCTAAGCCTGTTAAAACATTTTAACGTATGTGTCATGTAAAGAGACCAATGTGGAGGCCCTGTGTCAGTTTATCTTGGCAGATAGTTTAGTCAACAAACAAGTCAGGTAGGCGAGGGAGGAGATCACAGCAGAGATCAAGCTCGCTTTTGTTTGTTCAGTGCAACGTTAATCTTTCGTTCAACTCACACGATCATATGTTATCTCAAAATAACTAAAACGCGTGGCGAGCCAGTTTTATACGATTGCGAAAACATTGCTGCAAAATCTATATAGGTGATAGGTGCGTATGTCGAAAATGGGAGCGTGCATTTGATAATGTAATCATCGGTGATAAACCAAACGTATGCACCTGCTCATTTATTTGAACGCTTCGTTTTATACTGTTTTTCTGCAACCAGGTTTTAGTAGGGCTGTTCTTGAATGCCTTTGCCATAATTGTCAATAGTTGTTAATAAGTCTGTTAGAATAGAAGGATCATAATCTGTAGTGACATTAATGACAAAACGGGAATAATTCTCGATGATAAGAATCGAAAACAATCAATTTAAATCTATAAAAAGACAGTAAAGAAATGACCTTTCAGTAAATATCATCGATTCTTTTCAGTTTTTTACTTAACTTTAGCGATCATTATTCTTCTGGCATCGCTGTGGACACTTAATTGGACACGACAATTTTCATCATTTAAAGCGAAATATTGTATTGAGTACATGTAAAAATTTCACTGAATTAAGTTGACCTGATGCGTAAATTGAAAAGTTTGTGTGAAATTTAAAAGTGGACTAGTACTACGCACATAAGTTAATGATACCAGTTAACAACATAAAACAATCTTGAACCACAAAATGATAATAAAGTAGACGTGAAAATATCGTTTATAATTAAGTGTAAATAATTAGATCTAATAAAATGTCTACGTTAATAATTCTACGTTTGGCAAGTAAAGACAAATAAGCTGCACTACGTCAGATAGGTTAATTATATTAAAACTTATTAAAACTGTGCTTCGGTAAAGCGTGGGTTATCGAGAACAAATGACTGGAGATCAGTGTTCCAGGCACGCGTCTGCAGTTGTAATGGCGTAAAGACGATTGCCTCAAGGTAGATAATCTCCCTCAAAAAGCAATTATCGCCAGCTTTTTGTGATCTTAGCCGGGAAAGGCACGCGCACAGAGAACACGCACACTGGTTTCTTAATATATTCAACTGTAATTCTGCCAAATTTACATAAGTTTGTTGCTTTAAGAGGCTTTATATCAGTGGACATTATTACCGTTGATTCAGACCTGAAAAGAGCCTCAGTTACAAGGAATGAACAATAAAGTAAAGCAGTTTTCTGTGAACCAGAACTTTGTAATACGGACAAGTTCTCGGTTTTTAAGAATCGCTGTAGAGTAAAAACTTGATTAATTACTGGCAATTTACGGTTTGGATAAAGTGTGGTTTAGCCCACATTCTATAACACTATGTATGTATTTATGTCCCTCAAGGTTAAGGGTTGTTTTGTTTTTTGGTAATTGCGAAAATAATTTGATCAGTTTTGAACTTGTTATATATCCTTTGCCATGTTCTGACAAAATGTACTGGAGTATTAATTACATTTACTAGCTTTGTTTAATGTTAACGTTAGGTCCTTCAATGCCTTCGTTCGTAACAGAAATGCTTAATCTTTTGGGTTATTTTAAATATTAATTCTACAAAAATATTTTTCAATTTTGTCAGACTGTTAAGCCTGTAGCTGGGCTTCTTGCAGCTGTTTCAGATATTTTCTCTCTCGCAAAGAAGCTGTTACCATTCAAAACTGTGAAGCAGATTCTTTTACGTAATTAAAGCACGAAAAGCGTGATAAACACTTTTCTGTCTTTCACCTTATAGGTATATTTAATTAAGTCGTATATAATATATATATACACTCCTGTGCGTAATTTTCATGTTTGAAAATATTACGGAAATAAATAATTACTGAAATGCGAGAGTTTTCTCCGAAATTTTAGTGTGTCAGTCTTGCCGTATCTTCGCTTTCTATTTTTTATGTCACATTATGTTATTATGCAATAGTAACTAGTCGTAAATAGTAACTTTACGTAACGACATTCTATGATACGCCCTACACGGTGAACGTTAAATTTTGATTTGTTCTTCGTTCCAGGCAACGGTGGTTTGTCGCCTAGGGGACATCTTCTACCAGGGAAACGAATCAGACTTTTCAAGCCTCCGATTCAAATCCACCCAAGCAAGGCAACGGGCACGAGAATTGTTGACCTTTTCTTTCTGGAGCAACTAAAGAAATTCGTCCAGCCACAACAAAGAGGGGAAGAAAGTTGTATAGAACTGTAATACCCGCCAAGGGAGGGAGTAAAATTCATACCTCGATACAGTATTGAGTCATAAGAGACTACTGTTCGTTAAGAACTCATAATAGACGCTGATTGACTAGTGCATTGTGTCGCAGACCTAGTGTTGTATAATGCAAACGTTGTTACAAGAAACCGTTCTGACAAGACTATTATATCTGAAAATTATTAATATTTTCATTAATTTTTTTTGTAGTTTTTACAGTGTATTAAAGTTAACGTATGTGGTTCCTATATATATAGCTAAGTCTGCCTCTTTAAAACCAATTAAAATCAAAAACTAGTGTATATTTTCAAAAAATATAATGCCTATTAGCCACAGCAAAGGCTAATTCACCTGTCAAAGGTACTGACTCACACACACACACACACACACACACACACACGCACGCACGCACACACACACACACAGACACATACATATAGTCTGTGTCTATATATATATATATATATATATATATATATAGAGAGAGAGAGAGAGAGAGAGAGAGAGAGAGAGAGAGAGAAGAGAGATGATACTTAACATGACGACAGTGATGGCGTCATTCCCAAAGTGCCTTCAAATACTCTGCCTTGTTTATTGTTCTGTTTTACTTTGGTTATAATCTGTAACTTCATTTTTTACATCTTTGTACCGAGCAAATCGTTTAGTTAATATAGTATGTATTGATAAATTCCAAAGATAGTTCGGCTGTGTTCAGTTTTATCGTCTGATAATTTCGGCAAAGAGTCGGAGTCGAACGACTTACAGCGAGTGTAGCCAAAGATTGAACAAACAAAGATACTTTTGTAACCAGTAGTTTGATAATAGAGCGAATATAGTTGATCAGCAAATGTAGTCTAGTTTATGTAATCCTATCTAACGTATAGCTAAAAATATATTTTTGTGTTATTTTCTGATTATTTGTTTTGTACTCAGACAAAATAGACAAGCTATGTGTATCTTGCCATTGTTTTGCTGAAATTGAAATTGGAGGCCTAGTTTTGCTGTTGTTGTGACATATTGTACATAGTGAAAATGAGGTGTGTTTATATTTTTGGACAAAATTTTGTAAATAATACAATGACTCTATTAACCATTTTACATATATATGAAAAATTGTTTTCTTATTGCATCTAATATATAAACATACTACATATATCTACATACTAATATACAAAGAAACATATATAATTTCGCAGACCTTGCCTACTCGCTTACTTAAAATTCTTATACAAAGAATATATCGCTATCAAATATCTGTCGTCTCTACCCTTAGGCCTGATGAGTTTTATTATTCAGTCATATCAAAATGCGGGTTTCCTGTTGATAATGTTAGCGGCCATTTTCTCACGCCATCTTCCTATTGTCTGCCCTGCTCTCGCTTCCTCTCCTCGGGCATTCTCTAACTTCTGATAGTCTTATCTGCGGGCCCCTTACATCTAAATTAGCTCCCTTTCTTTTGTTGTTTATACATGAGGTTTTATAATGAATCCGGGCAAGCGGAAGAGTATACTCGTATCGTTACAATCTTGCAAATAAAATTAGAAATTGCGAACTTCAGAATAGACGTTGACTCCGGCAGTAGCCGTTTTCCAAGCTGGAGTTATGATTGTAATCACTGTAATGGAATTATTATGATTGCAACATAGATATGTGTGTGTGTGTGTGTGTGTGTGTGTGTGTGTGTGTGTGTGCGCGTGCGTGTGCGTGTGCGTCTGTGTTTTTATATACATATTTGAAAGACTTTATTTTGAAAGATAATCATGCAACATGCGATTGAATCGGCTGCAAGGGGAAGAGTGCACTTGTACACTTGTGTCACTACAACTCGTAAAAATGTCAAAACCCCCAAACTCGTAATAAACTCGAATCTTGAACTGTAAATGCATCTATCGTAACATTCATTATAGGCCGTTCATATATCGACAGTAACTTATTCAAGCACGCATGAATTATTTCCACAAAGTTGCTAGGCGGCCGTTGGTAAAAACCACGAAAACGCCTTTTTGCAAGGAACAACAGGTGAGGGAAGGAGTGAATATTAAAAAAAATCTTTCACATATGTAGCTTTCTATTGTTAAGCTTGTATCAAACTTTTAAATATTGTAGTTATATCTACGGAGTTGTCTTGAAAATGTATTTACCATTTTTATAACTACTTTATTTTCCTTACTTCGAGTCCTCATCCCCCAACTTCCATCCAAAACGCAGAACCTCCACAACATAAAATGCGCGCGTTGGTCGCGTGCCGTGTGATGATTCAAACAAGCAAGGATCTCAAATCTACTATTTACAGTTTTCATGGTTGCCTACCCCTGATTGCCCACTTACATTTGAGTGAAAGCTTTCATAGAAATAGGAATACACAAACTCGCGTGGACCAAACAGTGAAACGTCCTTGCAGAATAGATACACAATAATATTGCTTCAGTGTCCACTATAACCCGAGGGTCGTTCTGAGAAAATATTCCCCCCAAACCAACACGTAGCCCTTCATCCTTGTAGAGGTACTTGTAAAACGGACCCACAACATCGTATAGCCGATTTTTCCTCTTTCCAAAGAGGTATATACTAGCTTCCAAGACCCACACCAAGCACCGCTAGCATGTTTTTCAACAAGGTGTGTTTCTTTAGGGAACGGCTGGTGAGAAACCTCCCAAAATGGCCGTTTTGGCTCATTGCCAGAACACCATGTAAAAAAAGAGTCCGTGCGGCGATTGGTGGGGTTTTGGATGGTAATTAATACAAGGTTTAGTTTTTAGCTCATGAAGTTTCTTACGCTTAATTACTTTATTGTATATATGCGGACGATACGATTGTCATCGCAGAATCGTCCAAGAATTTAAATTAGCGCTAGATGCTGTGTAAAATTGCTGTACGAATTCATATCTTCATGTTATAACATAATGGTTCATTTATAATGACGATTAATAAGCAAGTAACACAGGGAAACCGTGCACTATTGTCCTTAAATACAATAACACAGGCAAACCGTAGACTATTGTCCTTAAACACAAAAGTTAGAAAATTGTTGTTACCAATTGATATACAACTTGAGTTGTATGATAAAATGGTAACTCCAATATTGTTATGATGGTAGCGAAATTTAGGATAGCGAAAAGATGAATTGAATTAATAGTAATAATAGCAGCCTCAAACAAACCCAAGGTTGTCACTACAATTTCAAGCAGCATGTTTTATATGGAGTTGAAAGACGACGTACCACGTCTTTGAACTGTGTTGAGGAACTATAAAGAATTTACATTACGACCAAGTATTCTTCAGTGCAGAGTCAGGAAGATGATGTGTTCAGTGATATGTTCTGAAAAAAAAATATTGTATTCCTTCAAGTGCACTAGTTGAACGCAGCGCCATCTGTTAGACCACAACAAAAGAAATGAAACAACACCAGGGACGCGATGTAAATTTATGATCATATGACGAGTAAACTAGAGGAACAATAGCTTGTGTAATTACCGTTTTGTTGAGTCTGAGGCGGTGCGTATAGTTATGAGGAATTGACGCGCGGAGGGTGAACACCTGCTCACTAAGGTGATGCTGGCACGCGAGGGGAACAATAGACGGCACGCCTATAAGCTATGCTGCCCAAAAAATTGTTGTTAGTTTATCGAAATGTTAATTATGATAATAAGCAAGCCAAATATATTACGCCATCGCGTTGTGATTAGATTTGTGGAAAGCTTAATGATGTTTTTCACAACACATGCGTAAATGCAAAATAATCACACATTCACTATCATAAAGGCTTTGCTATAAAAATAAGCTTAAGTAGTTATAGTTCAGGGTTTCATCTCAAATGAACAACATCATAGTCATACGATAACTCCTAAAAGCTATGAAAGCTCCTTCTTAATTAAATCGTAATTACACCTTTATTCTTACACCTTTATTCTATAAAGAGCCAAAATATACTGATCATAGTTAGATTTGGTATCTTTATTGAGATAGCTTGAAAACGCGACTCAATTTCCTCATCTTAAGGGTTTGGTGGTGTCAAACAATGTGCTTCAGAAAGCAAGTTTGACGCAGCCTACTTTAGCTTTGAATTTTGAACTTGGCATCCTATAGTTTAATTCATTACGTCAAGCGCAGAGAGATTACAGACACAGTTGTGGGCTGTGTGCATCAGCCTATTATTGCCCCGTCCACCCTGTTTTCATGCACTATATTTACCTTTTAATTATCACTTTCTTCAAATTTCGATGCCCACTGGGTCTATAATTACACAGCTTAATTAGCAGAGAAACCGTACTGCGTGGACTGTGCGGTCTTCTGGGTGGGTTCATGTGGAGATGTGCCTCTAAATCGGAGGAAGCTGTAAAAGATCGTTGGTTCTACGAATCGTATGCAACTAGACAGACATATAAGACTCGATTGTATATTAATAGGATAATATCGATAGTGATGTGAATGCTTGGGAAATAAAGAAGGGTCTAAAGTTTTAGGTCACAATAGTAAGGTGAAAAAATCAGTTCGGTAACTTGCACACACTACGGTGAAAACAAAAGGCAGAATATAACATGACATAATATAATGTAATGTAATGTAATGTAATGTAATGTAATGTAATGTAATGTAATGTAATGTAATGTCATATAATATAACGTAACGTAATGTAATGCAATGCAATGCAATGCAACGGAACTGAACTGCAATGTAAAAACAGAACAGAGCGGAACGGACGGAACAGAACGGAACGGAACAGAATAGAACTGAAGAGAAGGGAACTGAACTAAACAGAACTCAACTGAACAGAACTGAATAGAACGGAACTGAGTAGAATAGAATAATAAGGTAAAATTCTAGAAAACTTAAAATATATGTGTTTAATTTTATATGAACTGATCAAGGCAGCAGTAAAGTTTCCTGAAATGTCGTTAATACTAATAATCCTGCTGTAATTAACTACCTCTTTATTTTTATTGTGAACTTACATCATCGCTTCTTTTATGGTTTTTGTATATATATATATATATATTATATATATATCATCTATAATACTGCGTGCATTGCACGAAATATGTAAAACAAAGATCGTCACGAAAGCATTTACGGCACACCCATATACTGTTGGCTCAAAAATGCAAGCTGCACGTTTTTATAGATAAAAAATGTAACTGCACCGTAACTGCACGTCCATTGGGAGTACTAAAAAAGCCTGCAGGTCGGCTTGTAGTGTTCTGCAGCAAAGACACGGAGTGCTTCGACGACTACATTTTACCAGCTTTATATTTCAAAACAGATAAACAAATAATTAAAGATGATGGACATTATTTTGACCAACCTACGGCAAATATACGATGATGATAGCACCAAATACTTTACAGACGAGGACATTAATCAGACCATTCAACAAAACAAGCCTGAACCTTATAATTTTTTTCTTGATGCAGTTGTTGCCCTGGAAACGCAAGATACCACATGTCATGTGAATCATACTTATTATTGGTATTTGAACTACTGGCATTGGTCAGTCTACCTTTCTATCATCTATGTAGTCTTAATCTTTGGGCTACAAAAAATCATGGAAAACCGCGAAAAATTCCAACTGCGAGAAGCCATGTTTCTCTGGAGCCTTGGTCTTTCAGTTTTCAGTCTGATGGGAACGTGGCATGTGCTACCAGAACTCATCTACGATGTTAAAGCGTATGGCTTCACGTCCTCTGTCTGTCTCACCAATTACGCCTACGGTCTTTCTGGGTTATACAGTTACAGATTCGTTTTTTCAAAGGCTCCCGAATTAATGGACACAATCTTCATTGTTCTTCGCAAGCAGAAGTTGATCTTCCTGCATTGGTATCATCACATAACAGTGCTGATATTCAGTTGGTACACGTGTAGAGTGCAGTCAGGAGCTGCAAGGTGGTTTGTTACAATGAATTACACAGTACACAGTGTCATGTACTTTTATTTTGCTCTCAGATCTGTTCGCGTATACGTGCCGAAATTTGTCAATGTTGTCATTACATTGATGCAGATACTGCAGATGATTTTAGGTAAGTTATTGAAATCCACAGAATTTCAATTCAGAAGCTGTGAAGATGCAATTAACCCTATAACTAATAGATGTGCAGAGGCCAACGTCAAAACAAAAATGGCGTCAAAGAAACGTAAAAGACAGGACATTCGATAGCTGTTAAAGACATGGTTAAAATTATTAAAATGAAGCGCATCTGTTTTACGACTTTTGACAACTGAGAAGATACATTAAATTTTAAAGCTGTTAAATTGTCTGCAAATGAAATGTGACACAATTGTAAATATTTTTTTGTGAAATTGTTGATCATACACAATGATACAATGTATCTACCAAAACAATATTGAATGATTTCATTTTAGGTAACAGTATGCCATCTTATAGATTTTTCCTTAACAGAAATCCGGATTCTGTCACAAGCATCAATAATAGGCAGTGCTGTGAGGAAGCTATGTCACATTTCATTTGCAGATAATTTAACGGCTTTAAAGTATCTTCTCAGATGTTAAAAGTCATAAAACGGACAAATTTCTATTTAAAAATTTTACCCATATGTTCTTTTTGCAATCAGCGAATGTTTATTGCTTCTCTTCATGGATAAAAATAATTGCTGTGTTTATTTTGATGGATGAATCATGCCTTTTTAGTCCGAAACTTCTTACTAAAAACTGTAACTCAAAACTAGTATCCAACGCTCATAGCAACGCTTAAGGAAAAATCTATGTTAGTAAAATGGGTATGCCTTAAATATGTTCAAATGTCACCTACGTACTCTCTCAACAAAGTTTAGCGGAAAGAGAAGGCACTTAAAAATTCGATTTTCAAGTACGATCCCAAAACGTCGTATTAAAATAAAAGCTAAAGCTGTTAATGCGAGTTATAACGTGAGTTGTAATGTGAGTATCTGTTAGTCATTCTGCCTGCGTGTTGCTGTTCAAACTGTGGCGCGTATCAAAAGTCACCATACACTTTGATTTATAATGTTCTTTTTAATTTTTTCTAATTTCAGCAAGCTCTTACATGATGTATGTACACTTTTATGTATTTTTTTACTGAAACGCCGTAGCTATGGCGATGACATTAAAGGACAAGAAAAGGGGTACCTGAAGCAGGTTTCAGGAAAATCGGTTTAAAAATTTATATTACTTTACAGCAATTTTATGCGTGTATCGTACTCGCGTTGAAAGGATTTTTTATTTGTTTTCATTTTAAATCTCCCACAATACTGTTCCGACGGTGCCATTACATGACGTCGCCTACGCACAGCGTAAATCAGGGGAAGAAAAGTCAGTGTTAAATAATGTTCCAAAGTTATATTACTTAGCATTTCGCTTACCTGCTTGAAAGACTTACGTAACTAGAAAACAAAATTAATAATTATTCAAAATGTTTTCACCAATTGGAAAATTGTCGTTGACTTACCTCCAGGGTACACCACTTACTAACCAAAAAACGTATTATTAATCCTTTTGACAAGATACAGTAATTTTAAATTTTAATTAGTTAGTAACGTGTGCTCTACGAATGTCCTGAAAACTCAACACAGTGTTATCTAAACTTGTTTCTAATGACTTATCGTCAAAATGTTTGAGTCTAACTGTCATCGCGGGAGTTTAAATTCATATGTTTTATACAGCGTTACTGCCGACGCAAGCCCTGATGCAAAAAGGCAGTATGTAAGTGGTATAAAATTTTAAGACAAATTTTTTAAGCTTTATGTAAGTGGAGGGTTTCGTTGTGCTTTAACGTTAAAAAGGCAAAAGCAATGCAAAATCAGCAGGGCATCATGTCGCTCGATCACCAACTGAAATTCAGAGCACCATGTGGTGTGAACCACACTATTCTCTCACTATTACGAAGTAGTCTTTCAACAAGAGGTGGTCCCTAAAGAAGGTAGCCAAAAATAGTAGAACCTACTAATGTAATTAGTTCTTTTCAGATTTTCGAGTAATTGAAAAATCGCTCAAAGCTTTAGCTCATCTGTTCAATTTTTAAACACTTGGCAATTTTCAAGCCATTTTTTCTTTTTTCTTGTTTCTGTGTGGAGGCGTTGAGTTATCCTGAATTAGAATTGAATGTCCTATACCAGCATTGATCTCATTCAAACTTGGCACAACTGAATGTAAACTTTGCAAAAAAGTTTTATCACACTCAGTGATTTACTCGATTCCTATTTTTTCATAAGGTTTCATCGTGTGTGCCTGGTACATTTACCTGACCGTATATTTTGACCTGCTTTGCAATGGAGATGGTGTTTCAATGATTCTTGGATGTCTGATGTATGCAAGCTACATGATATTGTTCATCAACTTCTTCCACGAAACGTACGTCATCAAAAGTGCAGATTTCAAAGGAAACTCTCAAAAGAAATAGTCTGTTAATATTGACGTACAGTAAAAATTAGTGCCTGTGTGCGTGAGAAGTGGCGTTTCATTATGATGATTCCCAATCATTGAAGCACACAAAGAATATTTTACTCTGCTTTTTATAATTAAATACGGTAACAACATCAGCAAACCATTCCAGAATAACAGATTTACCTTTTTTCCAAATCCTATCGTTAATTCCAGAACAAGCAATCTAAAACAAATTAGGACAAATACCCACTATGGAACGAACTCTGTAATCAAACAAGCAATTCTACTTTGGAATTCTCTACCATTACAGGTTAAACAAATCAAGTCCCTATCAGCATTTAAAACAAAATTAAAATCACTAATATTAACCAGATATGAAATACCATCACACCAGTACGACAACATACGCACTAATTCAGAATTCATATATCCACGGCTATATTAATTAAATCATAGTTTTTTTCATTTTTTGTGCATAGTTGTAAATATGTTTGATTTTATTCGTCGTTACTTTCCATTACTGCACAGTAGTTTAGATTGCACTGACGCATTTGCCTTCAGCAGTGTAAGTTTTTATTAACTAACACTGATTGATTATCTCTGTAAAGTTTTTATCAGTGATTATCAATGTATTTTAATGGCAAATAAAGATTTATATATATATATATGATATCAGTTATTATTTCATTCAGTTATTATTCTGTAACAAGTCGTTAAAACAAGCTTAGACTACCCACAATTTGTGATTGTTCACTGTAAAAATAAAATTTTATTAATAAAGCTGTTTGTTTTACTGTTATATGGTTTTTGCATGTTATATTCGATTTACACTAACAAACTGAGCTTTCTGTGAGAAGGGACTCATTCCAGTCCCACATTTACAATTGACTCATACTTAGTTTAGCCTTGGTCCATAATACAAATTTGTGTAATCCCTGCGCAGTATAATTCGTGGACAGCGAGTCTCTTCTTATACATTCCTCTTTACAAGCACTGACCGGTTTTGTTGGCCAGTTATTGTAATAAGTTAATTATTCTGCTATCAATATAAAACGAACCATCCTTGGTTCTTATGGTGTGTTTCAGCGGACGAGTCACGTACTTTCTTGCTGTGTAAAGACTGGACACGATAAAGACCAAAACTTAGACCTCTACTGCATAATTTTTTCTTTTATCTGAAAACGTTACACTGATCTAAGTTTTTTGGCATTAAAATCGACGACAATCTACATGATAAGATGCACGCTGTGCACGTATTTAGTGACTACCCAAGTCCCGACTTCTTTGTGGATGGAAGCAAATTTAGGCTGGAAACACTCGATAAAAACGTGTTTGAGCGCCATGAATGTGTCAAACGAGCACGTGCCTTTATAGCTTTAAATAAATTCTCGCACAAAACACTTCCTTGTCTAACTCCGCAGGATTCTACTTAACTCGTCAGCAATCATCGTGGTGCGAAAATGGAGGTAATTTTAGTTTCCTTCATTTTAACTTTGCAAACCACATACTTGTTGTCGTCTTAGAAGTTTGGCTTTGAAGCGTTGTTGTTGTTGTTGTTGGCGTCGTCATCGTCGTCGCTTTTAGTGGCGGTGGCAGTATTATTATCATCGCCATCATTTCATCTTTATCATAGTCTTCAACACCACCATCATCGTTGTCGTCATCATAATCATCATCATTCTAATGCATCTTTGCGGTAGCTCAATCCCGTGCCACAAACGTGCAGTCTCGTGGCCTGGTTACACGCAATCCAATCTCAGCTCTTCACACGTTCTCTTATTATCCTTTGTCGAAATGTAACGGCTTACGCCGCTTAAGTTACACCTGAAGTCCAATCTGGCTAACCTTATGCTGATATTTAAAACAAGGAAGTGCATAGATTAGCACATTTGTTATTGTTCTCTGCCTGAGGAACCCTCAACAGGAGTAGACTATCAGAACTAGGTCATTGCTAATACCCACGGCTTTTGTCTTTTGTCTTGATAAGAGACCCACAAATGTTCCTCGTCTTACTGCATGAGCTGCGTCGGCTGGGTATTCATTTCGTAAATAATGATAAACTGACAAAGCATCACTATTAATTTACTGACTGTTGAAGTAAAAAAAGGTTATCAAATTATTTCAGCATAGTTTAAACCATGGATGTAAACCAAATTTTCATTTCCTTAATTGACCCCTCTACAAGCCAAATTGCAGCACTCCTATGGTGCGACCAGGACCGATGCCATTATCGAAGATAATTCTCTAAGATGAAACATTGAGGCACCAGTTGTGTTCTAGCCATGTACGGATGCGAAACATCCTTCCTCAACGCTTGCCAGTACGGCAAATGACACCATACAGAAGCAGTTCTATCCAATAGGCACGGCATTGCTTGAGTTTGCCGGGCGCAAGACGCGACCATTGAATTATACTCTTCAACCAAAGACATAAAGGAAAAACGAAACGGAGTCTGATTTTTTTTTTTAATTTTTTGT
The DNA here is from genome assembly GCA_030141605.1 of Tubiluchus corallicola. NCBI lineage: Eukaryota > Metazoa > Priapulida > Priapulimorpha > Priapulimorphida > Tubiluchidae > Tubiluchus > Tubiluchus corallicola. The sequence goes on from JAQGDQ010000028.1 coordinate 919,425, forward strand.
TAACTTGATTAATGCTGTGACATGTGAAACAAGTACGACAGTTGTTAATATGTTTGGTAATATCAGCACGTGATCTAATTTCAAAACATCACAAGTTTGCGGTTTGAGTGAATATATTCAGTAAACTGACTTGAATATCCGAAGCAAAATGAGTAGGCCTGGGTTCAAATAATCTAAAATTTTCAATACCCCGAAAATGTTTACTACGAGTAAACGAAACGTAGCTTCTTCTGGTAATAAAAATTTAGATATTATGTGCGGTTTGCCGTTATTTTGTTTAAAAATGTCGGAAAGTATATTTTCCTTATACAAGTGTCTCTTTTATATATATTATATGCACATTTTAAGTAAAGCTTTATTAGTTCACTGAGATAAATATCTGAGCTAAGTTTTGTACCAAATCTGCTCGTTGTTTTGCTTGTATTTCAGTATGATTCGGCATAGTTCCACCATTGATTGTCATGTTGGCACAACATCGAATATGAACAATTGTTTACTTAGTTGGTAAAAGTGTTATATTATCTTAGCCTTAGGCTTGTAAACGAATATATTTCCCAATTATCATACAGTATCATTATTTGGCAGTGTAAAGGACGCCTTTAGTATCCGTAACGGGCCCTTTTTTCCAGTTCTTGACAGAACGCAAAGAAATTTTTATCGTTTTTAAGGTGATTGGTAGACCTCAGAACTTGGCTTTCAGTAGATGTAATCATTAGCTGCCACACGTAGGACCCTGCCATTATGCCATACGCTTATTTACCGCTTCCTAAAGTTTACAAAATCATATTATTAAACCTTTCGTCCATTTTGGCCGGTATCGGGGACTCTTAAATTATCTATTCAGTGTGTCGCAGCTTCAGTAAGAGTGCCATGGGCAAGTAGTAAAACAATTAAAGTTTACAGTAGTTCTATCGCCTAATTCCTCAAAACTGTTATAAGCCACGTGCATTCCATTAAATACTCCTTTATGAAACGTGCCAAAGTGTTAATCTTGCCTCAGATGACACAGTGAGGGCGTGGCCACTGGTCATCAACTGGCCACTTTAATTGTCCATTGTCCAAAAGGCAAGTCATGTCTGGTAATTTTAAGGGCAGCTATAACCAGCTGGCCACAGTAAATTTGATGATATGTTAAAAGCCTACAGTCCTAAAGAGAAAAAACTGGCTGGCATGCCTGGCAATTGGATTATTCAAATTAAATTATGAACAGGCTTGAACTTTTTCACAAATAGTTAAAGTGTAATTAATCACGCCTGAAATTTGAACAGAACGTTAAAAACGATCAGCAATGCTTGTTGTAATCAAAATCATAAATTGTAATAAAGAAAACTTTTTCTAAATGAGGGTAAAAGATATATTGTCTCTATTGGTTTTAAACTGTTTTACTGACTTTGTGATGTTATTTCTTTAAATTTTTTATCTTTTAAGCAACATCTCTTATGTGTCTTTTGACTCCTTCCATTTTAACTGTATTCACACCTTGTATTCAGCTTTAATGCTGGGTAAAACTTTTTAATTGTAAACCCCGTTATTTATTATTTATTTGTTTATTTTATTTATTTATTTAGATAATAGATTCTCTGAATTTTATAGGAAATCATGGCCTATCCTTAAAAAGTTCAAGAGACCCTCCTCTGAACTTTTTTGTAAAACACATGCGTGTTTATTATAAAAGTACAAAAAGCAACTTTGTATGTGAGGAGAATGTGAGTTGTATGGCTACTGCTATTATTTCTGCTACTGCTGCAGACGACACTGCTGCTAGTGGCGTCACCGCTGTAATTTATGACGTTTTCGGGCTAGTCCTAAATTAAAGAAAAAAGAAAGACAAGATTTATTTAAAGTCGCTCGTTTAACACACAACATTAGCACTGACGGCTATTTAGCAATTTACAACAATGTAGATAAGGACGCAGCACACAAACAACGAATAACATGTGTCCTGGCAAGCAAGACTGCGTGGTTGCGTCCAAAATCTAGACCGGCCACAGAAGATTTGAATAAAAAACTCAAGTTTTTGCATCAGAAGGCAAATGTTTTTATATTATATTGGTGTTATTGTATTGTATTGTATTGTATTGTATTGTATTGTATTGTATTGTATTGTATTGTATTGTATTGTATTGTATTGTATTGTATTGTATTATATTATATTATATTATATTATATTATATTATATTATATTATATTATATTATATTATATTATATTATATTATATTATATTATATTATATTATATTATATTATATTATATTATATTATATTATATTATATTATATTATATTATATTATATTATATTATATTATATTATATTATATTATATTACATTACATTACATTACATTACATTACATTACATTACATTACATTACATTACATTATATTATATTATATTATGTTGGTTATCATCAAAAACTACGCAAGCAAAACGTCAGGAGTTCTGTAAACTAGAGGAGAGGATGTAATGATCATTATGTCCCCTTTAGGTCTATTGCAGATATTGGGCAAGCAGATTTCTAAATAAAAATAAATCTGCCAGTGTTAAACACTGCAGTAATCCAACAAAAACTAAAGCCAGTGACTAGTCAGCACCATTTTCGATAGAGGGACTCTAGCCTAGGTGTTTTAATCGCTCAGCGCCATCTAGTATCAACTGAATTTCTATGTTGTGGGTTAGAGAGATGAGGTGAAAAATATCGAATGGCGAAAGGCGTTCAAGAAAGAGCCAATGTAGGGACCTTCTGAGGTCGTCCGATGAAGAAATTGTCTGTAATCAGCTTATTCTATTAGTACCAGATAAACCCGCACTCGAAAACATACCAAATTAGGTTACATTTTCTCTATTGAAATTATCTGCAGTAAAATTTAAGTATAAGCGGCGTACAACGATTTTTGGAAGTATAACATTACAAAAGAAACAGGTATGAACAATAACGTAAACAATAAGCTGCACACTTATTGCAAGTTTAAATCAGTATTTAAGCAAGAAAACTATTTACATTTTATTAACAATAAATGTGAAAAAATCATGTTCACGAAGCTGCGAATAAATGCGCATAACTTACATATAGCCAAAGGACGACACCAATAACCTAAAGTCCCTGTGAATATGAGAATCTGTCAGCATTGTGACAGCCAACAAGAAGAAGACGAAATTCATTTTTTGTTTTATTGTTCCTTATACAACCGGTTATGACGAACTTTTTTCTGATATAACAGGTATCAATAACAATTTCACTAACTTGAACGATAACGAAAAGCTAAAATTTTTAAGCGTTTTAAAAAAGGAATAAATAGTACTAACATATAAATATTGATAATATTATTTATTATTTTTTCATGATATGCTAACTGTACTATACTAAAATTATGTATATTTGTTATTTGTAATGTGTTTTTGGCTACTATAGCTATAATGTAGTAGCATTGTTTTATACTTTCGTACTTTGTCGTTGTTTTGCTGTATGTATGTCATTGTAATGTAATGTAAATGCCGCTAAAATTCTAAATTCTATTCAAAAAACGTTTGAAAATTAAAAACGTTCATCAAGTTTAAGCTACTACTGTTGACTCATTTGGTGCTATTCAGTCTAGTTATTAGTTTAAGGGCAAATAAAATTAGAGAGATGCTTAAATTTAATAGCACAAAGAGCTTTAGCTTTATAGCCACTTTACGAATTGAGAATGAGATAATATTATCTAAAATCATGTACGGGATTTTTAACACATCCACTGAGAGAATCAAGCTAGTTTTCTGTCACTAAGAAGTTCTAAACTCCCAGGGTAGTACGAACGAAGATGGGCGATCTTACAAATAATTTGATTTACAGAATTTACTGTAAAATTCAAAAAGACGATTTCAGTAGTATGAGTCATTTGTTTTAGACTAATAAATAAGGTAAAAAACACCCAGCATTTAAACAAACAGTATCATTTAAACTGAGTCTAGATATAGAAATATTAAAGTCGCTCCAATGTTGAAATTAGCAAATTAAGCCTTGCAAGTTTTTCTCCCAAATCAAACAGAATCTACAGAAACTTCAAATAAAAGGCCCAGACGTAAGGGCAAACAAATTAGAAGCTTACTAAAATGGGCGATAAAAGCACATACTGTACACTAGGTCCTGTTACCTGCAGTTAGAGTGAGCTTGACTTCCACGTTAAGCAACATCAGGCCTAGTTATTAAATGGACACGTTATCGCCAAAAACGGCAGTAAGGTGGTTTCAGATCGGCTACCTCTCTCGCTTTGGAGAAGACCTCTAAAGCACCTCTCGGCCTCACACATTGGTAATCCCGCCACAACCATCAGCATAACAATTAATCCCTGGTTTTCAGTTCAGGGTGCTGGCTTGAGAGAGCGTGTTGAACTTCCTAAGAGACCATAACATCTACTGACAAGACAAAAGAAGCACTATTATAAACCGTTGTCTGTTTAACACAAGTTATATGGGACAAATAGCAGAAAAGCAATCATAAAGAAAAAGCTGGAGAAATAGTTTACAAGGCGGTCAGTGTATTACTAATTCAAAGCATGCCAGCCAGCGGGAAGTATATATATCAACCGCAAAACAAATATAGCGCCTATATTGATTGGCCTAGAACCTAAAGCAAACGATAGATGGAGGGCGGTAACAGAAGAGCAACACCTCTTACATAAATCACAAAGCATACACGTAAAACCTACATATACTTAGCTGACATAACATAAATGTATATTATTTCATTAGCGTTCGTTTTAAATAATATTTTTGAAGCATTAATTGATTGGATATGCCTGGAGAAGGCAAAGCGCAGCAACCTCTGAAGGATGGACGAGGTCTTCCGCAAGGAAGCCCAGCATCAGCAACGCTAGCATGTGAAGCCAGCGGTGTATTTTATTCAGCCATAGTATTCTGATGCGTGCACAATTTTTGCTGTATTCGTACTTCTGTGAGCCGAAAAACAACGCTTGTTCGTCGTAGTCTACTTCGACTTCGGCTTCCGGTGTTTCTAAAATATTATTAGCTAATCTGATAAACACTACAGGTGGGTTGACAACTCTTAGTTCTGGTACGTGACTAATCAATGCTAGGCTGCACTGACTAAAAATAACATTTGTTTTGAATAAGTTTGGAGTTTCTCAGACAGTTATGTACATTAAATTAGTAAGAACAGGACAAATGTTGTAACATGTATCGGGACGTGCATAAAGGACAATGAACTCGAGCAATCTTTTTACAAATGTTGCACATTCGAGAATCAATCGTTGACAATGTTACGGTAAGATCGCTGTAATGTAAAGTAAGTTGATTTGCATAAATTTAAAACAAAAAGTGGGTAAGTATAGAACTAAAATTTCAATATTTCGTTTGTTAGTTAACAAATCGTTTAATCATTATAAAATTAAGCTAATTTTAAAGGAAGAAAAACATGCTTACCACCCTAGCCGATGTAATATGGGTAACAATAATTATGTCAAATAATTGTTAATTTAATTAAATGCTTGAAGGTAAAAAGAGGCAAATTATCATCAAACACCGTCGTTGCCACTTTTACCATCATCTCTACTGTTATGCTCATTATCATCGTTGTCGTTACCGCTTTCGATGTTGTCATCGTCATCATTTTTACCATTATCCTAAACGCTGTCGACACCAACACCTGCTGGGTAAGATATTTGTATCTCGGCATCTGACCTTACACTAGTTAGCTGCATAAGTTGCTTTCTTTGCACTGATTGCATCTATACGACTCGTACAGACAAAACAGTAAATATATCATACAGACTCATAGGCGTACGAGGCGGGGGGAGATGGGTCAGAGGGGGGCATTTTCAGGGCGGTAAACTGATTATATTTTAGGGCAAATAACTCTGCATTAAAATTTTATAGACTTGTTTGCAAAAGGAAAACGTAAGCCTTTAACAATGTTTCTTTTGAATTTCTCAAACGTTAGAAAAAGTATTGTGAGGGAATTTGCATGTTTGTTTCTTGAAGACCTTTGGCTGATGTCTTGTTAGACTCGTGATTTTTTTAGTAAAGGCTATTATAGTTTGGATTTCTTACATTTATATACTATTACTATTCCAATTCCTATGGGGTGCCAGGAGATGATTGGCCCATTCCAAATGCAGAAGAAACCTAACAAAGTAAAAACTGATGAAACTATTTAATTTTGAGTTACTTACTTATTTTAATGAACAGAGGCATGATTCGCGTTGGTTTTTCAATGGGAATGGTATCATTACTTTTCTCCATCCGATAATTCCTGATTTCTGACAATAAATAGCGAAAAGTTGATATTAAAGAAAATACTATAATGATTAACATATTAAAAGGTATGTTTACATTTACGTCTATTTGTGATTACTTATGTGTATATTTAGTTAATTTGATTTAATATTTTATTTAGTTAGAATTTATTTATTTAGTATTTAGTTAGTATTTATTTAGTATAGCAAAGCTGTCATTTCCTAACACTCTGTGTGTGTTATGTTGAATATAAATACGTATAAATATAAACAGCATAAACATATAGACCTATAAGTGTAAATATTTTATTTTTAGACACTTTTGCCAGTTTATATACTACATAATTATGCAACCCCTGTTTGTAATTATTTGGAAATCACTAATACTAGGGCAACTTAAAAAAAATGCCCGCCCTGCGAAACTTGCCTTGCGTACGCCTATGTCTACACTGAAAAAAGTTTGCGCTTTTTACATTACCTACAACACCGCATTCTATCGCTACCTTGGGTTACAAAGTTAACTGCTATAAAATGGGGTCATACAGAGAGATGAAGTGACAATGTACCGCATCTATGGGAAAATTTCACAAATTTAGCAGCTTATACAGAGAGGTGTAGTGATCATTTCTGAGTTAATGTTAATTGTTGACTTAAAGACGTTACAAAAAATAGGAGTTGAGCAACCCTCATTTTTGCTCATTTTTGAAGAATGGAGTTGATCTGATAGTCAAGTTAATGCAATACATTTAGCAGCCAATACCGGAGGCCTATTTGAACGAAATAATGGGATGTCAATACCTTTTCACAATTATGACTTCCTCGAATTGATCTGTCCCGGATTTTCCCCATAATTTGGCTAATTTCGAACTATGCAGTTTAACCAAGATCCGTACCACTTACAACATTGCTCTTCTCAAGTTTTTCACATGTTAGGCTTATCATACACCTTCTATAATACGTGCAGAAAATAATAGAAAACATTTTAAAGCACTGTTGCGTCACTCTGCCATAGTTTAAGAGCAAGAAAGATTGAATTAACAAATTTTATCATATTATATATGCCACCAAACTGATGTGCGATTTTATAGTAGAACATTTAGAAGATGGCATGACTTATTGATGTAGTAATCGCCTGCTTTTTAATTGATGCTTTGTATTTTTAGTTTCTGTATATATTTTTGTAAAAAAAAATTTGTAAATTTGGGTAGCTTTATATATTGCACGACATGTAGAAGGTTTATTGTAAATTTTCGATTTTTACATGAGATTTTTATGTGCTGAAATAAATTTCAAACAAAATAAATAAATTTACCCATAGTCTGTGGCTAAATGTGCTTCTCCGCCGTACGAGCATCTTAAAGGTATTTTTATCAGTATTAAAAGCTGAAAACTGAACTTTAACGTGCAAAATTGCTTTACAGAAGAAGTCTACTGCCAACAAGTGGTGATGGTGTAGTTCTAGTTTTCATTTCAGTAACTTTTTATTGGATAAATTTTAGGACGCATGACAGGCAAATGTTGCTGCGTCACCGATGATTCTTCCTACCGCGTCAAGGAATGAATACTATGTCATAGATACTACGTGGAACTTCAAACATTGCTGATAATAACTATCTGGTACTGGTAATTCAGAAAGGGATCATATTATCGGAGGAGAAAAACAGGGGGCAAAAATCATTGGCCATTTCTTGGTAAAAATAAAAGAGAGCATCAAAACTGTTACAGGATTTCAGCCCACGAAAACGCTCCAATTTACTGAACCTATTAGGTACATACGTACAGGCGTGTACTGAACCTATTAGGTACATACGTACAGGCGTGTAATTTTCCAGGCTGTTTTATTCAGTTGTGCGGTGTTGTAAAAATATACCGAGACCAGACAACGATTTCAGTCTTCAATTTCAAAGCGCGAGGTTTGCACCGAGCGTAGAAAGCAATATGTCTTTCTAATACATTGGTTTACAAAGCTTCTGAACGCATTACTGTTACTTTAGACCGCTTTTTTCAAATCCAAGAAAGTTTTTCTGACTTAAGAAGAGAATCGGAAGTTTCGATGTTTCCAAAAGAAGCCACGTAAAAACTACAAGTGTTGGTTTTCAAAACGTCGACTCTATTGTATGCTTCTTTGGAACACTATTAACTCAAACGATTAATACCAGAAACTTATACATTTCATAAAGTTTTCGTGACCAGGGAAACATCTGAGTCGCCATAGCTTGTACTTTGCAAACTGCAGTGAAGTAATGCTGAGACTGGTGAGTGGGCGAATGGATGACTGCTGGATTCGAGACTCGCAAACATGGCAAAGATACCTCTATACTACTACTACTACTAACAATAATAACAATAAGAATATTAATAATAATGATAATTTCGTTTAAGACATAGTCCAGGCAACCCAGTACTTATTTCCAGTATTTTCCCCATTATTACCCGCATGTACTCGATAAACCCACGTGCTTGGTAAAAGAACTAGCAGTACCGTTTTTAAGTTTTGGTATGAATCGGTCGGGAGTTGAACCCGCTACCTTCCGAGTGTGAAACAGCACGCTACCATCGACCTCCTAGGATTGAGCTACCAACAATCTCTGCCAGTTCATCGCCTTATCTTAGAGAATTAATCTTGACAAGAAGCCAGATTTAGATTCCGCCGCAATAATCCACATTTAAAAGTTCAAAAAACAAGTTTTATACTTAGTTTCATTTACACCATGTTGACAGACTGCCTTGTGCAGAAACAGGCAAAAAATCAGAGGCATTACTATGCAGATAAATTATAGCCTTACTACGTAGTAAGGCTTAAATTAATTCTGGATAAAATATTATAAGTTGTAAGTTGTACCTCAAGATCACATTACTGCAGTAATTAATTTGCTGCTCAGATTATGTTAAACCAGGTGTATGTATGTAGTCTTGTTTTATTGACTTTAGACCTAAGCTATTATAATAGTCGTTGACTTTGCATATATGTTTGTTTCTGTTATAGCCATTTAACTATTCAACCATGATGGATCCAAGTGATGAACTAGTGAGTAATATGAAGGAGAAGCTGATGACAACGATCTCCAGTAGAAAAGAGGTGCCACACGCAAAAATTACTGTGGTAGGCGTGGGACAGGTGGGGATGGCATGCGCATTCAGTATTATGCTACAGGTAAGTTGAGCTTATAATAATATTTATAGTGACAATGACAAATGTATTTCTGAATCGAATAGGCCTACTTTGGTTGATATGATATCTAGACGGCAAGGAGGCCACCAGAAAGCTACTCGGAATTGAATCAAGGACTCTAGTTTTGAATTGTTGGTTTTTGTTAACACTCTCTATGAAACATACTCACTTAACACTTAGCTTTTTCCACTGCTTCCTAGTTCTGTCATCAATAATGTGTTTCAAAGGCGTGCAATTATTGCGCAACAACAGTTTATCTTTCACCATAAATTGAAGGTGGCAATATGTACTGCCTGCTCAACTAACTTCAGAAAACTCGTTAGCCTGAACGGGGTGAACGCTCCGTGAGCTATTTGTAACATTACTGCTCTCAACTTTTATTACTTAATAATATTATGTTTGTACCATAGTTTATGCAGCATTGTACTTAACATATTTGGCAGAATATCATAGCATATATTCGTTCCATTATATTTATGTTTCTTTTTATCGTGCATGTTTTATTTTCCATTATTGATTCTTCAATTATAATTTATTTTCTTCTTTGGTTTGATCTGATTTGGTTCCCTTGTTTTATAGTTTAACCAGTTATTTATATAATTTACAGATGTTTTGAGTACCATTGCATATTTCCATTTTTATTACATTATTTCCTTACCATGTAGTCTGTTTAGTTACCTCGTCTTTCATACATATTTTGTGCCTGCTAGATTTTTCAGTTGGGAAGGGTAGCTGACTTTGATGACCAATTGATCCTTTGCTATCCCTTCTCTTGCACTCTCCGAACGTTATTAAAAAAATAAAAATCGAATCCCATTGATCGTCTCTGTTACAGCTGAAACTTTGGTGGTGGCAGATGTTTTTGCTCTTTTGATTTTACAGCATGTAGCAAGTGAAATTTGCCTAGTCGACGTTATTGCTGAGAAACTACGTGGAGAAATGATGGATCTACAACACGGACTGTCTTTTATTAAAAAGATAACAGTCAAAGCTGATACAGGTATACAGGACTCAGTCAGCAATCAGTCATATGTTAGATGTGTATGAGTTTTGGTCAATAGCCCACACTCTGCATTGTGCTATTAATGAAAGGAGTTAAAATATCGAGTCTGGTCGTTAAATGGATGGATCACGTGAACGTGTTCGCCTGTCACATCGAACTGCCTTATTCACTAAAGGATGATATATACGAATCTGAAAGAGGTCAGTCTGTGATTTACCTCTATGATTCATTATCTCATCTTTGAGGATTATTATTTAGTTATCTAGGTTCCCAGTTCGTTATAAGACCATCTACATCAAGGAATTGTTGATTGTTGGATGTCAGCTTGTTGTATGTAAAACTCATAACAGAAGTGTGACAAATTTCAGTAATCAAGCCAGGCCATGAGTTAGAAATTGATCAGCTACATGGAAAATGAAATTCTGATGTTTTACAAAATGTCATGTCATATCAAAAATTCCACCAAGTTGAAGGAAGGCCAATTCTAGTATTTGTATAAAAAATTCTTGGCGTGAAAGAATAATTTGAAAAATTTCGTTCGCTAAAATGTAAATGCAATCATTTTTTTATAATTTTGTAGATTATAAAGTATCTGCTGGTTCGAAAATTTGCATAGTAACAGCTGGAGCACGTCAGCGGGAAGGAGAAACACGACTAGACCTTGTGCAGAAAAATGTCAACATTTTTAAACGTGAGTCTGATTATCTTAATTCCCAAATTCTTTAAATGCAATAATCTGTATATTAAGCATGTCAATATTTAATCATTCTTTCGAATACACATCTGTGTACACCCTCACATACACACACCAGCACACACCTGCACACACACACACACACACGCACACACGCGCACACACACACACATACAGAGAGAGAGAGAGAGAGAGAGAGAGAGAGAGAGAGAGAGAGAGAGAGAGAGAGAGAGAGAGAGAGAGAGAGAGATGATACTTAACAACTTAACATGACGACAGTGATGGCGTCATTCCTGAAGTGCCTTCAAATACTCTGCCTTGTTTATTTTTCTGTTTTACTTAGGTTGTAATCTGTAACTTCATTTTTTACATCTTTGTACCGTGCAAATCGCTTAGTTAGTAGTATGTATTGATAAATTCCAAAGATAGTTCGGCTGTGTTCAGTTTTATCGTCTGATAATTTCGGCAAAGAGTCGGAGTCGAACGACTTACAGCGAGTGTAGCCAAAGATTGAACAAACAAAGATACTTTTGTAACCAGTGATAATAGAGCGAATATAGTTGTTGAAATCAGCAAAGGCTAATTAACCTGTAAATGGTACAGACTCACACACACACACACACGCACGCACGCACGCACGCGCACACACACACACACACACACACACACACACAACATAACTTCAATTTAATTAAAAATAACCTAATTTTGTAATTGTATTGTTTTTGGCATGTAACTAAATGTTCAGAATATGATGTCATAAAGTTAAAAAGGAATTTAAATCCGTTTTATTCATGACCTTCTGCTGCATATATCTAAAAAACTGATAATCAAAATAAAATAAAATCAGGGAGAGGAGCTGTTGCTGATATTATGCAGTTGAATTATTTTGTATAGGAGTATAAAGGTAATCTAACATAATATTGCTTCATTGTAATTTAAGTGTAATATAATTCACTGTGATAATAAAACAATAAAAAGATTATTAAAGGATATTGTATTATCAAAAATGTTTTATCCTGCTGTTTAATTAGACCCACACTCTCTGTGTACTTTCCATTAACCCCAATTTCTCGCTTCTTTACTTTCAGTTCTTTTTTGGTTGTTATTCTTTCATACACTGCAACTATTGTTCACTATTAATGTTTTCACAGATATCATCCCACAGTTGGTGAAGTATAGTCCTGACACTATACTGCTCATTGTTTCAAACCCTGTTGATGTGCTTACATATGTAGCTTGGAAGGTAAATAGACCTTGTTTCTTAATTAAAAATTACAGTGAAATAAATTACTATGATAAAAAATTTTTAATTGACGTTTTTGTTGCTAACATTTTTATTGATGGTCAAATTTTTCATTTTCCTATCTGACAGTTGTAAAGATTTACAGAACTATTTATGGTTGCAATGTTGCTCTAAATATTTGCACTGTAAATCCTCTCCAATGTTTTTTAGTTAAGCGGTCTTCCTAAACATCGAGTAATAGGTAGTGGAACAAATCTTGACTCCGCAAGATTTCGTTTTTTGATGGGTGAGAGGTTGGGATTGGCACCGTCCAGCTGCCATGGATGGGTAATAGGAGAGCATGGTGACACTAGTGGTGAGTTACGTCTTCCACGTATACAGATAATTATATTATCTTGTTAAGGTTTCAGTGTGATCATAAATTATCGCCTACTGTTAAACATTTAAGCACAAGTGCAGCCTCAAGTATCGAAAGTTTGTCTCACATAAAAGTTTTAATTAAAGCCACTGTGAGGCACGATTTTTGTATTTTGTAGTTTCATAGTAATGCTTATATTTGATAAAAATATTATGAGAGAGTGCATTTTTTTAGTGGCAGTGTGGAGTGGAGTAAATGTAGCAGGTACGAGACTTGTTCTTGTGAACCCCGATATTGGATCTGAGAAAGATCCAGAAAACTGGGAAGACCTTCACCAGCAAGTTGTGAAGAGGTAAGTGCCTCTTAGTTGTGCTAACGAACCTCAATTTCAAGATGATGCCTAAACTCTATGAGAACAAGCAAAGTGATAAAGCAAGAAAACATCACCAAACTTGAAATGTGTGCATGGAACTGTCTTGTACAAAATGATAGGTAGTATGTGCCTATACTTTATGGCAAATTATTCTCATCTAAAATGCAGAATAACCTGTGTGAAAACAACTACTCAATGCCGTTATTCATTTTCAGTGCTTATGAGATTATTAAGCTCAAAGGCTACACATCCTGGGCCATTGGCATCAGCGTGTCTACGCTCTGTGCCGCAATGCTTCGTGATTTACACAACATTTATGCCATATCTGTATTTGTCAAGGTAAGTTCTAAAATAACACAATGTAGACTTTTTACGAGCTAATCTACCAAACTAACACATAGTACCAAAAATATCCAGCTTGAAAGAAAGGTGGCTTGTTACCACACACTTTGGTACTTTAAAAAATAAGTGCTGAATAAATGTGCATTTTTATTTTATCGGCAGGGTTTTCATGGCATAGAACATGATGTGTGCTTAAGTTTGCCATCTGCTCTCGGAGAAACGGGTGTTACGGAGATCCTACGTCAACAACTCACAGACGAAGAAAAAGCAAAACTGCAGAAAAGTGCTGATGTCATGAATGATACCATTAATGCTATTAAATGGTAAAGGAAGTGGAAAAGTTTTTTGGAAATGTATGAGATGTTGGTTGGCAGTTTAGCTTTGTGTGAAGTGGACAATTATTTAAAGACACCACTTGATGTGCTTGTCAAAGCTGTGGTTAATATGATTTGCTTAGGAAGTGAAGAAAATCAGCACACGAAAAATTTCTTTCAAAAAAGTTTTTCATCACTAAAACCATGCCAAGTTGGCCCATCTCTGCAACCCTCTGACATCTGCAAATAAGTATCAGTAAAAGAGCTGTAATTAAAAAGAGCAGCAATGAACGACAGCAGTCCATAAATCTTGTTTGTACATGGCTGGAAAAAAGCAGTATTAAAATACTAAAATGAGTGGCAGGATCAAAATTTATAATGGTATGAAACTATGAAATAAAGCCATGTGTTTAAAAGCAAACCGCCTAAATGAATCATCTCCAGTTCTGACTGATCATATGTGCCAAGAAACTTACTCTTTCTAAGTTTAGGCTTTACAAGCAAATAAAACACAAAAAATATCAAAATTTCAACATTCCTGTGATCCATTATATCTTTTTAAATTGTTTGAGCACAGTTGTCATTAGTTTAAATGACTTAATTTATTTAGGATCTAGTATTCACACACATCTTGTAATTTATTAAATAACTGTTATTTAATCACTGCCACTTGGTAAAAAAATTGTTGTACTTAAAAAAATTACTTACAGTCAGTTACAAATGTCACGTATATATAAACCCAATTTTTAAATTTATGATTTTCTATATCTTTTAACTTTTATTATGCACACATGCACTCAAATTATTAGCACCACTTCGAATATAGCTGAAATGTAAAGTGGCAAATGTGCATTTAAATGAGGTTGATAAGATTTACATTTTGGTATTTAGATAGATAGTATGGTGTGTATTTATTCAAAAAAATTAAAATTGTTTAGTACAAGTTGGTGTGACTATTAGTTTAGATGCATGATTGTTATTTTTGCACGATTGCAGTATTTATTAATTTAATATTATGAACTGCCAAAATAATGTACTTTATATGGTATATATACATGTAATTAATAATAAATGTTGCAATTAAGAAAACTTATTAATGTATGATTAAAGAAATGCATAGCAAATATACGAGTTGATGGTGCTATTGCGAAATTTGCATGCACATTAAAATATAAAGGTTTAATTTAGTGTTAATTTATTTATTTATATACGTACAGGGAATTTGTTAATGTTTGTTGTGTGTCCAGTGAACTGCTGTAATAAAGAGCAAAATAAAATACTATTAAGGCCAGGATTTCATAATAAATGTTATACAGTTTTTAGTTTCTGCACAATGTAGTTAAATTTAACTGTGCTATGAACCATTTATTTTTGTTTGATTGTGATTTGATAATTGGTCATAATTCCTGGCCATTTTGTCAGTATGGGTGGCTGAGTGGTTAAGGTAACGGAGTGTGGGTGCTTCTCTGCTTGTAGCCCGAGTTGGAATCTCACGACCACCAGTATTGGCACAAACAGTTGTCATCCGGGGTTATTTTTTGTGGTGTCTCAGTGTTCTCGTATTTGTTAAGAGTCGCTTATAGTAGCTATGGCTAATGTCGTCTGTTGTCCCAGCGACTATAAATACGGGTCTTTTTTTTGTCTTTTGCCCTAGCAAGCTGAAACATCACTATTCTGCAAAAAGGAACCATATTTGACGATTTTTTCTTGTTATTTTGTCTATTTCTAAGTCCTCGTTGTCGTAACCTTGAAATAACGTTACAGGGAGCGTAAGAAAAACTGTGTGCACCATGCTTCATCTGAAAAGTTAAATAAGATTAGTAATAAAAATAGTAAATATCATTTACTTACGATATTTTACATTTCCTCATTGTAGATGGCAAAAGAGAGTACTGCCATAGGCATTATGCACAAGTTACAATATTGTGAATGCAACCATGGTGAAGTTTGTCATGTTTGCTGCCATTTTTCAATCAAAATTGGTTTCATTTTGCAACCTTAACAGACAAAGTGACAGACAGTAAAACTAAATGTAACTTTTTGAAACGGCCTTTAAAATAAAACCAAACACAAATTTTGGCACAGCTTGATAATGTTTTCACTCAAATTTGATTTTCAATTTTCTAATGACATATGCTGCATAATATGTTGCATAACTGTAATTAACATACTACATGTAATCTGTTTTTTGTATGCATGTCATGTGAAATTTCAATTTGGTCAGTCCGACCCTCAGCAATCATTGCTGAGACACATCCAGTATGCTGACCATTTGGACTCTAAACAGTATGTCTCAATACTAAACAAATCCCACCCACAAGAGCTCCCGTGCTGAACTTTGGTCACTAAACAAACTCAGTATCACTCGACCTTGCTATAACAATTAAAAACACATGTATACTACATATTAAATACAGACTGAGTACAGAAATTACATGCCACATGAACTCAAGACTGAATGAATTCAGATTCAAATCCACAGTGGTGTTCACATCTGACTGTACCTAGTTGAGTGCTGTTAACTCATATCATTACTTGTACATTATTATACACTAGTGTGCACCATGCTTGTGACTAATTTGAGGCTCTGCGTACTACAGCTTTGCAGCTATTTAATGTTACTATTTGATCGAAAATGAAATTTGCCCTAATGTTCACATTTTGATTCCCCTCTCGTACATGTAAGCGATCCTGAAGAGGTTTTTTTATTTTTTATCTACACCTTTATCTCAGTCTCTTCTTCAAGCATCTACCTGCAAGTTCCATGGCTCTAGCTACTAAATTTACCATAGTTCTAGAGTTATTCATTGTTATGCATTTGACTCCTATGTCAGGCCTTTAAAAAAATCCTAGGTTTTTTAAAACTTTATGTACACACAAAACCTAAATACTTATAAAAAAAATGAATTTAACTGCAACCGTTAGGAGATGAATGGTAATCAAAAAACTGACCAATGTCCAGTGTCCTTGACATTATGACCAAGGCTAACGTTCACTAAACCACTTACAAAGCCCCTAATCTAGTTGTTTACCCTTCGAGTTTGGGAATTAACATGAATTAAAACTGGATGCCTTAATTTTCACATTTTGGTTCCTATTTCGGACCCTTTAACAATCCCAGCTTTTTTAACCACACAATTACCTGTGTCCATTTCCCAGCAGTCTTCCCTACAAATTTTATGTCTCTGGTTGCTATAGTTTAAGAGTCAGTCAATATGCATTCTGCTTATCTCAGGCCCTTAAAGAATTAAAGCCCTTAAAGCCCAGGTCCACATTTAGATGGCATTCTCTAAATAAAAAATATTTGAAGTTAATTCAAAACCCTAAGAGTTGAAGGGCAATCAAAAATTGACCGATGTTCAGTGTCCTTGACCATTTGATTGAGGTCGCTGTTCACCACTTTCAAGGCCCCTATCCCAGGTATCTACCCCAGGTAAGTTTTGTGGCCATTAACGTGAATTAAAAAGCAGAAAATTGGATTCCTAACATAATGGCAACAACAGGTGTTCTCCTAGACGTGTGATGCTAACACTCGATTTCAAAAATTAGGGAAAAAAGAAGGACACTACGTCTAGAACCAATGGACCATTTAGCATGCTATTATTAATGGTTCAGTGAATAAGTTCAAAAAAATGTAAAAGAGGAATTATGGTAAATGATCGAGAGTTTATTTAAATAAAAAGTAAATATTTAATAAGTATACTGATATAACATTGCTTTTCAATTCCAAAAGAACATAATGTTATAAGTTACATAACAATGTAGTATGTTACCAAATAATTAATTCGAAAATTTAAATTATTAATAAAAATAATAATTTAAACATTCCACAAAAATAAAATTTTAAAAATACAAAATATTTCTCCTTTATTAAAGTGCGGCTTACGGCCACTGATAACAAATATCATCTCCATAATAATGCAATACTGTGCGCGTTGTTATACAAAGTTTACCAAATGATACTAGAACTTATTTCGCATATACGACTATGCACATATTCACACATACATGTGCGCGAGTGTGTGCGTTTGTGTTGTCAGAGTTACAAATGGCACTGACCACAAATAATGGCGCCACATTTTTACTTACAAGAAGTATTCCAGCATTACAGTGACCTACATGATATTCGTGTTTCCTTTCAGGATCTAGTATGAGAACAATGAGTGTTTATATAATAAGTCTACTGTTATTACGTCCTCAATCTGACGGTAAAGTGGTGCTAAACACCAGAACTAAAATAAGTTTAATGTTTTCATGCAATCGAAAATGGTTTCATGGATCTTTAAGACTTCCACCTATGAAGTGGTTTCATTGCAGTCCCGCATTTACTAGGCTTTACAAATCAAACTGTAACGGAATCTAGTACTCATTTTTACTACAGTATTAGATGATTTGTAAGCCACTAAATCCAATGGAATAAACAATCTAATAAATCATTATCAGTGTGAAGACTGCCCTATATTGGACATATTATTAATAACAATAACACATTTCACTAATAACAATGCCAAAAAAACAATAAAATACATAAAATTTTAGTGTTTATACAAGTCACATTTAACTAACATAATATGCGAATAATTAGTTAATTAATACTTGATTAACAAAGGCACAGTCTAGTTGTGTGGACAATTGTTAATAAATATTATGCTTAAAATATATTAGACCTTTATATAACTATCTGCTATTTAAGAATAAACAATGCCTTAATGCCTTTTATTTAAATTATTATAATTTGTAATTATTTTTGTTTTTATCTGTTACTAACAAATTTAAAATTGTATATTTCGAAATAATTTAATAATAATGATAATAAGAATATTATAATTTTGACAGCACCATTTAATTATATGTAAGTGGAGTGTGTGTTAAATGTAAAAATTAAACATACTTTTCGATATGCAAAAACTAATCTAGATGAAGTAGAGTTCCAAGTAACAGAAGTAAGCCCCTTCAATATGCCAAATGCTCTTGACAAAAATTATATATGAAACAGTAGATAAGACTTAGTTAGATACATCTAACCTAAAACGCTAACTATGTTAAGTTATTTTAAACGTAGGAAAGGCAAATGACTTTATTGCAAAAGCGATAAAGTAATGCTAGATATGCAAAGCAAAATTCTACAAGACTAATGCAATTTTCGATAATGCAAATTCAGCACTTTTTCCTTTTGTGGCACATTAATAATTATAGTGTTTTGTTATTCAATGGACAAAGTTAAATGAGTTCAAACCAGCAGCACTGACAGCATCACAACTATAAAAGCTGTCATGCTGCTCAATATATAAAAAAACAACGGAAATTTTGAAATTCATTTGGCACATAACTGATCAAAAATAGGAAAATGGCATGGCTCTAGTTGCACAACCATACGCACGTTTATCCATCTCCTTTTCCACCTTTTATGTGCGGTACTAGTTAAGCGGCATCCGTGGTCAAATTGTTTGTCACTAGGGTCGAAAAATGTGGAAGACCACACATAATCTTTTGCATAAGGAAAACCTCAATCAGAGAATGGCAAGAATGGAAACAATGAGATTCAAGGCAACTAAAAAACTAATTGTCTTACTTCTCATGTGCGTTTATCGATATACTGACTAAAGTGAAGATTTAGATCTCCTTGATGGCTTGGTATAGCTGGATGCAACCTTTTGCCTGTGGCGTCAGATTATCCCAGAACTCCGGATCAACCATTTTGATCAAAGGTAGCTCCATTAGAGGATAAAGTCGGATGTCAGTTGATTCAAATGACTCGTTCTGAAAGTAAAGTGTATCTGTACTTTAGTTATTTATGGAGGCAAAATTAATGCTGCCTTAATAAGAAATGAGAACAAAGCCAAATGAAGCACACAAGTAAAATTCTGTGTATGTATATTGTTTGTATGTATTGTATGTATAATGTACAAAATAAAAAATTGCTCTAATACGTTGGCCATTACATTATATATTTTACAACAGACACGTAGTAAAACCTATTTCAATGAAACTTTATAATTCATAGGCAGCAAAAAGTGAGTTGAAAGTGAAAAAGTGAGTAACTAAACCAGAAATTTTTGCTATCAAATGCAGTTTAAAATTTATACATTTTTACCAGAGATGTAATGCCATAATTATGTCTACAGAGCTCAATGTACCTGCATTGATGGAAACTGAGTTTGAGTCACCACATGACTAAGGCACAGGAATTGAAAGCAACATTTTTTTGTACACTGATGACAAGTAACATCTTAACCATGGTTACATTCTGATCATTTGCCATTGAAAAATTTGAAATTTGTCAAGATTTACTGTAACCTTCATCACTGACCTACCAGGCCCAACAATTTATTATAGCAGGTCACGCCATTCCAGTTTTTTACAGGTTTAGGCCTGCAAACAATATTCCCCTTTTGAAGTTTACTCGTTTTTTTTGAGTCAGTGTAAATGCCAAAGATTTATGCAAAAGAAATGTACGTACCTGCTTTCCTTTCTTGTACAAGTGAATCACTTCCTCTTTCGTGAAAGAGCATTTCACAACAAATTCAGCTAAGGGCCTGCCGCAGGCTGGGATACTTCTAAGCACACCTAGCAGTAATGGCTCAGATAAAGTGCTTAATGGTAAATTGACTTCGTCTCGGATCTCTCGTTTTATGGCATTGAAGATCTCAAGAGGAATCTTATTTGCAACTGCAGAGAGTGAGTTGCATGAGACTTCATCTTTTGGCATTTTTTGTAGTATTTCCTGCAATAAAACCACATTAACAAGTTAGCCTGCGCCACAATCAGTGCCCAACAGCTCAATAATGTTCTTCCATTCATTAATTAAAAATCACTGCTTAACTTTGATATTCACTTTGTTGTTCTTTAATAAGTACAAAGTTTTATAACACATTTCACAAATTACAGTTATTTAAGATTTTGCTTAAATAATAAGAAAGCATTAAAATGTTTAAATCAACAACAATGAAATGACCCATGATTCATGCTAACCAGGAGACAATTGCACTACAACATGAGAACGTCTCTGCAGTATATAAGTACAAGTGATTACACTAGTCAGTTTCGATTGTTAGATATAGATCAACATATACAATTTATAGATAAAAGCACAGATTACAGAACACACATATAAGTGAGGCACTGTATTCATTCAGGTCTTCTATGATTCTCTCAAATTCCTCTGGACATTGAAGTTTAGAACACAGACAGTGCTCTAGTACTCATAGTGGTGTACATATTAAATGACTTATGACTTACAAATGCATATAGGTTAAGTTGAGTACATTGAAATACATTAAAAGTTACGTGAGTTAACTTGGTCAATTGTGAGTTAGTTTAATAGACATTTTCAACAGTTGAGTTAATATCAATGAAATAAATACATCATCTAAAAAAACTGAAAGATCAATCTCAACTAATTTATCCTTTACAAGTTAATTTATGCTCTACAGGTTTCACAAGGTAATTAGCATTGGGACAGGGAAAAACACTAAGTGACATCAGTTATCTTATGGATAATTGGCAGTGAAATTTAAATTATTTATTTGAGGCATTTCCAAAATAATCCGAATTTGTTGCGAACTTTGGCACTTTGCCCAAATTTTGGTAAAAATGGGCCTAGTAGTAGCAGCAGTAGCAGCAGCAGCAGTAAAACACTTATTGACAAAAATTTATACTATGTATTAGCGGAGTAACAATCAGAGAAATAAAAAATTTTAGTCCATTGAATTACACTGCTTATGGATAATGGAACATTAATTTACGAAGCAAAAAACATATCACCTAAAGCAAAAAGTGTTATTGTTTGGTAAATCTATATATACTCGCTCAATCAAATAAAACATCCATTTGAATTCAAAACCAGATAGTTGGATAAAAACAGAAAAATAATTCATACATAAAAAGAGGTTAGACAGAAAAAAATTTTGATAGACCAAAAAAGCAAGCTTTTGCTTCCAGTACTAATAAACCATCTTTTATGAACAATTCTTTCAATTTTAAAATTTAATACAAATAAGGATTAAAAAACACACTGTACATTAAGATCAAGAAGTTTGCAGTTTAGTGGCTCCTACCGATTAATACGTATCTATTACGTAATCTTAGACAGATTGATGATTGTGTGCAAAACACAATTACACACTACAATTACTGAACATGCTCAGCAAGGTGTGAAGGTGTTATTAATAGCACAATAAGTATGGGAGTGACATTACAATTATACATCAAAGTTTCCATTATTTTTAGTTGATAAACCACATGGAATGCTAACTAGTATGCTAAATCAAGCCAATTAATTGTGCAATATTTACTAAATTTTGCTTATTTTGGTTACCCAAGGCTCCGGATGGCCACCTGGAACATCCCACAAATTACAAGCTTCAGCACAATATTCGCTTCGGTGAAGAAAAACTACGTGCTTGTCTTCGGTAATGAGTAGAGCACCAACACCCAAAGGGTCTGCAAAATATGCTTGACTGTCTCCGTCATCTAACAAACCCTCAGTGTGCAAGACAAGCCCCTCCAAAGGCCCCTTTAAATTAGTTCCGACGAAGTCTTTATAGTACGTAATTCCCAGATTAAAAATTACACAAGCTGGATGCTCTGGTAATGATGGTTTTAACTTCAGTACAGATTGCAGTCTAAACTTAGAAGCGTTGTATAACATTGGGTTTGCAGCAGTTCGTTCAGTCCATATTTCATCAATTTTTGCATCTACCCCAAGCTTAGATTTGCGATTAAATTTCGATGACACCGAAACTTCAACTTTCGAGACGTCCAAAGGGCCAACGTCTGAACAGATAAACGCAACTGACACGTCTTCGCTTTCCGACATTTTTATTAACTTTACTGTTAAGTTACTGAAATCTCTGAGCTGCTAAAACGTATTTTGCTTTGTCGAAACTTCGACAATTTAGCAAACTTAAAGCTCACATAATTAGTAGCAAAATAAATTTAGATAATACAAAGTTAAATTATTTCTGGCCTTATGCCTGCACGAATAAGTTGTTGGGAGCCGAGTGGACCACTGCGCCAAGTAGACCACTTGATGCGCTAAAAGTAGTGTCCTACATGGGCAGCCCAAGTAGGACACTAGCCATAAATGTAGGTGTTAGATGTAGGATTGTTTAGCTATAGACTTAAATATTAAGTGAGAATATTCCAGTGTTTCTGAACTTTTGTCAAGTTTTGGTTTATTGTGTTACTAGTAATAACTTTTTTGAGTCCCAACCAAAATGTTATTTTGTAATATTGTTGTAGCTTAGCCTGTTATTTACTTTGCTCGTATTTATTATTGTTTCCATAGTCACATTTATTTTTATTTTGTATTACATTCTGTGAAAGTGCTTTGCTAATTCAGTCAAATATTTTCCTACTTGAATTGCATAAACATGTTTATAAAAATGCAGCTGATAAATTTTTCTAACATTAATTCCAAATCCTCAGTGTGGATGAAAAATATTGGTTTGTTATAGCGATGTTGCCCTATGAACAAACTGATATTTTCAAAACAAAACGAAAATTGATTTTGAATTGAAATAGCAATCACTGTGTGTATGTATGAGTGGGCATACATACTGATCGCTTCAAAGGCAAGGTAGCCATCAAAAAAATTTTTGCTGAGCTAATTAAGTCCAACCTCTCGACCTCCTAGCGGTGCTTCTACCAGCTCAGAATAAAATTCTTTTATTTTATTAGATGTATAATAAATTATTCAACGTGTACTAACGTTTTTAATTATTATTATTACATAAACAAGCACAACGGACGGTATCAGTACACTTAACGACTCAATTCGCGCGACCTGTCTTTAGTGTCCTACTTGGGCTAGCCCAAGTAGACCAATTGGTCTACTTGGCGCAGTGGTCCACTCGGCTCCCAACATAAGTAATTCGTAGCGGAAATCTTTGTGTTTCCCAATCTGCAGACTCCAGCTCCAGCATACCTCAGAGACTGCACTAAGCCCACAGGTCAGTTTTTCACAAGCATCTTATGATATGATCTATGGATAACATACTAGGAATTGGATCAAAAGATGTAATTACAGTAAAACATGTACATGTATGTTTTAATTGTGAACAACAAGAAAAGTGCAAAAAACAGGCCTTTAACAAAAAGACAAAAATTTAATATGCAATTTAATCAAAAAATCTAAAAGTCAAAAACAAGATGATGAAACAAGATAAAATAAAATTTAATATAAACACAGTAAACTAACCAGTATAAATATTTAGCTATATAAATAAAAAGAACAATTATAGTACCATATACATGAAAAAAAAACATTATGAAATTTATGGTAAAGGAAATTAATAATATTGTCTATCAAGCTAAATTAGGCATTATGATAAGTAGAGTATAGTTAAAAACAACAAAACTTTATTAAAACCTTTACATTAAAAAGCTAAAACCATGCCAAATGTAATATCAGCCGTATACAAACCAAAATGTACAAGAAAACAAACACTTTCTTACACCAGTGGCTATGCACAAGTGCTACTTTTTTTAAAGAGATTAATGATTATGAATAACAACATAGGTGTGAATTAAGGTGTAAAGGGTTGGCATGATTTTAACTTTTTAACATAAAAGTTTTAATGAAGTTGTGTTGTTTTTAACTATAAATGCATTTAAGTGCCTGCAATAAAAAAGAACAGTATAACATTATGTAAATTAAAAATGTTCAAAACAATAGTAAACATACCGGCTTACAATCAATAGTGAAACATAGTGAATGGAAAAAATAATTAGAGCAAATTCAGTGTAAAGCTTTAAGAAATATATTAAAATTAGAAAAATAATACACCATGTTATATATTAGCTCAAACAACTGTATAACCGATAAGACAGAGTTTTATTATAAAATATGAATGCTGTTAGAGAACTTGTTAAAATCACAATTATGATGATAGAGTAACAAAACAAATACTAGAATAAATGTAAAGAAAACACCCAACAACTGCTGGTTTGCTGAAATCAATAAATCATTGGAAAATATATGTTCATTACAAAATTTTTTAACAGTAAAATCACTATTTCATCCATCGCCAAGATTGATGTATCGCTTTAGATATAGGATTGAGAACATAGATGAAAACAATGAAATCAGTTTTGGTCTCAGTTACATGGCTCCCCTAAATTTTGCTCAAAATTTACACTATGAAAAAGTACACATCTGACTGCAACACAATTGCGTCAAAGCCTCCTCGACGAGATATCACTAACTATTCAACCATTATCAATTACGATTACCGTTTGTCCATCCATACTGCTGACCCTGCATAGTAAGACAAAGAATGGGTCAACTTACAGTTCGGGATCCTGTTGTGTGAGGCTCTGCTCACCTTTGGCTCTCCTTGTCAACAAGTAAACTACACCATATAGTTCTGAGTATCACCCGGCTCAACTTAACAGACTGTTACCTTAACCACAAATTTTATATCGCAATAACATCAAGTCCTTTGGACATGCAGAACTTAAACTCCTAACTTTTAGGATAAAAGTTACCCGAACCATGTTTTATAATATTCATTTTCAGGTTTAATCAATAACGAGATTATTATCTTAATTGTTTTTAACGATGACACAATCATTACAGTATTTCTCATACAACTTGCAGGGGAAAAATAAGCATTATGATACAGTTTAACTAGGGTTGCTATCTATCATGAACCGAGCTCAAGAGTCAAGAGCCAACTAAAAGGTAAATAGGGTACGATCAATAGACTCATTCTATTGATTCAGTAACATCTTATCAATTATCTTGTCTTATTATTAGTTGTTTTTGTGTGCCATACAGGAAGGTTATATTACACCCAGTACAGTACATGCTTCTATCATAATTAGTATATTCTTTTAATTCTTGTATCACTAATAGACACTGCTACTCGCTATTTAGGTGTGCTACTCTAAATCAATGGAATTAAAATTTCTATGCCACGGTCGTTGAAATCGCCCGGAATTTCAAAACAACGAAAAAAACGAATGACGGCTGTTTCTAAAGATTTCATTAAAAATGGTGTCGGGTTGTTCTTAGTCTTACCATGAATAACAATGATTATTTAACTTAACTGAAATAACGATATTATTGCATAATCCTTTGATTTTTGTACATTTTCTTTTACCTACAACAATGGTAATGGCATTATTACTTAAGACAGTAAAGCCTGTCTTAAAATAAAAAGCTACCATTAACTTTGTAAACCAAGGTAATTTTTTTACTTTGATAGGACATGGTAAATCTCTATTCTAGTATTAAGAAGTAATTATAATAAATATAATGTTTGAGATAAATAATTCTCCTTCTATAATTATGACAAATTCCACAAACGTTGACTATCGTCAACGCCTAGGTAGTTTCACTGACAAATTTTCTCGTTATAATAACTTATAAAGTTATAACTTATATTATTATTAATATATAAATAATATATATATAATCCAACATCCTTGTTATACTAGGCTCATGTGGACATACTCCAGCTAGCACGATGATTAAATTTTAGTTGACGATGTTGATAGTGTCGATCCAGTTTCCATTTAAAACGAATTCACAGATGTTGCTGTTCTCACAGCACAGAGGAATTGGTATTTCAGATCTCTGGCATTGTATAATAAAAGTCATATTTACTAATTACCATATTTACCAATTACCATTAAAGTCTGCATGTCTAGAAACTTGAAGTTCCTCCTGATTAACACAGTGTTTGGTTCAGCACTTTTTATAATTTCATCTACAAGATTTTCAAAATTCTATGTATTATTGAATTTAATAATCCAAGGTCTTTCTCGCAAGTGGTGTTCCGTTTTTCAGTTCAGTAGGAATACCGTTTGCATTCCAAATTTCGTATTTATACAAATATCCTGATTCCGCATATACAACCTTACACTTGTTGGGATGGAACTACATACCATTTTGAACTGCTCAAACGCAGAGCCTTTCTAGATTCATCTGAAGATCCTTACACCTGATAAATGAATCAGACTTTGACCAGGTTTTGTTATCGTCAGAAAAAGGTGAAGAGAATTACTAATAGTCTAACCCCATTTTCAGAAAAGTGGAACTCTAGATTCGTTTTTTTTAAGTGAGCAACATAGTCTTATTAACTTGACTATTCTGAATCTGAAAAAAGCTATTGCCAGCTCGAAAAATAGTGGAAAGCGGTTAAATATGGAAAAAAAATGGCCACCAAATTTCTAGAAAATTAACATTAAAAACCCATGATGACATCTACTCCTAGGTAATTTGACTAGTGGAAGGCATTTCAGTAATTTTCGTTTCAAACGGTTTCAAAGATGACAACCGTTTTCAAAATAGCCTCCACTGGACTAGAAGAAAATCATGAAAAAATGCTTCTACAAAGTTCTAGGGGCATTTGTTTTCTAAAAGTAGGCAACATAGCCAGTCTTGTCAATCTGGCTGTGCTTTATCTGAAGAAAACTATTGCCGGCTTGAAAAATTAACGGAAAATGGTCAAAAATGCAAAAAGACAACATGGCTGCAAAGTTTTTTGCACACACAATGTAAATGAAAACGAGTTTCCAGAAAATTAATAATATGAAGCACTGATGACATCTATTCTGGGGCCTTTGCAATCCATTTCTTGTTATAAAAGTGGATTCCATTTTTGAAAATGGCCACCACGCGATAACAAAGTAATGCTGATCATGCAGTTACATTAACCGTTTCATCATAAGATTTATTATACAAACAAAAAAGCAATCAACTGGATCCTTTTGAATCCAAAAAACTGCTACTAGCTCCAAAGCGATTCAAACAGCCAAAGAAGTAAAAGACAAAATGGGTAACAGGATCCCGACATAATTGTCTAGCAGAATGGTGAAAAGGTGATTAATTTTGGATATGAGGCCAATCAAACATCATTCAGTATGGCTGCCATTTTTGAAATGGTTGACAAGATCGATGCCTGGAATTGCTAGTTTTGAAAGCTATATCCTAACTGTTGGTGCAGTTAATACGACTTGCGACAACTTTGGTGTCAAAATATTGGTTAGGTTTTCAATTTCCAATCAGGATTCAATTTCTGATGCCCAGAAACACTTATGACATCACCTCAGTTAGGACTTCAAGATGGCTGCCAAAATATTTGTTTATATAATATATTAGCTATATTGTCCGACCTAAGGTAAATAGGACGTTGATATTGGTATCTATATTTAGGATTGAAAGGTCAAGGATTTAGGGTAGTATCAATATGATCAACATTTTCAAAATGGCGGAAAAGGTAGCTGTTGCTAGGTTATAAAAACCATATCTTACATCATACGAAAATGTGAATGTCACTGATTCTGGAAAAAATCAACTCTGTAAGCAATCCATGCCAGTACTGTTTGCGATCAGGCTTCAGAGAGAGAAAAAATATGGATTGGCCCTCATAACAGTCAAGCATTTGTATCTTTAAGAAACCTTAGGCATGACCCTTCAAAATTTACTTATATAGTACTTGAGGACTAATTGTTAAAAATCTTTTTTGAAGTTTTAATGCCATTAAGTTTTGTTGTTTGTGCAGTACAAGTAATTTTATGTAAAATGTCTACTAATTTGAAAAAAATCTTTTTTGGCTGTGATTTTTTTAAAATAACATTAGAAATTGGATTACTCAAATAATTAGGGCTAATTTATTGATGTTGTAATCAGTGTTTATCATTTCTCGGCTCAGATAAAATTATGTGATGGAGATCAATCCTGAGTGAGACTGATCCGTCGAGACCCCCTCTTAGTTGGAGACCGATAAACATTCAGACTGACTTGTAGAAATTTATGCGGCTAAACATTTTTTGCACAGAGGCCTGCATTGTATTATAACAGCATTGTAGTCGGCAGTATCATATTTATTAGGATGCTTTTATAAGTGACCTGTAACATTTAGATTAATTCATCACTTAGTTTGGCAGTTTTGTTGGTAGATTACATGCTAATCACTAATACAAATATGCGCAATAATATGACAATTAAAATTATTACGTCTAGATTTTGCGAGTGCTTTTGTGACCTTTAGTACCATCTTAAAATGCTCAAAACATTGATGGGATAATTCTGCTGCTTTTAACTCTGCGTAGGCCTGTAGTGTACAATCATCCTGCTGGCAGACAAGCAGCAGCAGCAGTAAATACATAATTATTGATTTATGGAGTTATGGATTTATTGAATAATTGGCACTGCCTGTGTTTGCCCACACATTATTACCAAATGTATCAGATTTCAAACTACCTATAATTAGTTTTTATAGTCTCTAGTAGGAGCTGCTATTCGTTTGAAATTATCAGTTGGTTGGTTGACTTCATGGTTTCTTACAAGCATGGGTGGATTTCGTAATTAGTGTGCCTCATTACTAAATACTAATTCCAACTTTTGTCCTCTATTGTTCGCTTAGAAATATTACAAAATCGAAATAGCTATCTAGTTTTTTTGTAAAAACTCGTTATATTTTTGACGGTATCTTGCTGAAATCTGTTTTCTCAGTTGGCCAATG
Source organism: Tubiluchus corallicola (assembly GCA_030141605.1). Taxonomy (NCBI): domain Eukaryota; kingdom Metazoa; phylum Priapulida; class Priapulimorpha; order Priapulimorphida; family Tubiluchidae; genus Tubiluchus; species Tubiluchus corallicola. The sequence goes on from JAQGDQ010000028.1 coordinate 948,634, forward strand.
CTGTTATTGCCTGAAAAATGAGCATGTAAAATGAGCATTCCAAGCATGAAATGCTTCTGACTTTAAAGTGGTTTTAATGACTAAATGCACAAAGCACTTATCAGACTTTTATTGCTGAATTTTTCTGATAAACTTAACTTACCAGGAAGCTCCTTTAGCTTTTTTATGTTTATTTTATTTTTATTGAACCAACATCACAATTTCAAAACATTATACATGTAATTGCATTTGTGGTTTCATGCATATGCGGGCTGGGTGACCCATACATGGCAAAAACGCTGCAAAACGTACGGGCCTTATATATTTTTTACCCAAGAGTACATTTTAAAAACCTGTACAGTCTTGGAATCAGGTGGGACTCAAACTGGGGAGCCTTAGTACAGCAACCAGCTGTGTGTAAAGAGCTAATACCTTATCTTTAGCAGCATTTGTAACATTTAAGCAGGTGCTGCTTGCAGTATCGTAAATGTGATGCATGGTGAGATTGGTATAAGCTGTCAACTACAATAAGCTTTTGCCAGCATTTTACATACTGTGTGTGAGTGCAAGATATTGAGGATAGTGGACCATTGATGTTTTTCACTATGTTGACCACATGCTGAAGCTCATCATATCAATCTGTACCTAGCAGACATCTGTTTTATAACTGAAAAGTCTTTCGATTTTCTAGCACTTGCAAGTTTGTAAATTTTGTGACTTAGACTACAAACTTAGAACTACTTATTATCATAAATGATAAGTGCAGTTTGCAGTGCCCTCAAGTTGCAGACAATGTAGATGTAGGGTCACGAAAAACCAAGTGTGAAACTCTGGCTATACATTTTACGACAGCTAGTGTGTCCATAAACTGACATATTTCCTGCATTTTAGAGGATTTGGAGGACTTTTAATGACAATAATCTTCTAAACCTAAGCTAGACATTTAGTTATAATTTTGCAACATTTTATATTATACATTTGGCCTATAACTAGCAGCTACAGATATTACTGTATTAAGCCAGCTTCGCTTTATCCAACACACAATGTTTAACGTGTGACCTTTTAGGATGTTTTTGTGAAGAGAGTTTATGATGCTTTGCTCTGTAAAAATGATTGTTGTAGCCTAAACTCCCACTACTGTCATCATTTTACAGAAATGTACATAAATGCAGTTTAAAGTTGTACTTTTAAGTGACATGCTTTTTCTCCACAGAATTTGACAGTAAAGTGCAAATGCTATGCAGCAGCATGGCTACCGAATAAATTGTTTAACAAGTGAAAGCTCAAATGTGGAAATCAGAAGTATCGAATAGACGCTAGACCCATTTATTCATTTACTTATTTGTAGTCCTGCTAGTAACATATTTACAAAGCTGCAGACTGCTGGTTTATATATACTCCAATGACATATCAGTATTAGTAAATGCACAACTGGTAAACTACTGGAATTATATTGTAGGTTCAAGCTAAAGTTAGAGAATCTGCTGCCTAGCTACTTAATGACTTGAAAGACTTGCATCATTCACTATGGTCAGAAGAAATGTGTGAGCCATTGTTTCTTTCAGATTTTGTGTCTTTAGTACTAACCAACTTACGAACTATGAGTAACGAAATTATTAAATTAGTGTCTAACACTTTTGTAGACTTTGTATTAATTTTTATTGATGACTGTCCATTCAGTGCTGGTACCATACACATGCATTGGGAGCTAGAATGTCAGTGTGATCACATATAAAAGAATTGTTTGGCTAGTTGGCTAATTAGCTGGAATATAACTTTTTATGTAGTTATATTTTTAGATTTAATTTTCATCTCGGAGAAAGTCAACAATTCAAGTTCTTTTATGGGTTCTACAATTTGATTCAAATGTATCTGGAATATATTCCAGTGATATTTTATGTTTTCCTGTGTGGGAGAACTTTTTATTTCTGAATTGTGTAGCTGCTCAGTTTTTATTGAATGCTGAAACTTTATGAGTTTAGCAAGTTAAAACCAGTGTTAGCTAGACCTCTGTAATCAATATTATGTCATGCGTAGGCAGCTGCATTGGCTTCTTTTGTAGTGGTGTGCTCAGCTTTTGCTCCTTGTAGATCAGGAATTTGGAGGCCTTTGCTTTTTATACATTGTACAAACGAAATTGGCAATTGTGTTGTGCTATTTTGAACTGAGATGCTATCAGTGTGACAGTGTTGAATACAACACGAACTTCTATCTTCAAATAATCTGCTAAGACTTTTTATGCTTTTCGAGGAATGTGGCACTACATTTTTTATTTTGAGTATTAGTTTGAAGTGATTTTGAATATTAAAGATAAACATTTATGGCCGTGTATCAGGACTTGGACAATCACTTGTCTTCAAACTCTTTCGGACTTTGTGATGCAGTGAAACAGTTGAGTTGTTTGCACATGAATCCTGCATATGATGAAACTACACCTGCTAGAATAGACGAGTACAATGACAGAAAATCACGCAGAAGTGAGATAATTTTTTGTCTGGTTTGTTGTCTGGAGATTAAAATTAATGTTCATATTAATTACAACACTTATAAATTTAACTCAAAGATTTTTTCTTTGTTCAAAATTTTTGAAAATATTTAAGTTAATAAGTTAATGCAAACTGTTTTTTTCTGTTTCTTTAAATCATTGTCAAGTATTAAGTCATACCTTCAGTTATTTTTATTCTGATTTTTTTAAAATTAGCACGGTGTTACACAATCAGCTTAGTTAAATTAATTTTTAGCAAACATTTGGAAAATGGTGCAACTTTTTCCTTATACAGATCTTCCTTTTAACAATTTGAGAGAAATAACATATGGATAATTGTAATCATACAGGATAATCATCATTGCCCTATTTTTTAAACCAGGGAACTTCTTCTAATGTAATATAAATTTTGCTTTCGAAAATCGTGTAATTTGAATCAGGCGTTATTTGCTAACATACTGGAATGGGTTGACAAAAGCTATCTATCATTGGTCTTATAAATGTTGTCTATCTAAATTTAGTTCGTGTTGCCTTTGTTGTGTAGGGATTTTGCATTCAGAAGCATTTGTTCACATGTGGTAATTTTTCATGTGATATTGTTACACATGACAATAAAAGAATGTAGAACTTTGGATCGATTTTGAACAAGTGTCTCATTGGTGTTCCTTGCCATTACAGTTATCTTTGTTTTTCACGTAGATTTGAATTGCGTCATACGAGGCCTTACACATCAGATTTTGAATAATAATGTCACCATGATACGAGAAAAAGTTGTGTTGCTTGCCTGCGGGTCTTTCAATCCGGTAACTAACATGCACTTGCGGATTTTCGAACTGGCGCGTGATCAGCTTCATCGTACTGGCAAGTTCAACATAGTTGGCGGCATCATTTCTCCAGTTAATGATCAATATGATAAGAAAGACTTAGTTCCTGCAAACCATCGTGTCAATATGCTGAGACATGCTTTAGCCAGTTCGGACTGGATCCGTGTGGATCCATGGGAATCCGAGCAAGAGACGTGGCTGGAGACGGTGAAAATACTGCGGCACCATCAAGCTGTCTTGGATAGCAGCATTAACTTCAATTTGTTGAATCCATCGCCATCAAAAAAGCGGAAGCTGAGGCATGATAATGAAACTCCACTTGATGAAGTGGATTTATCTGTTCCGAATCAGAGTAGGTCTGTGGTTACGAATCAGAATCTTATTAGTGCTCCCACAGAGCGAATCACGGTGAAGCTGCTGTGTGGTGCAGACCTGCTCGAGTCATTTGCTGTGCCAGGTCTTTGGAGAGAAGAACATATTGAAGACATCATTCAAAATTATGGACTTGTAGTGATAACTAGAGGCGGATCTAATCCAGAGAGGTTCATCTATGACTCAGATCTGCTGAGTCGGTTACAGCGGAATATTCACTTAGTGCCGGAGTGGATTCCGAATGATGTGAGCTCGACACGAATTCGAAGAGCAATACGTAGAGGCGAAAGCGTTAAATACCTGGTGCCTGATGACGTCATCGACTATATTCATCAGCATAAGCTGTATGGCTGGACGGAAAATAGGTGCTGCACAACTTCTTAAGCTGGTAACATTTTGGTAATCTTAAAACAATGCCTGCACTCACTAATAGTAACTGTTTGCACTTAATTTTGCATTGTATTTTATGGTAATTTGTTACTGATTTAAGAAGAGTTTCCAGACGTGCTCTATTTAAAGTGTACAGCGTTTTAATACGTCTAACTGTTGACTTGTATTTGCCATCACAGCAATGGGAAGAATGGTATTTTTTCACTTAGTTTAAGATCAATATAAAAAAATTATGACATGTAGAATTATCGCTTACTGAATGATTTTTTTTCTTAGTCTGTTGGCGATGTTCGACTGGACGCCATCTTGTGGTAAAGCCGATAATCATCAATCTAATCGCGAAAAACGTTGCCAGGGTCCACTCACAGTTCGCTGTACACAAGTCTAGTTTACCAGTTCTCAACTTTCCAGAAGGTTTCCTCAGGACTTCTCCGAAATTCCGTTTAGAAAAACCACTACAGTTTGAAATAGCTTCCCCATAATGTGTTCTTTCTACTTGCACAAAAATTTTTGTCCCCTGGGTAATGCCTTTTAAAGTTGGTATTCAGAGAAACGCTATACACTCTGGACAGAAGAAGATCGAGATTCTTGCTTATAAATATGATACTGCATATAGCTTTATAGAATTTTAGTTCTATTTAAATTTGGAAGACTAGAGCATTTGTTTACTATTGTAATAGTTTTGCCAGTTTTACATGCCAAAATATACTAGTCATTTAACATTGTGAACACTGCAGTTCGTGTATTCTTGCGATCTTGACATTTTTATCAATATAATAAAGAGAAACCATACAAAGTATGAACTTTTATTACAAGCAACTATATCAGTACATATACATACTAGTCCGCGTATTTAAGAACTTACAGTAAATTTTGACCAATAAACTCAAAACTGAATAGATGTAAAAGGATAAAAAACATTGGGACTTGGGAGGTATTTCAACAATGTTTATCTGTGTTTACTGTAGCTGGTTTTGAAGATTTTGCCTTTGTTCTGCCTTCACTTTAATTACACATTATGGTTTTCCTTTCATTTGCAATCTTGTAGACTATTTAGTGTGATACATGTATGTGTGAGATGTTTGTTGTGTAATATAAAGTAGTAATACAGGTATGAATTATATTCCAGTGTCTGGCATAAACATCTGACAATGTATATTTATAGGTTTGTCATCATTTTTCTTGTGACGGTTCATTTAGAAGTAATATTTTCTATTAACTATTTCTCTTATAATACACTTGATGTACGTTAAAACATTTAGCTGTAAGGTTATTACATGTATAATAAATAATCTCAAAAAATTAGTTATTGGATATTGAGCTATGAACATTTTAACTTGTCCGTGTGTAGTACGTGTCATCTAGACAGTGAATATCTACATGATTGATTGTCAAAATGATTTTTACTTTCCTTAATACATGTGTTTTTCGTGCTTGTTAGTAAATAATAATACTAAGTGTATCACGATGTCAATTTCTTGTAATAAGGCGGATCTATTAAAAACAGGCAGCACTTGCATTAAGTACTGTCAGTTTTATGCAAAACATGGACCTACATGTAAAAAGAGCAGTTGTTTCTTTCACAAGTGCAGCATGACTGCTTCATGAAAACAAAATTAGAAAACATGACCGAAACTTGATATGCTAGTTGTCTAATGAGTATGAATGAGTTGCCCAGATTGTGGTTGCCAGCTATATTTTTTGTCAGTTAAATAACATATTTTGCGATTAATATGTTACCACTTTAACTAGACATTTAAAATATGAAGGGACATCCGCTTATAATGTTTTGTTGTACTTGTAAAGTCCTATTATTTATGCATGATATTATATTACTAGCACTGTTTGCAAAGCCAGTGCTGCAGTCTGCTCAAATTAATACTTAATTGGCAAAAACTGCTATATCTCTAAGTGTCCTGGTTTAAATGCAAGTTATTACATAATACACTAGCACTTCGTGTTATGTTACAATGGTATATATTTTACTTACTTTGCGTTACACTTTAAAAAGTTGATTGTTGAACATTTGACTTGTCTATCCATGATGTTGAAAGTATTTTAAATTAAGAGAATCTGGGTAACTGTTGTTCTTAAGCAGGGAGCTATTAGTGTAGAAACTTTAAATAATGTTTTAGTGTGCCAAATTGTGAAAAAATGTTCTCTGGTAGGTTCATCTGGCAGGTTTTTAATACACATAGTTTTAATTTTCACTATTTCATTAGGTTCCTGTTTGAGAGCCAAATGCTTACTATATTTTCTACATTTTAAGTGAAATGTTGCAAATTTTGTTATGATATCAGTGCCTTAAATTACAATGAATTTTAATATACAGCTGATTGGTTATCCATTTGTAACTGAATAATTATAAGAGGAGTGTTATTGCCATGTACAGATGTACGGTAAGAAATAAAATTGTTGCGTGCGATACATGATGGTATTTGCGACCCAAAGTGAAAAAATTCCTAAATGTTGTAACTGATCTTATAACTGAGTATAAACAGAGCATCTATAAAACATAATCGAATAACTCTAATGATGCCAGTGACCTTGGCTATATGTAATTAAATTAATAAGAAAGCGATGTTCGTGATACAATGATTGCCACCTCGTGCATTAGTAATGAATGTGTATTGGACGAGTTGGTGACTAATGTGTAATTATTATTATCAATAAAGTTATTAGATATAATGAAACAGTGATGGTTGCTGTTTGTTTTTAAATGCGAAATTGTGTATAATATCTAATTAATTTTTTAATGATTATACTTATAGTATACTATAAATAATGTAAATGCTACTCTATAAATACAATAAGTAGTACAACTAATAATGATTATCAGCTAAGTGCAGTCTAGCTTTGTTAATGGTTGATTGCTCGCATCTATTTGTCAGTTATAACAGACATGTTTTGACAATTGAAATCTTAGGAAAAGTCTCGTGAGACATAGGTATCAGAGTAAAAAGGTTAAACTTTTGTCATAAAATGTCAGACCCTTTGAGTTTCTGTTTAAAATGTGTACTGTACACAAAAAGCTTAAAAGCATCAATATTACTTTGTGAAATAATCAAGTACAACATTTTATTATAATGTGGAAAAATTTATTGAGTATATATATGTTTTGTAACATTTGCTTCAGAAAAGGGAAGTCTGTAACACAACATTATTCTCACACTATACATGTCAAGAGAATATGTGATTTTAAATATTTCACTCATTTTGTAATGAATAATTTTTGTTCAACTAGAATTGGTGGTATTCATGAAAATTTTCATTGTTTTGCAGGCTTTCCTTACTACTCTAGGCTTCGTGACTTTATGCTAAGCACCAAATGAATGATGTGAATAGCTGACCTGAAATCTCGTGTTCTGAAATGGATAGTTTGGAAAATCTTAACCAACATCTTGCTCTGTAAGTACAAATGCTTCTGCATCATTTAAACCTTTATGGCTTTAATAGTATTAGTAGAATTTTTGTAGAAATGCCAAGGGTTCTACATTTTGTTTCTGCATCATTTAGACGTTTATGGTTTTAACTGCATTAGTAAAAATTGTGATAGCACAGCCAAGGTTCCATGTTGTCTGGATGACTCAGTATCTTGTGCGAATCAATATGTCGTGAAGTTACGACTTTAAAACCGGCTAAATATTATTTTTCGCTCAGACAGCATCGTAAAGCATTTACAACTTGTGCTCAAGTCTGTTATATTTGATTGCTTTAAGTGCATAAAGCTCTACATTTTGCAATCCTGTTCTAAATGATGGAAAAAGCTTCTCATAGGATTACAATTTAACTAAGACAGTGGAGCATTTTCCGACCAACTTGGCTCCTTCTTCATTTAATTTTGTGTGTACCTGGAACTAATCTAAACTGTGAAAAAGTTTCCCAGAGGATTAACCGTTTATGAAACATATGTGCGAGTAGTGTGACACAGTTTCACACTAGCATTATGGTGACATCTTGTCACGCTAATGTACATATAATTGTGATACTGTAGAGCACTAACACAGTTATGAGGCCATGCCACACTAATATAATAATGGTATCGTACTACACTAATGTAACTGTGTACCTGTGCCACACTAAAATAATTGTTACGTCGTGCCATTTTAAGTTAATGCGACTGGCTCCCTCCTATGCAATATAAAAAGTTAAGCCAGTCAGAATGCCAGGATCCAAACGTGTTCTAGTAGTCTGTATCTGATGTATATTTGACAGCATTGTTTCAATATATTTGACAGCATTTTCTGCTGGTGACCGTAATGGAGTCAAAGGAAAAAAGTAAGGGAAAAAAATCCCAATTTTGGCTAGGAAAAAAATCACAGTTTTGGCTAGGGTTGCGGTTAAGATTAGGACAGGGTTTAGGGTTATTTCCTTTTTCCTGTGCCATTTTTTCTGTGACTTTTTTCCTGTCACTTTTTCGCTTGTGGCTTTTTTACCTGAGTTCTTTCTGCTGGTCTGCTTCTTTCATTTTAAATGTTATGTTTTGTGAATTTATTCGTTTTTTCATACCTAACTTGCTTAATTATTCCGGCATTGTGATTATGAGTAAATGGCCTGCAGTAGACTCAGAGTGACAGAATCTTGGTTCTAAATCAACGCTGTATAATGTATTATCGCATTTCTTACAAGATGACCAGAGATTGAAACTTTAACGACTTTAGGAGGGTGCCTGATTATTGCTATACAGTTGCACCATATTTGCCTGGCAAGAGTTGAGGAACACCTGTAATGTTAGACTAGCTGCAAAATATAAATCAATATCAGATTCATTAGTAAAATAAGTCTGGCTCCTGGTTTTTATATTGCATTGAATTGGATGCATTCTTAGTTAGTGTAGCATCATATCTCGGCTACGTTAATGAGCCAGCGTTGTCTCATTTAATGTTAATGTCATGATGTCACAATTGCTTTAGTACAACACTGTATCATGTGAGCGTGGCATAGTGTTGCAATTATATTAGTGTACCTTGGTGTCAGAGTTACGTTAATGTGACACAGTGTCGCGCATATCTGTTGCATGTCTTATTATTATTATTATTATTAAAAACTGCAGATATCGTTAATGAAGGTTTGACTGTGGTTTCAATTTAGGGAAAAGAGGCGTGCACAGAAGTTGCAACGCTACTGGAAGAAGTTGTGCGACGAGGAGAAACACAGCGAAATGCGCAACATGCAGTTGTTGCGAGATTTTGACAGAATTGAAGCAGAACTGAATAGTTACCATACGAGAACTGAGCGTTTGCGCTTACTGAAGGTATTCAATGAAATGTTGTGGTACAAGTATTTTAAGGTTCAAGTTTTGCATCTACCTAACACAGTCAGGGACTAATGCATGCTGTATCAGTAGGTTTGCGCAGATGTAATGGACTTGTGGTGTAATTGTGCTAAACACAATTAGATCTGTATGCAGACGTACATGTGATATGACACATATGTAGGCTTGGCCAGGCAAGTTGTTCACACAGAAGACATACGTGTGCCTACACCAAATCAGTCAGACTGGCAGAGACTTAAGCACACCTGGTTAATATTCTACAGCTATGCAGGTCTATGTATTGGTACTTTTTTGGACCTCCTTGTACATGTTTTACGTTTATAGTAAAATGAGAACAATTATTATTATACCAGAGTTTTGAACAATAAATCTTTCTTGTGGATGTTTTTGCTATATAGGTTAGGTTGCACACAGATTAATTTCAAAATATCTGTAAAACGAATTATGCTCACTTCTATAATTGCTTGTATTATGTCATTTATACTTTTTCTGTGTTAAAAGCTTTATGACTGAAAATATCAACATGATCATGTAAGAGGTGCTTTATTTGTGTAAAATATGATAAAATATTAATATAACTATCAAACAAAAACAATGATATTCTGTGTCTTACAATAATTTTGACAGCGATAAGCTGGTAAACCTTATGATTAAGGTTCGACAAACAATCAACCTAGCAGTTAGTGAATTAAAAAAAGAAGCTGGAAAATTGTGAGTCATTTGGATCATGAGCTCGGTCAGCGTGTCTATAACTCTCATGCTCCAACTACCTGAGCTGAATTAAATCTCAGGTATAAATATGCATCATTACACATTCAATCTGGTACATTTTGCACAAGAATGATTAAGTAATTAATTATTCTGTATAATTCTATTTAAACATATCTTCTTTATGTCATCTGCTTCTTTCAGAGACAATATGAGGATGAACTGGAAAGGCGTTACCCATTATGGCGTGAAAACCTGAAAGTGCAGTACGAGAAAAGGCAAAAGGTATGGTTGAAAAACTTGCAATTTTGGAGCTAAGTAAATGGATTGCAAGATTGCATTTTGCTTTAGAATTGACGTGAAACATAATGACGTCTATCGCTCCGCCCCTGCTGCAACGTAAGCACGCTCAGCAGCATTCGGGACAACAACTGTCTAAGCTAAACTAAACTAAGCTAAACAACATGACAGTCACAACTAATGTCTGATCAGCAGATATACTGATTGCTCTTTTTCATAAACACGAATTTGCAGAGCAGCAGCTATTTCTACACGAAATTAACACTTCAAGTAGCCAAAAAATGACTTTTCAATCTAAACAGAATGTAGAGACGACGTTCCAGAGCACTACAACATACAGAGACATAAATATAATAAAGAAACTAAGCCAGTTAGCCTTGCTCTACATTCAATATACGAGCAACAAAAATATTAAGTCTCTCCTGCCTTTAAAGATACGAACATCAAGCCTGCGATGTATTTTTCTATATTAATTGATCATGTGCTCATCTGCAAGATTTATTAAGGTTTTGTATTTTTCCGTTTGTCAGGCTACGGAAAAGGAATAAATTTGACTTTTCCATTCCATAGACGACCCTTATAGTAAATGCCTGAGTCACATAAGTCCCAATGGTATCTTTTAACCTTGATTATAACCAAAAAAGTAGCGCAAAATTAGCTAATATTACATTGATATATAATATAAGTTTTGACCACATTTGAATTAATTTTAACTGTGAAGATCTCATTGAGGTTTATTAAAACTGACCAGAAAGGAAAACATTTTGTTTTGTCTTTGTTTAAAGTTAATCAAATAGTTGTTTTTATCTAACTTGCAAAGCCATCAACTAAACTAAACTGCGCATTTTAGTGATTGCAAAATGGTTTAATCAGCAACTCATAGACGTAAGCGTTGTGCATTTCTTCCTATAAATGAAACTAGACTATATATTTCCACTAATTTACTTGCAATTTTAATTGACAATAATAAAAGCTAGAACAAGGCCAATATTTCTCCCGCTAACTAATGAAAAGTTGAGCATTTTTCATAACAGTGTTAGTCGGAGCTGTAGCTAAATGTCCCAAACGTACCTGCTGCAGGGGTGTGTGAATTAACTTGCACGCTGATTGGGCAGCCAACGAAAATGATTGACATCATGTTAGACATCAATTGCTTGCCTGAAGCGAGACCTTTTTTATGATAGTTAAAATGAGATTAGTTCTTGAACACTATACTAGGGCTTGAGTGCCCCCTAGAGAAATTTTCACAAATATCAGAGATCACTAATAAAATTTCAGAGGTAAAGCTTCTAATAAATCTTTACCATGCAGAAAGTCTAGTCATTAAATTGCTGTATTCTGCCTTTGTGCCCATGCAGAAGGCCTAGGAAGATGCAATGAAAAAGAAATTTTGAAGTCTCTAAGTAAATTCTTTTGTTGTAAGATTATTTTAATATTATATAGTTTGCAAAAGTATACAGTGAATCCATGTTTGGAGTCAAAAATGCCCTTGAAGCACTGCTTTAGCTTATTATACCACATTTCAGCTTCCTTGTTTAAACAAAGATAGCAATATGGCATTAGGTTTGTATTGTTAAACATAATAATCTTGTGTCATCATCAAATATTAGGATACTTCACAATTTAAAAGAATAATGATGACTTTACACGATGTTCTCAAATGTATTTCAGCACTGTGCAAGCCAAGATCGCAGTCAGTGGCAAATCCTACTTATCAAGTATAATAATTTTTCTCTAATATAAGCAGAATCTGCAAAAATGTCTTGGCCACATTCAAATAATAAATGATAGCATTACATCAGTATCACTCAAGAGTTGTGAAACATTGAATTACTTGTGGGCTGTTAAACAATGCAAAATGTGTAGTTTTGGTTTTGATTTGTAATGCGTATCACTTTGATCATTTCTTAATTTTGTATCTAACACAAGTTGCTGGCTTTTTTTATTATATTATTTGCCTCATACATTTTGTCTGGCATTCAAAGTTAAGACTATTTTTAGATTTTGTTGGGCAAAAAATGACCAAATTGATGATTCCTGTATATGCACATTTTTTGTCTGAATTCGCAAGTAGCTACTGTCCACACAAACGTCCCCATCACCAATCTGTTAGCTATGATGGAAGCAGTGATTCTATTAACTTAGGCATTCAAAATGGTGAGGGCAATATTTAGGACTCAATCTTTAAGCCATAGTTAACATGATTTTTTCAGGAGCAACTACAATCAGAACAGTCATTTGTACGTGACATCTGTACCACAAGCAGATTACAGCTGGACCAACCACTTGCCCCTCCGGCTTTGCACTCTGAAACTACATATTCTAACACTTTCCACACTCTTCACACCGACAGCTTAATGGAACCTTCTGTGAAACATTCAGCAATTGAACAACTCTCTAATGTTAAAAGAAATACAAGTCTTTCTCTGGGTTTTGCTGATTCTAAAAGCACTCAAACTGAAATGGCAATGACTCCTGAGGCTCTAGTAAACCTGGGAGGTTTAGCAGATGGACAGCCATTGCAGCAACAGCCTTATATTTCTCCTCCTTTAGTCTATGTGTACCCATATGGTGTGGGTTTAGGTCATCTCAGTCCACGTAACATGGGCAGTTTACAAATGCCTCAACAAATGCATCTTATATCACATCCGCAGACTACAGTTATGCAAGTCTCTGAAGAGGTAACAGAGCGAAAAAACAAAGAGGACATGCCATTAGGTAAAAATACCGCTATGTTGCTCAAAGGAGATGAAACCAAGAAGGACTCAACAAATCCTGATGAAACACTCGATGTTCTCACTAAAACTGCTTTTGCAAGTGGTGCCGATATACACAGCACTCCCGTAACAGCTGGTCGAGTGCAGCAGAAAGTTCAGCAACACAAAGTTTTCATGCACAGCAATGAGGAAACTAGAATATTTCTGCCATCTTCAGACAGTGATGAGCACGAGATGCAAACATTTGTAAAATCACTCGCCATTATACCTCCTTCTGATGCATCTCTTGCCAGTGCATCAACTGCTGATTACCAAAAGCAAAATGAATCCCATTTATCACACGACAAATTCACAGTATCTAGTGAGTCTCGTCTTGATGTGCCAATACAAGGTAGTGGCGATAAAATCCATTCCATAGCACCTTCTGCAGCTAAAAATATACAAGAAGACAAGTTAGTTCCTCCAGAAAAGTTAGTAAGTAAAGAGCATGGCATTTCCGTCACTTCATTTGTGTACCAGAGTAGTAACATTTCCACGGGAACTCCCAAGAAGCAACCACCTCGCCCACCTCCACCAACACTCCCTGTCAGTCCATCGTCATCATTTACATCAAGTTTACCAGGCAATGTGCATCAGCCGGTTTCTCCCGTGAACCTAGCTGATGTTTCAAGGTTGACTCCCCCCAAAAAGCCAATCCGCACTTTTTCGCAAGAGTCATCTGCATCTAGCAAAAGTGACAAACCTCAGCGACCACCACCCCCGAATATATCCCAACAAAGTTCTTTACTCACATCTCGGGCATCCTCTGAAAGGCAGCAGCTTTCACCCATCACTTACACAGTGGATGTGGAGTCACCGTCAGCTGCTATAGCAGGAAAACTCCATCAGGTATCAAGCATGTCAGTTGAAAGTAAACATTCATTAAAGTTGAACTCCCCAGCACATACAAGAAGCCCGTCTTTGGATGAGGCACCTGTGCCAACTCCTAGGAAAAAATGGCTGAGGCGACAAGCTAAAAGTGCTGTAGACGATCAAGAAGAGATGAGCATAGCTGCTGCCAGTCATCATGATATAGAAATGTTTGGAGTGACACCGAGAAAACTTGGTGATGGTGATGTGGGAATTAAGAGGAGTTCTCCGATACCGGAAAGTGAATCTGATACGAGTACATCATCTTCTCTAGAAGCTGTGATAGGTGGCAGTCAAACTTGGGAAAGTGAGAAAGATGATGAACTGGAATCGAATATAAAAAAGTGAGTGACTAACTATTGCCATAATCTGCTGTATAATCAACATTTTTTAACATTTTCTGTTTTTTCTGTATTGAAGTATATTTTTTATTACTTTCTTGTGTGTTGGTTTTTCATTTTCACAACTTTGTGACGATTATGACGTTTAGTATATATAATACTACTGTTTATAGCATGTATATATAATACTGTTTCTTGTAGTTTTGCTTCGTTAGATCTGCAAAATACTAGTGAGGTGATACAGTCACAAAATACAGAGCTTTCGCTGAACTGGGATGGCCTCTTCAGTCTTCTGCAGATCATACAAGAAGGCTTTGCATCCAGTGATCTGTACCACATGGAGATCTACAGAGCTGCACCACCGCCACCCAACACCCGAGATTTAGTGCTTGAGTGAGTATTATGCATTCTGCCATCTGTAAGCTCTGATGCAGATTTCAGTGGCTGATATACGTAATACAAATGGTTTTTTTCGAACCAGAACTAGCTCATTAACAAGTGTAAGCATCCAAACCATGACACTGACTCTTCAGAGGTACCCATATCTGGATGTGCATACATCCACCCTTTATTAACCAGACTTTGTGCTTTCCTAACAATTTAAGAAGAAGGTCCGTTAGCCATACTGTGACCTTTGTTCTTAGTGCTTATTATAGTAAATGTGATCTATCAAGTCTCACACTTCTCCGACTTCTGTTACCAATATTTTTTTATTAACTGTTTTAGTGGAATTTCATCTCTTACTTTGCGTTTTTTGTCTGAGTGACCTGCTGATTTTTTCAAGAGAGTTAGAGTGAAACTTTTGCAAACATCTAGTAATAATTCACTCTGTATAAAACATTCTAACAATTTCTCTAATTGAAGCAAATAAAATTACATGACAGTTTTTGACTATTCATATCATCACAATAATTTTTATATTATTAGGTGGTGTCCCTCACGTGTAGTTGAAATAGCACGTTTTCTAGAATATTACTGTAAGTTTCTACAGCTGCTGTAATTACTAATCATATTCACTACTTACATTAACAGGTATGCTGCCAAACATATGGGAGACATTGATAATTACGCAGCTTGCAGTATGGTAGTACTAGAATTTCTACCACAGCTAGTTGCATCTCTTGATGATGGCTACCTCTTCACTGACAATATGTTCTCTTCAAGCATAGATCAGTTTACTGCATTGGATGTTAGGTAACCTATTCTGTGATTTAGCCATCGTAAATTGTTGTAAAAATTGTTAGAATGTCAAATTCAGAACACTGAAGTGAATATTGAACAATTACAGTTGACATGAAAACAACCGCATTTACAGTTTAGATATTATGGAATGGAATGGATTCTGGATTTGGTGCCTTTCTTACGTTTAATAATTGACAAGCTTTAGTGATGGGAGCTTAATCCGATTATAACCATATATCGATTAACTTCAAGCCAAATTTAATTGCATATCGCCGATAACTCTGGCAAATACTACTATAGATTGGGCATAAGATTGTGTTTGGTTTACTTTGCAAAATAAATATCAAATTTTAATCTTTTACCTCAAATATCATTCAATTTTCCAACAACTTTGGGAGTTTGGACTAAAAAGTATAGTTAACTAGTAGCTTAGTTAATGGTCACTGCGACTCAAATGATGAGCTGTGCCTGGAGTATTAGCAGCAGTGCTGGACCTGATCAGGTAATTTATGTGTTATAGTGAAAAAAACTACTTGTGATTTGATCTGCCATTATCCATTACCTTTGTTCTGTCATGTAAAAAAGACTAGGACCCATCACGTAGTATTTCATAGGACAATCAAAAGTTTGTAGTGATCATGAGAATCTAAGAAAAAACAATGCCGGTGACCATGAATAGAGTGACGATGCTGTTAACAATTAAACAAATGGTGTTGTTGAGAACAATATTAAATGCCTGTATTGATGACCTGAGAAATGACTTGATTGATGGCATCACAGTGATAAATTTTCAGATAAGTTGAAAACATTTGTACTGATTAGTATGAACTTTGAGTAGCTGAGTTTTTTCATTGATTTTTCATTGTAAAATATTTCTAGAAAATTTTAATCTTGTAGTATTTCTTTGCATAAAAATATTGCATCATCAAAAACTACAGCGAAACTCTTTAATTATACTGTTCTAGTTACCATCATATCATGTACTATTTTCATACTGCTTTTCTGTTGTATTTTCACAGAGCATATATAGATGCATGCGACATTGATGTGTGGGACAAGTTATATGCACATTTTGTACAACTGCTAAAGTGTGGAGTGATGGAGCCAAGCGAAATAGCTGCAGTTTTTGCACCAAAACTGTTAAATAAAGATTCACCAATGAAAGAAAAAGTAATATTTGTTTTTTCTTGAACGATTCCTAATTTTTCTTTCTCAAAACCACAAATCTTCTGTATTCGTATGTTGCTAGACCATAAGCGCAATTTCCAATTCATTTTCAAATTTGTCAAGAAGTCACCTTACAAATTAAGCAAACAGCTGCTATTATTTTGTTTGGGACCAAGTTTGTCTAACTCAGACGTCCTTGGGAAGTGACTTAATTTCAAAAGATGAGTTTGAAAGCTTCATCTTTTTTACAATGTGGTCTGTGATTGTTTTTTCTTATCCACCAAGTGTAGAATTAAATATGTACGTTTGTCAACTGTGCGCGGCCACGCTCGAGACCTAGCATCTAGCATCTGCACATTAGACCACACCTGTGGTGTAATTCAAGCAGTTACTTTTACCAAAAATTATAACAATTACAACTTTTAACTCAGGCTGTCGAACTTCTGACTAATGTTCTCCGGAGAGCAGAAGAGGAGCTCAGCGAATCATCCTCAGTATCTCTGCCTTCTCCACCTCCCACGCTTGAAAACAAAACCCCTGTGGGTGAGCAATTGGAGGAACTGGAACAAAGACCAGGTGACATGAATTTTCTATGCATTTGGATATCCTTAATGAGTATTTTGTTCGCTGTGTTTTTATATTTATCACATAATTTTAAATAAAGGCTATCTATTAAATAAAGAAACATTAACATAAATGCTGAAGTGTATCACACCAGCTTATGTCTTGACAAACTAGGTTTGTATTATTCACATCCTGTAATTTAGGTTTGTGCTGTTTACAGTTCACCTGAAGCAAAAATAGGTGCCAGGTGTTTCTGTTGTTTTGTATGTTTTTAGTTAAACAAACTTCTCTTAACTGGCTGCTTTCTAATAATTTTGAATTGTGTTTTTTAATTTATTGTCTCACTTTAAACCATGCACATAACTTTCTAACTAGAAACCTGTTTTGTTTTTACTTGACAGAATTGATTTTTAAATGCCATAATATAGCTAATACACTGACTTAGAACAGGTAAAGGTCCTGGATGGACTTTGAAGTTTTGTCCTTATTGTGAGTTTATTTTCATGTAATGGTTTCTGGATTATGTGTTTGTGTGTTAACTACATACGAGTGTAAGTAGTCCTGCAGCTGATCAATGCATTTGACTACTTTATTTTAACATACTTTTTGAAATAATGTTATTCAAAATATCTGTCCAAATTGCCTCAGTGTACTAAAATGTAATACTTCGTGATTACATGAATTCAGAAACTCCGGTTCATCTACAAACTAAAAATGACGATGAGGAGAAACAGCTGAAAAAAGGAATAGAGGAAGAAGAAGATGTAAGTCTGGAAGCAGATGAGAAGGAAAGTGACCCTGAATCCAGCATACATGATAGTTTCTTTGATAACAGCATTGCAATTGAGAAACCAACCGTGCAGTTAAGTGGTAGGTGCTTTTGAGTTTATCTTCCCTTTTCTTCATGCCTGCATTTTTGCTTTACATATAACTGTAGAAAATTCAGTTAGGGTTTTTAGTAATCTAAAATATTGTTTACCAACTTTTACAAGTTTGAGACATAGCAATAATAGACATAGTAGTTATTATCTTCAAGTAGAGAAAACTCGCCTATTTCTGCAATTGCTAGATTTGTTCTCTGTTTCAAAAACCTGACTACTGCAATAACTGAAATAAGAAAGTAAAAGGATTAAGCAAAATGCCGACTTCAAAAATTTTTTGCCGTGGACCTATTTTGATTTTTGCTGACTATTTTCTGTAATCTTACTAACATAAATATTATTTCATTACTTTACTAGTACTTGACGGAAAATTTTAAATTTCAGAAACTGAAGCTTACCGTAACTTGTTAGGTGGCGGCAGTTTGGTTTCCAAATCGAGAATGCTTGTTGATGACGGTAATGAGGATGATGAAGATGATGACATTGAGAAATTACTAGGGTTTGATCGTCCTACCAAGCAAATCAGGTTAATTTTATTTATCTGTTTATGATAAATAATAATATGATCAATTGCACATGAAAATCTCCTTGCACAGAGTGGGCTTCATTTAATGTGTTCAGTTTGGGATCAACCAACCTGCTGTGAGCACTTTCATCAAGCGAGAATAGTAATATAAAATTATATAATATTATATTGTATGTGGTTAGAATACATAGTATTCAAACAGAGACTGCTACATAGAGAAGAAATGTTGTTTCTGGATGATTATATGTTTGCATTGAAACACATAGAAAACTTAATTAAAAGGCAAGAAATTTGTATAATTGGAGAAATATTTGCATTTGTTGTATTGCATTTTTATCACAGTAAGCAGTAAAAGTGAACATATTAACATTGATTTTTGCGTGCCCTAGTAAACGAGCAAGCTATGTCTGGGTTTTTAGCACACACATAGTGGTTAAGTTTATTAATCGTGCATGCTTATACACTTAAATTAGGCTTTCAGTGAAATTCACTGTGATTGCCAGTAACTGGGTAATAGACAGCAGATTTCTGAAATAAAAGTTCCGTCAGTCTGTTCTTACTTTGAGCTCAAAGTGCTGTGGTTTGTAAGTTCGGCGCTCAAATTTTCTTTTCTTCTTTGTCAGTGCTGTGTCTGAAGAGAGACAGAAATCTTCAGATTTTTCACGTGATGATTCTCCGGACAACAATTTTGCAGAATCTTATCAGCCGTCTTTAATGGAAAAGAAATTTACAGAAAGGTAATTCAGGCTCTTTTTATATATTGTAGAGACTTCTTTAGTTATTCATGATTTTCCTGATAAAAAATCTGTTGGTCACTTCATAATAGAGCTGTTGCAGATGAACAAATACTAAGAATTTTGAATGACTTACATTTCTATTTCAGAAATAAATCAGTATGATTAGATATGAGAGGCGCTGTAAACAGAGATTGACGCTTGGTTGTTTCAGGATATGAACTCTGAACAATAGTATGACTGTGAAATCTGTAGTTGGCCATATTTTGACACCCAAATAATAATTTTATTGTGTTCTTGCAATTGAGTATATTTTTCCCAAATTACTTGCCCGTTTGTTGAAATACCATATGTTTTGGGTGAGTAAACCTACACCGTCCAATCTTCATTGGTGAGAGAGGTCAGATTGTAATAGTTTGATATGGTAAAATGCATTATAAACTTTCCACATATTACTAATCAGGGTAAATTGTAGATAAAATTACAAATATAATATGCTCCCCATTTTGGATTTGAATTTTGATGCTCCCCAGTCATGATTTTGGAGATTTTTCTAAACTGGCATAGACCAGGTCAACCAAAGTTATACCTGTTCTTGGTGCAGCATCCTGTCCTAATTTCAAAAGCGGAGACATGACAAAAGCAAATCTCCGGTAAGTTTCAGTTGTAAAGTGCTGTTCTCAGTGTAAGCCATATTCACTGTTATGCATAAATGGATATAAACACTGAGCAATATCGCAGTATTTTTTCTCTTCTAGTCACAAAGTCCGAGTGCAGGCTACAAGTTTGCAGCAGAAGAAATTGTCTGCCGTCCTACGTAGTGATTCAGAGTCAGACATCGATGTACAGCAGGCCAAACCTGGCAATGACAGTGATGATGATGATGATTTTGCTTTCTTTGATCAGTAACTACTAGCTGGATGACTGACAAGCATTTTTGCTTCTCCGCTTACACGTGCATAACTAGATATGAGGCCAACATTTGAAAAGATACCACAAGTGCCTCTCCCTGAATACCTGCTTATTCTGACATTTGTTTTAATATAAATGATATACTCCTTTGAAGGACTTGAAAATTGTAGAAACTGCAGAAAATAATGTCAAGATGGCTCTCATCCACAGCTACTGTTCAGTGAGTGCCTCTGGAATCTTAAGCATGATGCAAAACTTTGAGATCAAGGTTGAAAGTATTTTACAGTAAAAAACAGTTTAGAGCCTTTTTACAATATTATTTATATTTCTTGTTGGTTTAAAAGTCATTTTTATTGTTTTGATTGGTTTTGAACTAGTTATTGTTCGTGTCTGGTCGCAAATTGTAACACTTGTTTTTAAGTGCTTAATTGTTTGAAAAGAACGAATGTGTTAAAAAGTTTTGAATAAGCTTTGTTAATTTGATTGCATGCATCATTCTGAAAATTAATTTTTGATGATTATTACATATATAAGTTACTGAGTACTTGATTGTTATTTTTATTAATTGACTTGCAGAGACATGAGTTTGTCAAAATACAAGTGAATTGCATAACTACTGTAGCTGTGATCATCGAAATTTAAACTTATTTTACTTATTAAACAATTGTAATTGTTTGTTAGTCATTTGTGAGTACTGTTTGACTTTTGTTTTGCAGAGTTTTAGCTGTTAGTCCAATTAATTTAATGTACCTGTTTTTTTCTTTACACAAAAAGTGCTTTGCAGCACTCCAAACTAGACAACGCACAAATTTGGAATCAATTGATGCAAAAATAATTATTTTAAATTATGTAGTTGTGTTGTGTTGAACATGCTAAGAAAGGAACTTTTTATTACCATTATCATTACAATCTATAGTCTCAAGAATGAGTCTCTTAAGTGTATGTTGTGATCACTGTTTATTTGTAACATTTTAAGTTTTCTGTCCTATAAGTTATAAGGTTCGTAATTTATACTTTTTGGTTTGTAAATAAAAACCATTGTCATTTTAGAAATAAAACTATTACATGACTAGAATACTGCTACAGATGTACTTATAGCCTTATCAACCTGTGCTTTTTAGCTTTTTTGTAATCGACTGTTCGAACAAGACTTACAAACCACTGTGCTCTCATACCCAAAACATGAATAATGTGCCAGTAATTACCATTCTACATAATAGATGGCGCCACCAACTCACCAGGTTTGTATTACATGTACTGTGAAATTGAGGTAAAACAATTTTATTACTTAAAAGTAATCATCTTGCAATATGATGCTTTTCAACAAAGTTAATGGAAAACGAGTGTTTTATTAAAACAACAAGAATAAATAATAGTTTTACTTAGAATGATTAAAACATTTTTTCAGGCTGAGACCATCTTTGTCTGCCTGCTCCTGTTAAATTCAAATGGCTAGGTTGAAATAAAAAAAGCTGTTGTGAAATTAAATGTTCTTAATGACTTATAATAAGCTATACTTGATTTTATTTGATTGATCCGATTTAATTGATGCGGATTGGACTGAGAGGACATCAGCTAGGGTGTATTGAATCAGATCAGATTAAATTCATTGGATTTCGTAAGATTACACTGGATTCGACTGGACTAGATTATCTTACATTGGAATGGGTTAGATGATCTAGATCTGATTAGATTAAAACAGATTAGATGAGAATTTTCTCTGATTATTAATATTATAAGTCAAAGTAAAGATATATGTTTACCTCCAATACGCCATTTATTGACGTAAATAATCCATATTTACCATATTTACAATTCTTCCACATTTTAGTAGTAATTCATATACTTGTATAAAATTTTTTACACTAGGAACATTTACAATAATATGCAGGAAGATCGTTTCATAGACGTACATCTTTATGGATGGAGAAATATTTTTGTCAAGTTATATCTATTGTAATTGTAATTTACGCTTTTATGCATGTTTCTAAGTTTTAGTGTTTCTCTATGCTACTATACAAATTTTTAGAGAACAATAAAGGAATCAGCTGTTAATTTGATGTTTAATAATGACGTATATTGAGTTGACCAATCAGAACATCCAACACAAATACATTGAACAGGTTTTATTGCCGCCATCTTGAATTTGAAAAGGCGAGTCTACTTTTTTTGTGTGGGGCAATTTTCCAAAATTTTAACAACAAATCACTGTTTGTGGTTGCAAATGATTGTGTTTTATATAACACATTACGTTATGGGTTGCTTTTTGTTGTAAGTAAATATTTGTGCTGGTTATAGTATAATTCACAAAATTTGTGCTTGAAAGAAGTGCCTTAGAACAGAAATTTGAGAAAATAAAATTTTCGAGAGTGTCTGCAATGCTGCTGTTTACTGTTTATAGTACATTACTGGTGCAGTTCTGTTGTGCGTTCGGCTTTTGCCTCTTATTACTCTGATTAACCTTATTGAAACATTTTATTCCAAAGTTCGAAAAAGAACTATAATTACAATAGCCTGCCTTTATTTAAGTTGCATGTTTGAAGATGGGCCTATTACAGGCTCAAGAATTTTTAATGTAGAACAAATGAGGAAGTTTTATCTTTGCTAGTATTTTAACAGAGTTTCTATGTGCACTATCTAAAACATATGCTGCATAGACATAGACGTAGACATTTTATCTGCAGACAATCTTAATCAGAATTTTGTGTTACTTTTCACTTTCTAGTTCAGTTGTTAGTGTTAAATTTTTAAGTCACCTTATATTTTTTCAAAATACATTTGAACTTGATAATATGAATAGAAAGGGTAACGATTTTTCCAGAAATTGTTATGTGCTAAAAGAATGACAGATATGATGATATTCGAATTTCATTTTTATGTAGATTTCGATTACCTTGCATCTGGTTTATACTAAACACTGAATTATGTATGAATATTTGTACTGATCTTTAGTCTGTATTGCTCTGTGTATTTTAAGTGGTGCAGTTTATGTGGAACGCATAAAGGAAAAATTACTGCGTGTAAGTTTTAAAGATGATGCTTGCTGATTCCTGTTGAAACTTGCTTTGTAGTTTTTCTATAAACTGCCAGTAGCTTACAGTGTGTTTGTCCACATAGAAAACCATAAGAAAAATAAGTTTACATCCAGAGATATGTGCTGTGTGTAATTCGTACCTTATCAGTTTAATTTAATTTCAGAAATATGTAGTTTTTTGTAGTTGGTGTTTATAGCTTATTTTTTAATTACCAATTAATTTTTTGCAGATTGGAGTGATTGTAGGCCTGCTGATGTAGAGATCTGGGGGAGAGTGCAAGTCTTTGATAAGGCTAGTGACTAAGTACATAGGAAAGCACAATGTTGCACTTTTATGTGAAGTTGTGAACTTTGAAGAAATTTTTGCCCATTGTGTTAAATAGATGCCGTGCAGAGTGTTTAGTTTATGTTAATAATCTGCAGCATAATGCCGAGGACAACGGCTGGTGCCACGCTGCACACAGTGCACGAGTCATTACCACCTGTAGACCATAGATCTGTAAGTGGTGCTTTATCTCTATGTACACTGTGCACGAATAACTACCTTCCATAGATTATACACCTGGTACAGGTTTAGCTTTGTGTAATAATTTTTAATGAAACAACCTAAATTAGTTTTTAATTAGAAAAGGCACACAATACTTGAAAATATTGTTTTTCTGCTTGCTTGGTTATTTTGATTAATATAGAATTACAAACTTTTTGTTAGTAGAAGCATATAGTGCTGGACCTATCAAGAATTCAAAATACTGATGTCTGAAAAGTTGTCAATTAGGAACTGATGATGTGGACGATGATTTTGTACATTCATTGATCAATCTTGCTCTTATGCAGACTTCTGTAAAATTTTGTCAATGTTGTGCCACCTGTTTAGTATTAATTACGCTCGAATTTATATACATGCTGTCAGGTGCAGTATACTTTTTAAACTCATTAGCTATGAATAAACATTGGGACGGTAGTGCTTTCTATAGTTTAAGCATTCCTTGTTAGCCAGAGCTTTTTCAGACAAGTGGTTCAGAATAAAAGTAAACAGGGGTGCAAGGGAAAACACAAGCTTGGTGTGAAATTGAAAATGTTGTTTGATGTCCAATAGTTACGTGGCTGCACTGAGAAAATTTGCATTCTGTTACTTGTAAGGAAGTGAATTCCGGCTCTGGATAGTGGGAATTAGTTCAAAAGTGGCGCAAAACACAACTTAGCATTTATGCTAGTAATAGTGCGAAGTTATCTAGAATGTTTATTGCAGACCCACTGCACTTAATAAGTCTATAATGGTTGACTTTCATAAGCTAATGTTTGTCATTTGATGTTAAAGTCATAAAACATTCTTTTGCTGTTGTCTGCCGTGGCTTAAATGTCAAGTAATATCTTACTTAGTTTACTGCTATGTCTAACCATCTGTGATTTGCTTGTTTAGAGTCTAGGTACTTTCTTAAAGGCACTTCAGTCACAAATCCTGACTTTTTTGTCTAGGAATGGATCAGAATTCATTTATTTTCAAGAAAAAAAGCAGTCTGTCATTTGAAACTCGAAGTGGTTTGTTCATAATTGTTTTAAGTATTGAAAATACTAATCTCAAGTATTTTAATTTATACCTAATATCTCTCTGTGAAGATAACTTGTAAACAATTGTGGAGGGTGCTTTTTCTCAACTTGCTATGTCTGCATTTTTGAGTAATAGTTGTCTGATTATGTATTGATAAAAATTGGGATGATGACCAAGGTGATTACAGTGTCATGTTGCATACATTATTTTTGTTCCAAACAGTACTGTTATGTGTGTGGTTTCGTCACATACTTGTGCGAGGCTATTACTTATGATTGGTTTTATGAACCTCCCTTGGCTGACTTGCGTGCATCAGCTGACGTAATACAGTTTCTTTGTTGAAAATATTTTCTCATAGAAGTTTGAAATGGGCTTTGTAATTAACAGTAAAACAAAGATTTAATTCCTGTGTAAATAGTAAACTTGGAATGATATTTGGTAGCTTTGCTACCCAGGAGTAAATTACTGGTCTCTTGGAGCTACAAAGATAGAGTAAAAGTGATATACATGCTCTTTTCTTCATTACTATCCCGTTTTTGGGTAACTTTATGAAAGAATGTAATAATTAGTGAACTAATAACTGGTTCAAAATATGACCGTTATTGTTTGAAGTATCTAAATGATCGTCTTTGTTCTGTATGTTCTTCTGTTCTGGTAGCGTACTTGACATCTGGCACCTAGATACTTGGTTGATAACTGGTTATCATGGAACGGAGTTTAATTTGCATTTCCTAGGCATGAAAACTTGTACAAATTTCTGGAGATCTGAAGCTTTGCATTTACCAGCACATGAAGTCTTGTAGAATGTGCTGTAGGCAATGAACTGTATGCTGTAATCAAAGGCAGTAAATGAAAACAAACAGCGCAACATGAACATGTGTTTGTTTGCATGATTTGAGTTCCCTGCCGCATCTCTGAACCTACATGTCGCTAAGCAGCCTGGGACAGAAGGCCAATGGCTCAAGATTCTTCAGCCCTTGCTAGCAGCTTGGCTGCTCAGGATTCCTTCTCATTCATGTAGAATTCCGACCTCTTCGCATTGCAGAACATTGGTGAATATTCGGTTTTACAACAGCACCAAAAATTGAAAACATCATTCAGAGCTGAGCATTGGTGGCTGACTAGTGACAACTTTCATAATTATATTCACATTTAGCCAGAAAAACGTAAAAAGAAATGGAAAAAGTTGGGTAAAAATAAAAATCTGTTCTACTGTACTGCTGTGCATTTAATGCACGAATATACCCATTTCAGTTTAACAATGCTGTACCTCATAGAATCAGTGTAATAATACAAGAAATAAAGAAAAACTTGCATTTCTTTTACCTGCAATTCACAAGTTAAGCACCTAAGCAGGAATGTTACCGAAACGAAACTTTTGGTTTGCCGATAATTGCACTTTCAGTTGAGTTCGTTTTCAAATTATTAAGTTTCATAGCAGAAACTTTCTGTAGCATTTTTCCGAGGTTTAGTAGCATTTATCTAGTTACCTTTGTTTTCTCCTAGATGTTCAAAATAGCTGAAAAATTTTGGCTAAAATAATTCAAAAAAAGCGTAAATATCGTTTATCTAACTTTTTGTACCATTTTTAGCATGCTCTTTACGACAGTGGGGCATATTTTCAGTGTTGAGGACTCTGAAGTTTTTGGGTCTCCAGGCACAATCAACCGCAACATCAAAGCGTAATTTGAATAAAACCAAGTTTAATTTTATAATTTATGAAAAATAGGCGACAAAATAAAATTTGTCGATTTTTTGAAGCATCACGATCTTTAACCATAAACATTGTTCTACTTTTTTGGTTCAGATTTTTTTATCTAGCTACTTCGTCAAGCTTGTATTAGAGCAGAATTTTTTTCTGTTTTGATAGTAGTTGATTTTGCAAAAATGATTTCTGTTCGGTATCGATTTCCTGTATTTAATAAATTTTGGTTTATACTTTCAGATTCTGTAATTGATTCTGTAAATGTGCCTAAGTGTCTGTAATTTTGTGCCCTGTGGAAAATATCACCATTTTTCTTCTCATATCTGTGACTCACTCTTAAACTATAGCTCAAAGCAACCTACTCTATAAAATATTGAAAGCAACATACTATTTTTTCAAATGTGAAAAAATTATTGCCACAGTAACGTAATTTCACATTCGCCTGGCTAGTTCTTCGCTGTTACATGCATTTTGTCATTCACTGGTTAGATGGGCACTAGCGCCTGCATCTCAAAAATGCATTGGGCAAAAACGGGTGCTGTACTTCAGTTTAAAGTTGCTCATATGTGAAGCAGTGTAAACTTGAAATTTGAATTTTATATTTTACATTTGCTGAATTTTTGTATACCTCACACTGAATGTTATACAGTAGCAGTGTAACATGGTACTTCAATTTTCGCTTTTGCAAACAAATGCAATACTCATTAAATAGTTGTGCTGTTGTAAATTATGTTTGTTGATGTTAAATTATGTGATGTTATCACTAGTTGGGTTCTCCCACAGTTAAGTAAGTTTTGACCTATTATTTAATTACCACAGACATTTTGGCATTACTATAGGCCCGTGTTAAAATATATACTTTTTACCCTACTTCAAAGTGTCGTAGGATATGAATAATCTTCTTGTTTTCCTTTAACTTTAATCTAGTTATCTGTAGCTTCTTATAAATTATCAAGGAAAACATTTCTAAACTTTGTACTCTTCTAATCTTCTAAAACTCCCCCTCAACCTTTCGTGTACATTACAGTTTTGATTGCATATATTACTAATTGCTCACCTACAGTACGTCTTCATATCTTAAACCTGACTACTAAATCTGCTAATTGAGGCCATGGAAAAAGTTGGTCACTTACTAAGCACCTAGCCTTTTAATAATCTTTTGCAGACAACAAAATAATATTTGTCGTTTCCTCCCTGGCCCACTGGAGATACCCAAATGTCGGTTTAGCCCAAAAATTGTTCTTAGTTCTTGCTTCACCAAGTTGAAAAATTGAGAATCTAATAGTTTCAAATTGCCTTTATGAAGTAGGTAAATAAGCCTGTGTGCTGTAGATGTCATTTTTAGCTTTGGTGTCATCACACTCTGTCTTGAACCCTGCCCTAATGATGGACTTTGTGCTTGTGTAGTGTTGTGTCAACAACATTTCCTGTACTAGGTGTGTTCGAACATCATTAACCAAAAGATTTTTATGCGAATGCTGCGCCTTAAATTTGTTCATTGAGATTGACATTAATATGGTTTTGGGGTTTTTGCGGAAGAAATCTGTCCGAAATTCTTTGTGGAGAAAGAAGAAGAAAAAGCATAAAAATGATGAGAGTATAGTTACTACAGTGAAGAAAGAGGAAGAAGAAACCGTGCTTCTGTACGACAAAGAACCGGTGAAAAGAAAGGCTAACAAGACTACAGAGGCAGCTGTGTTAAACGACGATGAATCCACAAAAGTAGATGTGAAAAAAGTGAAGAAAGCAGCAGTAACAGCAGCAGAAGACAAAGAATTTGTAAAGAAAAAACCAAAGGTCAAACTGTGGAAAAATTTTAAGTATTGTGTAATTAGAAAAAAGTAGGTTTTGTTAAATGTAAGCAATAATTAAGCTTAATTTAAGTACTGATTCTGAAAAATGTCTTACTACTGTATTCGCTCAGAAGAGAGCTCATATAATAATCCATTTAATGTCTTCATGTCAGGACTAGTTATAAAAATGATTGTACTTACAGGTACCATATGCACTTGTATGTGGTACACATTTGTTTACTGTGAGAGTTGTCAGACTAAACACTATTATGTGCTCATTATACAAAGTGCTGTTCATGTTTACGATGAAGTTTGCATACTTTATTCTGATTGGCACGTATGGCTACAGCTCTTTATCCAGGTTTTTGTGCAAACAATATGCAAATTTTCCAATTTGAAATTAGTGTAGCGTGTAATAGTTGTGGGGTAGCTAGTCAAGACATTTTGTTTGTATATAATTAGTATGTGTGTTTGAACTATAGATAAAATCTTTACTGCAAGCAAAATATGTAGCGTTATTTTATTGCTGGATAATCCATTGAGGAGCTGGTCATTAGTAGCCATGCTAAGTAGATTCTAGGAATCTCTCAACAACTGCACGTGTTAGAGACTTAATTCTTAATTGTGTAATGTACAGGACCTACAGTCCCACCCAAATTATTGCACATTTTTTACTTGAAATAAGTGAACTTTTTAGTTTTTGAGCTAATAACTAAGCTGCTGAATAGGTAAAATAATTCTTAATTTTAAGATTAACTAATTAAATTAATGAGTAGCTACTTATCATTTTACGTGTCAGATAGTAGGAAAATTTTTATATATTTTAAAACAAAAAGTTCTATTTTATGACAGGCTGAGAATGGCGCTACTACTAGGCGCCACTCTGGTTCACGGCCGAGGTCGGAGGAGCCGCACATAGGAAAGTACCGGCTACTGAAAACTATTGGAAAGGGTAACTTTGCCAAAGTAAAACTCGCCAGGCATTTGCCTACTGGAAAAGAGGTATGATAACGTTTTGAATAGTTTGCAGTCAATAAGTCACATTATCATTATTAATTTGATAATGTTTAATATTAAATGATTCTGGTTTTCCAAAGTTTTGTAAATACATAATAGATCTATAAAATCATGACAACATCAGCTGTTCAATGACTACCAACAAATAATTCACATGATCACTTCCAGTTTTTTGTTCCAGCAACTGAAAGTGAAATTTGACATCAGAATTGATTAACTGCACAAAGCCTGTTGTCTTCCTTTTTAAGTAATCATTAGTTCATCGCGGTCATTTCAATAATCTGTACATTACAGTTTGGAGAAGACATGGTCTAAAGGGCAGTGCTTCTGATCAGTTTCTAATTTCGGATGCTTTTTGAAGTTATCTGAGGATTCATGAGTTGTGCATTCACATGTTACGTGTATGACAGTGAGCATTAGGTTAAAAGAGTTATTGACAAGTGTGACTGAAGATTACACACAAGTACAGTAGTGTCTATTGACTTCTTCAGTAATTGTTTGTTGTTTAACACTGTCAGTAGCACGTATTGTACAGTACCTGCTGTGTATTGATGAATGCTACAAGGCATATGGTATTTGGCAGTTACTCTTAAAGGGAAAGTTCCATGTTTTGTCGATATTATTGTATGTCATGCACTGTTGTTTGCATAATTAGGATTAGGAGATTCCTGGTATTGATCCTAGACAAGCCAAGTCTTAAAACATGTGAAATAGCTAGTGTCAAAAGTCATCTGCATCATCTGCACTTTTCAGTTGATGAAAATAATGAATGAGCGAACTTTTATAAAAATATTGAAGCTGTTAACGTGTTAAAAGATAAGCATTGCAGTGAAATTGGCTTGATGTGTTACTATTGATGGCTATTCACTATTGGTGATTTTGATGGTCTTTAATAGTATCAAATCCAGGAGCATAGCTGCTGATGCTGGCTATAAAATGGTGCTGAAATTCCAGAAATGAGTTTTGGCAGCTGTGTTTTGTTGAATGTGGACTCTGCAAATGTTCACAGCTAAATTATCGAGTCATCGCTAGTAGTAAACTATGTAGATGTTACTCGCAGATTTTGTGCACTGGCCGTGCTGTTTATTGGTAAGCAGTGATAACGAATCTGTTTCATTTGTCGGGAATTTCAGTGCTTCCATTGGTGCGATGTGTTCTTGGCCTGGCCCAAGAGTTAGCTGTTGAAAAACATGACTCCACCCTCGGCGAAACAACAGTGTTATAATAATGACTGCCCTTTACGTTTTAAATTAAAAAATACACTTTTATATGACTGCGCCAGTTTAGTATATGAGCACACAAAAAATGATAAAATTCCTAATCGGGTGCGCGATAAAAAAAATTACCCGTGCAGTTAGATGGACCAGAAGTATTTTTATTGTCAGCCAAATAGATACACTTTTCCAGATTTTGTTGTTTTTGAGGAATCGGGTGGATGCATTTAATGTGCACGTAGGTAATCATTTTCATGCATGCGTTGAACTAACATTGTCAGGTGTTTGATCGTGAGGTGTGTCGCGCGCTCACCTTTAATAACACCTGCTTTTATAGGCCTCGGTTTCCTTTCAAAGCTTTCACTTTTACCCTGGGGTTAAAATCGAGACAAAAAATTTATGCAGGCTACGAGTTTTATGAACTTGAACTTAGTATGTGAAAGTATAAGTACGTGAACTTATGTCAGCGCCATCTAGTGGTTGTGCTTATTGTTATTTTTGCATTGGCAATACGTTGATATATGCTTTGACAAATAGTTTTTTTATTAAAGCATGGCTTCTATTTCTCATTTGTAAAGCTATTGTAAGAAGCATGCAGTTTTACTTAAGCATGCAAATTGAAAAAGTCATGAAGTGACTTGTTTAATGCTATTGATTTGTGGAGGCCCATAACAGCAGGCTTTTATATATTTAGTCCTCGAGAATGCATTTTGTCGTTCTTGCTAATTATCCATTGAAACTGGATATACATATAATGCAAATTACCCAGCACAAATTCATCAAACCAATGTTGTGAATGTGCTTTTTAAATATTAGCAGTTATTAATGAGATAAATCTTCCACAACTCTGAAGGGCAATTGTGATTGGTGTAGAAAACAAATGGTGAAAAAATTGTTTCTCTGTGACGAAGTGATGATGGAACCGTGGTTGAAAATCCGCATCACTTAATAATTTTACTTCCATAACTTAATTAACTAATTATTGAAATAACTGATTAGTTTGTTAACTAATTACATTTTATTAGCTCAAATACATTAGTACTTTAACTGATTTCAACTAATGCCTGTATCATGTGCATATTTGATATTTAAATTCAAATTTGTGCTTGTGAATTACTTGCTTAAAGATTTACAGATTTTGTTGCCCTCTGAACTTTGACTTTGTTCCTTGATTTATGTTTTCAAAATATTTTGCTCCTCAAAATTCATTTGATGTTTGTTATTTCTAACTCTGAGCTCAAGTTTTTTAACTGTAATGACTTGGCTTATTTTCATGAAATGTGAAATCTGCTGAGAAGGATGGCATACCTAGGTACATTACATTTACACGTGCAACACTGCTTGCAATACATAGTAGGTTTAAGGAATAATGCAACGGATGATCACCACTTCTTTCTGTCTTGATTTTAAGTGTCAAGTACATTGGCAGTATTATCTTTTTTGTATTACTTCTGCATTAATCAGAAGGCTTGCTAGAACTTGTTTACTTAAAGGCCAAGTCTGTAGCTGGAGCACTTTTTTCATAGTGTACCTAAAAAGAAACTGAACTCAAATTTTTTCTCAACTGCCAGCTGAAAGGCTCCACATATGTCACATTTAGACAAAATTCTACATAATGAATACAGTTTTTCGGGGTTACTTGCTTGTTAGGTAATTCTATAAAGCGATCTCTTTCACCGTGAAGCCAGTCTCGTTCCTCCTATGTTGTTCATATATTAGGTTTTAGCTAATTTTTGTATCGTGACATTTACAAATAGAGTTACTCTGTATTTTGCATTTATGGAAAAACAGATCCATGGCAATAGTAAATGGCATTCTAAATGACATATCCAGGTAGTTAGGCAGAAAAAGCTTAATACGGCAGTAATCCACTGCTTCGCATCCCAGACTAGTTCAAGTAATGTCCTGCTGAGGTTTCTGATTGTTACCAGGCATTTAAATACAGTTGGTAATCAGTGATTTTCGTTCAGAAGTTTCGCCCTTCATAGTTTCACCTTTGTGGATAAAGCTCGCAAAAGATTGTCTTGCACTTCTATCGATCGCGCGTATATAGGAAATTACGGAGTTATTCAGTTTCTTGTTCGCCTTTAATCCATTTTGCACCGGCCATTATCAAATTGTTAGCTTATCTGATTGCATTGGTTTGATGGTTATTAAACAGAATTATGGATCTAAAAGTTTTACAGGCTTGGCTAGAGTCTGTGACGTCAGCTATATGCCAGCTGATTTTGTGACTTTAGCATCCATAGTTCTGATTGAAAGTTGAAACTAGTGAATAGGTATAGCGCCAAAGCAGTTAATACGTTTCCTTCATACAATAAACTACATTATAAGTTATCTTGTATTCATACGACAAGGCCTTTCATAGTTCTGATTGAAAGTTGAGACCAGTGAATAGGTATAATGCCAAAGCATTTCCTTACTTCATATAATAAACTACATTATAAGTTATCTTGCATTTATGTGACAAGGCCACTTTGTTCCTGGCTTACTGTTCTTAACTGTTAATTTGATAGCAACTTTTCATTTCTCTTGTGGGT
This sequence comes from Tubiluchus corallicola, assembly GCA_030141605.1. NCBI lineage: Eukaryota > Metazoa > Priapulida > Priapulimorpha > Priapulimorphida > Tubiluchidae > Tubiluchus > Tubiluchus corallicola. The sequence continues at coordinate 981,752 of JAQGDQ010000028.1, forward strand.
TATATAATTTTTGCTATCTTTTGACATTTCTTTCTTTTACTCAAGGCTGCATTGATCTGATTTAGCTGTAGAGTGTTTTAACCTAGCTAATTAAGATTCTGCTTCTCAGCAGAATGTCCTGATTTACCCAGGGTTCTTATTTTTATTACTTGTACCTTTTTGTTTCTTTAGTAGCTCTCACACACACACGGTCCAGGGCGGCCACGAAACTCACAGGCAGGGGGATTTGTGTTTATGCATGACCGTCACTTTTGTTTCGCAGGTCACAGAGCGTGCAGGGCTCCTCCTCCCTAGTCTTTAAGCTGGGGCCACAATTTTTGTAGCTAGTTGAGGTCAATATTTTGTGCATGGCTGCATATGGGCCATTTGCACACGGAAAATTTTTCAGTAAGGTGCAAAACCGAGTTAAAAAGGGTTGGGTACGTGAATGCTTCCAGTGTCGAATAACATTACACCGTGTAATATATCAAATAGGTCTCGATGAAACGAGTCAAATGGTATAAGTTCCTCTAAGTTTGGCCTCGGTGTCAGGAATTAAAGGTAGAAGGTCTGATTTCAGTGTTGAAATGCTTGTGAAACACATTAATCTTGAATTCTTGCCTAGCTAATTTAAACTTATAGGTGAATTGATCAAAATTAAAATTAAAGTTTCGATTGAACAGACAACAATGTTATAAATGTTATAAACAAGTGTGAGCATTTCTGGAAGATTCATTTCATATTAATACAAAACCCCACATTTGGCCTATGAGCTCTCATACATAATGTGATCCGATTAATACTATGTAGCTGAAGTTACAACAAAAATTTCATCCAGTAAGTGTAGTAACAGAATTATCCATATCATGTAAAATTTGGGTCAAGAAATATTAGTAAATAATTTTTAAAGCTTCTTTTTCAAAAAAGTAATGGTTCGCAAGCGCAAAAAATAGTGGACAAAGAAACCACAACTACATGATTTGTGTTACCTTAGGAATGAACTAAAGATCTTAAGGTGAGCCTTGGATACTTCTTGAGTATGAACCCTGCACACCATTCCAGACACCATAATTGTAGATGAACGTTCCCTTTTTATGGTTTTACATGTATGAATATGACGACAGTCAGTTGTTTTAAATGGCAAAGTCAAGAAGAGGCATTTGAAATGACAAGGAATGTCCCAGAGGACTTTTCCCAAATGTCTGACACCTTAAAGGAGAATTAGCTCTCGAGCAGTCATTGTATTTTAATATACTCTTAGATATATTGATATTACCAAGTACATTTTGTACATTGTGTGCTTTGTATTGAAGTATCATCGTCATAAGAACAGGTAAATTTTTAAAAAAAAGTGAAATAATGTGATCAGTCGATGATAATCGGCAAAAATTTTTCGGGAAGTGTCAGTTTGAAAATTTCTGATATGTGCACTTAGTTATTTAATACACATACTTAGATGACACACTGGGTCCTGGGCATCTGGCATTTAGACAATGGGCCTGTCAGTGTAATTGTCTTATCCCAATGCATTATCAGTTTATATTGTCATTGGTCAACCACATTTCCTTTATTTGATGCACAAATGCACTTGAAGGTTACAGTTAAACTTGGGGTATTATAAGCTATTTGCTCCTGTACTTTTTGTTTACATTTGTAGGTTGTGTAAACATTCTCTTCAAAATTTTTTGTTAGTTTCTTGTGCTTGTGCAGTGTACTTATTTTGGAAATTAAGAAACTGGGATATGGAAATATATTAATGTAATTGAAATGTATTTGCTTCCTGCTCTAGTGGTTTAGTACTTTCCATTTTTTTTTACTTCACCTCAAGATTTGTGCACATTTGCCCCTGTAATAAAGTAATCAAGTAGTGGAATTTGTGCAGAAGAGGTGGCATTACTCTAAGAAATCGCCCAGCCCTTCTATGGTGAAGTGTTTGACAAGGGCTTTGATGTGCTGAGAGCTTGTGATGAATAAGCGATATCAGCCTAGCAAATTTTGTAATAACATAGGCCTTATGTCAACATTAGATCATGGAGGGCGCTCTTTTTCTGCATGATATGTGTAAATATGTACTTAGTACAGCTTATAATGAGGATGGTGTTACTAGGCGAAGAGGCGCGTCATTTAGAGAGTTCTTATAATCCATTTTAATATTTGCCGTATATAGTTTTCGGCTCGGGAAAATTACTTCTTTTGAAAGCTTTATAAAATGATAATCTTTAAGCTTATAAATTGTAATCTTTCTGTTATATGAGGTCTAACTAAAGTCCTGAAAGATACGGTAATCTGCAAATTAGGATTCAGCGCTCACTGGTAGAGTCTATTTATCAGAAAGTGTTACTTTGTACAACTCATAATGAGGATGGGTGTTACTCATTATCCTGCATGGTTGGTTGGCTTGTTATAGCAGCACTAAAGCGTTGGACATTATCAAAGATAACTTTTATCACCTGACACGGACTTGGTGCATTTGTCTCAACTACGCACGGTTGCTAAACTGTCAGAACTGGCGTGGTTGAGTGGAACCCAAAGAATCAAGACGGGAGAGTAACCCGTCCATTCACTGACCAGCATCAGCGTTAGTTAGCTTCAGTTTCGAAGGAGATATTGCCCCTGCCGTCAGCATCCTTCAGTAGAATCAGCTTCACTGCCAGTGGAAGTCTTAGAAGATGTATGTTTCTTGGACTGCTGCAGTCAAAAGTATAAATGTAATTGCAGTACACTAGCACTTAACTTTTATTGCGTCCATAACTGTAGCTGCACGAAACAATGTTGATGTATGCTACTGACTGAAATAAATAACCTAAAACAAAACGTATAAGCTTGAGGAAACTGTGCTAGATCAAGGTAAAATTTGCTCGGATTAGGCTTAAATGCCGCCGCACTCCTACAGTATTGTTTTGCTAAACGCCCGCCATGCATGCTAACTGCTTAATCAATACGCTAATGCATCTAACTGTACAGCATAAAGACGTTTAATGCGGGCAGGTGTTTCGCTAATGATAATTACCACTTATCGTACTCTTAATGGTTTCACAGTTAACCTGTGATCAATGATTGACATCCCCCATATGTCAAGGAGGCTAGCTTATGCAATATGCATATACATTGTACACGCAGTACTTGCAAATTTGTGTAAGCATTTTATGCTACTTTGAAGTGTAAATTTAGTAAGTTCCTACTAGTTCGTTTCTCGGCTTACATTAATTTATAATTATGTAAAACGCACTTCGGGTCACTTCTATCAATTTTGGGTTTATAACTAGAATGATATATTATGTGCGAGGGCGACCGTTCCGTGAACCGGTTCAGGAATTTCCGCTTAGTATTGTATCAGTTTCCACGGAGACGTCTTATAATTTGATTCCCCTCAAGGTAGCAAGAACCTGTGTATCTGCGACAGCGTTAGTTGGATTAAGTTTGGATAGTTTGGGTTGGAGGGTGGAGTCGCTGCATGGAAAATGCTGTCGCTTTGTAAAGCAACACTTATTTCGGAATCAGAATGGAAATAATTGAAATAAATAAAAATATGAAACAATTTTCATACCAAAGTTGACTTTTGAATTGCGCTTTTATTTCATTATATAGTTCTAAATGACTTTAAGGAAAGAAAAATTAAGAAATTTTTACCTAGCTGATACTGACCAATGAATATGTATAACCCAAAACTATATCACTTAGGTCTGGTTTGAGTGATTTTATGTATTCATTTGCATTTGCGTACGGTGTACTGAAGTGCATATGAAAAGGGTGAATTATTATTTACTATAGCTTTTCGTAAGTTCAGCTTGTTTATATAGAAGGAAAAAATCTTAACAAACATTACAAGTCAGATTATGTTTTTTCTTTTTAATATGTTTAACCCAGGTGTAAAAAATTACAGGGCTTAATACGTTAAGTTGTGAATGTTTGTAAACCCTATGCCTATGGAAATGCCACAAATATGTTCCTCTTTTGTAAATAAGCCCTCAGCACTAATTTTAATTTTGAATTATAATATTTCTAAATGTAACACGTACGTGTTTTATGTTAATCTTACAGCAGAATCTTCTCTCGAACATTCAATCCAGTCCCGAACTGCGTTTCTGAACTTTCAGCCCGTCCCTGTCCCGAATTTTAAAAGTTTCAAATATTTGAAAAACAACGTTTACTTGACATATGAAGAAAAAAGAACCATTTATCAATTTATTTGTTGCTTAAATTTCGTGGTAACGTGTAGTTTATTGAGATCATACTAACCATAACTTCATCCTGCTAAGGCCAAGTCTCTCGGTAGTTGAGCTTATATTAATGCTGAGAAAAATCTTAGGATGTTTCAGCAATAAAACTGTGCTAAGCGCCTCGTGTAACTAGTACAATCAATTAAAAGTCGCGGTCACCTCAAGCTTGCGAGCGCTCATTTTGAACGAAAAATGACGTTTATGGTTTGTGCTTACTATTTAGGAACTGTTTAACTCTGACATTTCCAGTGCCATCGAAAAGGTACTTCAAGAAACATGGTTTAACAATTGAGAGATTCGTGGCTTCTCGCATTCAATGCCTTTTGGGCAAGTCCTTCTGATCGCATGATCAATAAGACATGACGTAACAGGCTAGCATTACCCACAACTCTGGCAACTCTACAGGGTATAGTAACTAGACGCATGTTAATGCCATTACTCGACTATGGATGCTAAGTCAATTACGTGCAGTGCAAAAACCTGGCTTCTCTTCTGAACTTCTCATCCATGGCTTCTTCTGATCTACAGGAATTTACGCATTGATTCTCACTCTCAGCATGTTCAACGTAGTAAACTGAATGCATTTCTTCGAGGCTTTGAGGTCACAGTCTGCACGTCCATGGATTTGTATTCTAAAGGTTAATGCTGTTAAACGTATGCAGCTATGCTAGCCGTACATTTGAAATAATTATTGACAAAAGAGGAAACGACCAATTACTGACACAGATTTTGCTTCCGGCTTGTCCAAGGCAGCCTCTGTACTGAGTGGTTAATAACATGTTATACAATATACACTATTGCTGAATAGTTTAATGCAGCAGATCTTGAGAGTGATTTGTAGGTTCAGCATAGCAAAGTTTTTGAGAGTGTGGCAAGCCGATCAGCAGGTGAAGTTGTTCGTGTCTTTTTCACGATATCAGCACTGGAGCTGTAATATTATATTTTAATATACACATAGCTAGTTTTGCAGGATAAAGTCAATAATTAGATCGTTGCATTACATCATAATCAATGCTTAGCACATATCTGTACTAATATAAAAAGCTCAAATACCCTCTGGCATGAATGTATCGATCTCCTGAATGTATTTTTGTGAAAAATTTTGTCAAGAAAAATACGTCGCTCCTTTATTGTGGCAATTCAATTTTGCTTTTTTTTGTATACATTTTCTATTGAGACCATTGACTATTAGGAGACCGTGGACACCACGTTTACTTCATATTCATTTATTTTGGTTTTGTCTTGTCTCTTTGTCACAGGGACGTTGCTTATAAATGCATTTTTGTGTGAGTAATCTTGAAGCATTTGACGCATAGTCTCATGTTTTTCATTGAATTAAAGCCCTAGCCCAAGTGCTGTAGTAGTCACAATTAATCATAATTGACCTTGCTGCCATAAACTTGTTTTAGGTTTGAAGTCTAGCAAGGTATAGAGCAAGGAATAGAAAAATTACTTAGCTTTGGTAATTGTCTGCATTACTTATTTCAGACATTGTGTAACTTCCCGGGACACTTTGGAGGATTTTTATATCAAAAATTGCTGTATTATGATACATGTAGAGTAAAATATTTTTTTTCTCAAAAATTCAAAATTGATAATTTTGATTTTTATGTATTTTTTCAGGTGGCAATAAAAATTATTGACAAGACTCAATTAAACCAGTCTAGTTTGCAAAAGGTATGTGTTCAACTTATTCTTAATTATTTCTTACTTTATTTCCTATTATTTTTTCAGTTACTAGAGAAAAAAATTACAGTAGTAAATTTCGTTTGGTGCTACCGCTTTTTTCTGCAGGAGAAGATATTTGATAAGTTTATCTCATTATACATGAGATGTATTACCGAGCTTGGACTAATTCTTATTGAAGTACTAGAATGTTCTGCTGTTGAGGATAAACAAGTGATTAATTTTCTTCATGCCTCACATAATTGTTAGTAGTGATTCAAATAACAATATATCTGTCTTCCAAGGTATTGAAGGCTTATAATCCCTGTATAGCAATCATACTCGATGAGTGATGGCATAGCTTTTAATTTAATATTTACACTTATGCGGATTTTACACTAGGTGGGAACTTAGTCCAAATAATAATTAGTAGAACCAAAGATATTAAAAAGAGTATAGTGGAATTTGTTGATTGCTTACTACTTGAGCTAAGTGAGACATTTTGAGTTCTCTATGAATTCATTTATTACAAATCCGTACATAAGCAAAACAAAAAGATTTCTGTGATCATTTGATCTTGAACATAGTTTAGTGTAGAAAAACTAAAACTAACTAGTGTTAAATCTTTCTGGTTTTTGGTTACAGATCTGTCCCTTGATTAATTAAGAAACGAATTCAGTATGTATTCGGAAAGTGCTCACTTGGTAATAGATTAATAATTTCTAGTACGTTTTCTGTAATACCATTAGATAATCTTACTATACAGTTTTGTGGGTTTTGTTCTCAAGCATTATTTTCTAAGTATTGTGGTGTTGAAGTGCAGAAATTTAAAATTCCACTCATCAGTCAGGTTAAATTGAGTTTGCAATTTTGCCGTGCTAAATTCGATTATAAGTAAAAGCTGTTGATTTTTGCAGACGTGTCGAGACGAAGTGCTTTCTCGTACTTCGCAGTTGTGTATCATGTAGCAATGTTTAACTCTTTCTCGTTCTATATTTCAGCTTTTCAGGGAAGTAAGGATCATGAAGATCTTAGATCATCCAAATATAGGTAAGTTTCCAACTGAATAAGCCTAGCCGAATTTGAAAAAAAAAACGTTTATTTACTTGTGACGTGTACGACTTGTACGTGTTGTAGAGCATTAAGCTTCAAGATTGTCATGTATGGATGCAAATTTTACTAAAAAGACTTTTTGTTAGTTAGTGTTGAAAAACAGCAAGAAAAGGCTGTGAAATATGGACTATGATGCCATTAGTATTCGTTTTTATTATTTGTGTTAATTAACAGTGTGGGTGAAACTATTGATGACATCACTGCTGGGTAAAATTAGTAAATACATAACACTTCTTTGCAGGTTGTGCATATATTTTCACCAAAGCATAATTGAAATACATAATTGCTTGACATTGATGATGAAACACGAAATCTTTCTTGGAAAACTTTATGTTCATAATTTCAAATTTGAAGATTACTTGCTTAGAGCTGGGTTAACATAAGGCTGGCATTTTGAATGATGCATTTTCTACATTGCCCATTTTTCAAGATGCTTGTCCAAGAAGCAGGTGCCTTTCACTGAATGTCTAAAAACATTCAACATTAGCAATCTAACCAAATAAGCTTTCCAAATTAACAGTTCTTTCATATAAGTTATTTAAAAATTATAATATGTTTCCAGTATATGTGTGTGTGTGTGCATGCGTGTGTGTGTTGGACTACTTTATTCACTGGATAATATTGAGAAGTAATTTCTTAATTTTTTAATTTTTTGGCAAGTTTATCTTTGGTAATGATTTGGTAAAAAATTTTTGGTAATGGTTTTGCTAATCTTTAAAAATTAAGTACATTTATTACAAAACACATTTACTCACCAGACTATGTAAAATAAATAACAAATTATTTACGGTTTTGGGCTTGTTCTCCCATAAAAATTGTAATACAAGTAACTGTAGTTGCATATACTTAATAAATCAGTTTTACAGAGTGCCATTTGAGAAAGAAGTTTTGGTAGTTGTTTTATTTCTTCCCTGTATTCCTTTATTCTGTGAATGTGTGGATTTCAAACGCAACAGTTAGGCCAGTCAACAGCAAAGCTAGAATAAAATCAATAGCACACAAAATGCAAGCAAACATGTGCGAGTTTGAGTTTTGTTCCATTTTCGCAGGATAATTTCATTTTTGGCAGCTTAGTTTTCCTTGGCATGCAGTTAAAACAACAGTGTAAGCAACAGGAACTTTGTTTACATGAAATAACACAGCAGTCGTGTGTTAAATACAAACATTTCTTGCAATAAAACTCGAGACGAGACGAAATGAAGTTCTTTGCTGAGAAATTAAAACTTGCTTAGTTAATGTTAAAGGAATTCTATTGCTTAAAAAGTGTAAAAGCAAAGTTGTTGGCACTGTATGTTTTTTATTAGAATATATTTTTTCACACCAGAAGCTGTTAATTTATGGGCAGCAGAGTATCGGCTTTTATCAAAGAAAATATTAATCTAAAAATGAGCTCGAGATTACTAAAGAGCAAAGGTTGATTGCAAAGGCAGCCATTTTCACTTATTAGTGTTTCATATATTACTTGGAGGATTTTGCGCTGGGGAAAACTAATTATAGGACAGAATTTATCATCGGAGTGAATTGACATTTTGCCAAGTAGTCGAGAGATTTTGCCATTGCAGGACATGTAGGTGAACTTCATTGTTAACTTGAAAAATAATAAATATAAGCAAAAATAAATTATGCCGAAGAATTGCCTTTATTTTATCACCTTTTCATTAATAATTCTTGTCAGTCCAGTGATGTTTTTTAATTATTCTTATCACGTCAAAAAAAAATTTAGTTCATCCTTAATTTTTCGTATGTATGAGAATGTATTTTCCTTTTGATATCAAAGCTCAGAATTTGGTTCACTCTGCCACAGTCATTTCCCCTCCTTGTTGTTAGGTGAGTGATCTAAACCATAACTCTACATTTTATCACATTTCTACTTGAGAACACAGCAGAGATTCATTGCTAATAAATTATAGCAACTAGCAACATATACATCTACAACAGATTGTTTTAGGTTATTTCATTCTGATCCTGGAGTTAGGATTTAATGACCTATGAAGCAAAGACTAGCTTTTTATGCTCCAGTGTTAGATAGCTTGTGTTGAAGCAGCTGCTAGTATGTATAAAAACAAAGGTGGTTATACTGGAATTACAATATTTTAGGTTAAAAAGTTTAATTAGAAATTGTGCCATTGTGAAACTGAACCACTTTTAATTTGCTTTCGTTTTATGGCTGAATTTTATGCCATTTCTCGAAATTTTGAGCTTATAGAAATATTTGAAATAGAAAGCATGTGATAATATTACTAATGAAAATAAATTTCATCTCTACTAATTGAGCTCTGGCATTTCGCTCATCGATTGAAATTTGCACTGGCAGGCAGCCGCTTAATTTCGATTAATTTGAATTAAATTCACTTGGCCATGAAATTATTTGATGTTTTTTAACACCCAGTGCTTTGCTGATATATAAATGTTCAAGATTTGTTTTTATTCCAAGCACTGAAAATCATCTCATATTTTTATTTCAAGTAATTTTGATCTGGATATTTACTTGTTTTTTGGCATTTTAACATTACTAAGCACCCATAAATTTGCCACTATTTTTCTGTAACCTTGTACGAATGTAATAGTTCTTGCTTTGTGGATGTATCTGGTTACCCTTATCGGATTCACCAGCTCTGTGTTTCTGGTTTGGTGTTTTTTAGATTCACTGAGCGCTGCATATTTTCTCACTGAGTCGCTCCAAAAGCACTCTGTAGGCATCAATGTTGTCATCAACCAAGACAAGACTTGTATTAGTCTAGAAACTGAATGCATTAAATTAGTGATCTGATTCGGAAATTCTAAATTTACTACCGTGTTCTCATTTCAATTCTTATTACTTTTACAAAGCTATGTGTGCTGATTTGTAACTCTGTAAACATTACACCACTTCTCCAAGAAAACAAACTGAGTAAGACAAACATAAGAACAGGAATACATAAGAACAGTACACTGTAGCTCTAAACCTTTTATAACTGTCAGACTATATCTGCGTTTAATTATATGTATATACACATCAGTAGCTGACTTATTACCCGACTATTACATTTTAACATTCTTTTAAAGCTTTGCATTTGTTTCATTGAAAAGCAGTTTTCGTTTTGACTATATTGCTCGATTTGTATTGATAATTGTGTGTTTTTAATTTTTCAGTGAAGTTATTTCAAGTGATAGAAACTGAGAAAACATTATACCTTGTTATGGAATATGCTAGTGGAGGTATGTAATAACATGTGCAACATTAGCATAACGTTGTGGTTCTATTTATAATTAACATCATTTTATTTGAATATACTTTACATAAGTAATTCATAATAAAAGGGTTAGCAGTCAAGATTATTCACACGATTAGTAATAAAAACAACATGTCGATAATAACAAGAATTAATGGGCCTAGTATTTCTGATAAAGTATATAAGCAGTACAATTTCTTTCAAATTAACATGTTACAATGTAATTTAGAATTGATAGCAGCTGTGCTGTTTTAAAAAATTAAAATCATTACATTCGACGCAGTTTCTAGCCATATTAACCATTACCTGTTGGTTTAATATCAAAGCCTTTTTCCTCACTGGTCTCCTTGCAAAAAATATTATGTTCATTTTCTAACTGATAACTTCTACAGTTCAATGTGAAACATATCTGTCATAAATTAAAACCCATTGCTGATTTAACAGTAAACAGAGCTTGGTGTGCCACAAATTTAATAATTGTGTTACTACTTTGTTTGTAGTTAAAATAGTATTTAATAAAACGCTTGACATATTGTTGACTTGGATGTACAATATTAGCAATATAAGGTAATATGTAAGTGTGCCCTCGATATGGGAGGCACCATAACTTACGCACAGCAATATTCCAGGAGATAGCGATAAATTTTAAATTACAATTACAATTAAATTACAACGTTTATATTTTAAACATTGTTCAGGTTTAGGAAGAGTTTTGATGAGTTTCATAGAAAGTTAAACTGCTCTTGCATTTACCGTTAAAATTTGTTTTTCGTGTTTTATTCAGGTGAGGTGTTTGATTATCTTGTTGCTCATGGGCGAATGAAAGAAAAAGAAGCACGAGCCAAATTTAGACAGGTAAAAGAAAATTTTCTGAACAAGCTAACTGTATTTCAATGTCTGTTTATGTTAGTGTACGGATGTTTGCAGGCAAAGTTACTGAATTTTATAAGCATTGTCACGTAAATAACACCTCTTTTGTCTAAGCTTTAATTAGTTTTAGATAAGTACCTATTAATTTCCTGCCAAGCTTTAAATGAATGATAAGCCAGCAGATCAATGCGTCATTTCTTACACGTGTGAGATGTCTCTTCAATGGAGATAGTTGTTGTCTGGGCATGAATAAAATATCACATCGTTTTCTCCATGGAAGGCTCCTTATTAAGTTTTTTCCTGCAACTGTTTGTTGTTTCTGATATAAATCCACTTTGTGTCATTCATGTGAAGATGTGTGTGTGTGGGTGTGTGTTTGTGAGGCTGCAGGCGTGGGTATATATATATATATATATATATATATATATATATATATCAGGTGGCACAAAAAATGTGCCGAAGTTTTGATCACTATATTATAAAAAGAAAATAACAGAATCACTTCAGTGTTACCACATTGACAGTTACTACAGACAGTTGCATATAAACGTGAAAAATTTTAGGTCGTTCTCTTAGGTTTTACCAAAGATACAGAAGTCTCAAAACAACAAGTTGAAGAAGTAAATGCGGAGAAAAAACTTTTTGTCATTATTGTTGAAATTTAAAGAAAGTGCTGTATGTGTTCACCATTTTCAATGCAAACTAGATGAAGTCGTTTCTTCCAACAGCCGAGACTGTTTCTCACTTCTTTAAGGGGTATTTGGCACTCAATAGTTTTAATTCCTCTGCATCAAACGGTTCTGTGCGACCATCCCTAATGGTATTCCAGATACTGTAGTCCAGATGATTAAGTACCATTTTTTATTACTTATTGATAACAAATTATTATCAGTTCTTTTTCTTTTGCAGCGATGACTATTACGTAAACTGATTGATTTAGTGTTTTACTGGCACGTATTAAGTGCTTTATATCTCAACTTGGTTGTTTTAATTGATGATTTTGCTTATGTTGTTTTGGCATTTGAATTTTTAATATGAAAAAGCTTTTCGACCATAACATAAAACCACTAAAGTTACAAACTGTGGTTTTCGCAGCCAATAGCTAATGTGTTGTAATATCATGCCTTGAAATTTCAATTTTATTGCAGTCTATAAACTTCTGCACTACCCGTTATGTACATCTACATACATATATATATGGGTAGTGCAGTATATATATATATATATATATATGTATGTATAGCTGCGTGGGAGTAGATGCTAAACTAAATCAATGAATAAAGCTGCAGCCTTAACAATTATTGTAATTTCTTTCTAATGAAACCATTTTTGTACTGTAGACTATTTCTGCTGAAACAAAAAATTAATTTCACTTATTACACAGCATAATGAATTTCACTGAAAGGTAAATGTAGGATAGATCATGAAAACATCATCCTACAATGTTTTTAGGCTAATTAAATTATTAATTTTTTTGCTGTTGGAAATTTCGGAATTTTGTTTGATCCTCTTAATTTAAAGACAAATTTAAGATAAAACAGTCGCTTAATTTCCAACCTTATGATTAGCTTATGCATGTCTTAATTCTTAATGCATGATTGGACTTTTCTGATTTGCGAATTATAAAATTGTACCTACTGCTTCACAAGAGCCGTCTATTGAACATTGTAAAATAAAAGCTTGAAAATTGAAGTGCATTTATTAAAGGCATCAGATTTCTGTGTGTTCACGTTCTACATTTTTGTATTTGGCAACATAAAACTATAAAGGGCAAAAAAGGGAATAAAGTATATCTGAAAGAACAACATAAAACTATAAAGGCAAAACAGGGAATGAAGTATATCCGAAAGCACTGCATTGCCATCCCAAGGTGCATCACTGATTCACCAAAAATCATATTATTGATCTTTTTGACAATATTAAGTAATTTAAACTTTTGCTTAGCTAGTGAAAAGTGAGCTACAAATGCTGTGATTATTTTTTCAAACTTTTCACAATGTGACATAAACTTGTTTCAAACAACTTACTGTTAAAATGGCTGCACCTAACGGTTATCGCAGGAGTCTAAATTTTGCAGTTTTGCTGCTAACTTGCAGTAAGACAGCATGTAAGTGATACATGTATAAAATTTTTAGACAAATTTTAAGCTTTATTTATTCAGAGTGTTTTCTTGTGCTTTTAATACTAATTAATAACTAACATTCTTACTGTTTAGTTCTTCTTTAGTTGACATGCTGTGGTCTTTTTACCATAATCAAAATGATACTTTGATTTGTTTAACTAGTTAAAACATGTGGTATTTTAAACATTTAAAAGCTAATTAATGAGAATGTTTTAATGGTCAGCATTTATTTACACATTTCAGATTTTATCAGCCGTTCAGTATTGTCATCAAAAGCGTGTGATCCATCGAGACTTGAAGGCAGAGAACCTTCTTCTGGATAGTGATATGAACATCAAAATAGCCGATTTTGGGTTTAGCAATGAGTTCATCTCCGGAACAAAGCTGGATACGTTCTGTGGTAGTCCACCCTACGCAGCACCCGAGCTCTTCCAGGGTAAGATCATATTTCTTTCTTGCATATAATTTTGTGCCCCTATCTATTCCTGTATTAGTGTATTTGTAGTTTCTGTGAGGAAAAGCCTGGAGATCATGTTGGGAAACTTTTTTCAAGTTTCGACATGGCTAAACTTTATTTCACTGGAAAATCTGGCTCAGAATGTGTAGACCTGGGAAAACTAAGTAACACACAACCACAGTTGTTAGGTAGTTGTGTGGAAGGATATCCCTATACCAAAGTGTGAGTTAAATAAAAAAGATTTGGTTAGGCCAGTCAAAGTTTAGAATTTTTAATAGTTGAGAAAATTCCCCTGATTGAAAAGGATTAGATTAATATAAACCTTTTAAAGTTTTAATTGCTTAAATAGAAGTTAATCACATTTCTGTGTTGAACTTTCTGGCTCACTTTAAATGCACTTTACTGGATGAAGATTTGAGTTTATGCATATGCTGTTCATTTATCATTTAGGTAAGAAATACGACGGGCCAGAAGTGGACGTTTGGAGCCTAGGTGTCATACTTTATACCCTAGTTAGTGGTTCTCTGCCATTTGATGGGCAGAACCTAAAAGTAAGTCATGAATTATAAATTCAACTTAACATTTTAGCGAAAGCATACATCGTTGATATACCGTCATAGCATTATCCTAATTGCTTTATTACAAGTGTTTTCTAATTATATATAAGTTAAATAACATACATGATGGCATTAAACTCTCTGAAACTTGGTTACACATTTACTTAACATAAACTGAAGGCAGCTAGTCCATCAAACATCAACAGCACCCAATTATGACACTAACAATGAAGTAGCTGCCGTATCAGTGCTTAATGCTGTGTTAGTGAGATCATAAAACACACTCTTGTTCTTGTACTTCTCGATGATTTTATGGATAATAGAGTATTAAGCTACCAAATTAGGTGGGGAGTAACAACATGAAGGTTAATGAGAGTCTGCTGAAGAGCAAAAACTGCATTAAACATGTTAAATTTAAAGTTAAAAAGTTTTTCTCTTAAACCTGTAATCAGCTGGAGTGTATTTTATGACTACACTAACACAACGTTTAGGACTGATGCATTAGTTATTTCAGTGCTAGTGTTATATAATTGGGTGCTGTAGATGTTTAATGGGCTAGCTGTGTGAAAAATTAAAAATACATCAGTTTATGTTTAGAAAATGTGTAATTAAGTTTGACAGTGTTTGACGTTGACACATTAGACTGGCACACATACATTTGTAGTACTACGTAAATACAAAATTTACATATAGGTTATTTAACTTATATATAATTTGAAAACACTTGTAGTAAAACAATTAGGATGATGCTCTGATCGTATATCAAACACGTATGCTTTTACATGCCAAAACGTAACAGTTATTAGCAAGTTGTGAAATACTTGTTTAGCTTGTTTCATGAATATTTCATCTAATTGTTTGCACATCATCACAACTTTGCAATTTAGCATTACCTTAACTACACCTGATTCCAGAAAGTGACTTGTAATGTTTGTAAATTCAGTGCTATCCTGACGGTAATGTAATGAAATTTTCTAGGAACTACGGGAACGTGTTTTACGAGGGAAGTACCGTATTCCATTCTACATGTCAACCGACTGTGAAAACTTGCTAAAGCGATTCCTAGTGCTTAATCCTGCTAAACGGGGTATTTTAGAGGTAATGAAGTTAGTTGTGCAATTAAGCGTGTTTGGTATGTGCTCTAAAAACACATATTTATCTATTCAATACCTACAGTTTGATAAAACCTCGTGTTATAAATGGTAGAACAAATAATCACACAATTTTACTCGGTTATTAAAAAAAACATGTAAGGCTGCAGTATGTGCTTTGCCACCTTAATTAAGCACTGTTAGCTGGGTGGGCTGGGTTAGCAATTGGAGGCATAAGTGCTAGGAAAGTCACATCTGAACAGTTTTGTCTGGCTATTTCTATTTTTTAAGCAAGGATGTAAATTCGTCCAAACTTAGCTAAGATACCTCTGATAGTTCGTTATCTCATTTTCGAAAATTATGTTAATAATGAAGTAGATGTTCCAACCCCATCAGTGTAATTGACATGATAAATAGGCCCTCTTTAAGGACTCCTGTTTGCCAGCTTAGCAAACATTAATTAACAGCTGAGAAAGAATGAAAGGGTTAAAATGTTGAATGCATTTTCAAAAATTAGAATGATTTTTATGGCCATTTTGCATGAACTTATTAACTTCAATCATATCTTTTCTGTCAGAATGTGATGAAAGACAAATGGATTAATATAGGATACGAAGATGATCCTTTGATGCCCTATCCAGAGCCTTCAACCGACTTAAATAATTCTCGACAAATAGGTACGTGTATTTTGTTGTGACATGAAAAATATTTATGTGCTTCTAGACAGGGGAAAGTAAACACTCATGAGACAGAATTTAACATGGGAAATTGATTAATAAGCTGCCAGATATTCAAGTAGTAGTGAATGCTTATTTGATGCTTGTAGTGAATATTGATTTGAAGGTTTGTTTCATTCTGATTAAAAGATGCCACTTGTCTAGTGAGGTGATATGTATTGCTTGCGCTTGTAAGTTTAATGACTTAATAGGATTGTCAGGGCTCCATATTTCTGAGTTAATTTGAAAATTACTTATTTATGCCTTGTCAAAATGTGGAACTTCAAGACTTGGGGAATAGCTAACTGGTTCTCAGTATGTGCTTAGGATTGAAACTAAGCAGTTCTGGCCTGGTTGATAAATGGTTAGTCAGCTTTGGGGAAGCCTGCTTTTGCAAGTGTCTCATCTTCCATGCTGCACCCCCCCCCCCCATGATCTATATATCTTGTTGGCGGAGGATGTATATGCAAAATAGAATGTTGCTAAGCCTCTAAGGATATTTTTTCAGCTGGACATCTCTTCTTAGGGGATTAAGCGTGGCACTGAGATAAAACGTGATATGTGATGAATTGTGGGAATGTTTTGAAGTTAAAGAAAGATGTTTTGAACGAAATCCATTTTGAAAATTAATTGGCAGGGGTATTTACCAACGAAATGTAGTCTTCTCAAATCTGTTTTTTTAGAATTGTTACTAGGAATGGGTTACACTCACAAAGAGATTGAGGACTCTCTAACTAATAACAGATATGACGATATCATGGCTACGTATCTATTGCTAGGAAGAAAAAGTAGTGAGGTACGTATGCTTCTAGTCAACTATTTTAGCCCATCTATTGCTTTTGTAATGATCGAATGAGCAGTGAATGAAATGCGAAGGAAATTTGAAGGTAGCAATTAGGTAATGTACCTCTTAAATTATGCTATCAGCAGCTCTGAAAAACAAAGAGACGTATATTGTTTTGGTAGCCTTTCCATCTCTACTTTGTCACTCACACGGTCTTATATAATATGGCACATTCTGAATTGTGTTTTTGAAGATTAGCAGGCTTGGAGGCACATTACAACAAAATTTGGTATTAGGTGAAATGTCCTTAAATGATGATATGGCTTGCTTTGTAGCAAAATTTGGGAATCATGTGCTTATTGCTTAGCTCTCATTATCAAACGTATTATGAGCAATATTACTTCATTTTTATACGTTATTGTTTTAGATGTATTGGTAAGGCAGCATATTTTTTTGAGCAGGAAGCTTGCAAATGTACCAGTAAATTATGTCAGAGAAGATAGTTGTATTTGTATTTTGGAGAATAATTAATTGTGCAGTAGGTGTGTGTCCTAGTGGCTTTTTGGAGGACGTTCACAAGAGAAAAAATAATTGAATTGCTTTAAGCCATTACTAAATGGGCTTTGCTAAATGAGGAATTACAGTAGTATCATGTATTATCCATTTATTGGTTTGCAAATTCCATGTAATTATGCGCCATGTAAAATCACAAAAAATTGCACAATAGCAAATTCTCTCTGCCTGATGTACAAAAATGGTACTGTGATACAAACTCTGTTTTTTGTCTATGTAAATTCTCAGAAATGCGTTATATACTAAAACGAACTACAGTGGAGCATGCTGTGACTCAAACCCATTGAAATTCGATTAGGTTATTGTTTGAAGTTCTCAGTTTAAGCCGAAACTCTTCATTACTGGTCTAGTCTGCATAAAATTAAAATTAATGTTTGCAGTCCCCTAGATTGAGGATTACTTCTAGTTTTTAATGCCACTTGACTAGTTCGGAAAAGAGTATACAAGGATAAAAGCTCTCCTACTGAACAATCCTAGATTTATTTATTCATCCATTTAGTACATGCAAAAATAAAAGTTATAAAATTACTAATTAACAGAGCGTTACAGTGCTATGAGCGCAGCAGAAGAAATTAACTTATGAGCTACGTTCGACATGGATAAGATAAGATAAATTAATGATATCAACTACAACTAAAAAATAAGTTAAATAGAGTGAAGCAAACAGATGTGAGAAAATGATAATGATGTTGTTGATGATAATGATGACAACGATGGTGATATTAATGCTGATGGCAATGGTGACGGTGATGACAATGACAATGAATTGATGCTAATGGCGACAATGCGCCAGGTTCGATGATATAAACCAAGTCAGCCATTTTCGCAGTGTTACGAAAATTGTGTTAAAATATTGAACTATATAAAAAATATAAAGACGTGTTATTTTCAATTACAGAAATTGACTAATTAGGCCCATACGACTCAAGAATTGATTTCTAAAAATTTATGTTTGAATATATGTGCTGATTTAGCATTTATCATTTCTAGTCAAAGTTTATTCCATAGTAAAGGCCTGGTCAATGTTAAATGATATAGCCACCTTGGCAATTTACTACTTTGGCAGCATTGGAATGCACATTGCTCTTTTTATCTCTAACTCTATCCTTGTGTTTAATACATTGTTGAAAAGCATTTTTCATGTCCTATAATTTGTGTAACCGTCGTGTTATGTAGCTTGTTATACTGCTTCCAGTGGGACACCGGTGATTCACGCTCAGGTAGCAGTCTTTCATTGATGACGCCAGGGGCACCACCACCTCCAAGTGCCTCAAGCCAGTCGCCATCACACAAAGTGCAGCGCAGTTCATCAACAACAACGCAGTCAAAGCCAACACGACGAGTCAGTTTAGGAGGTGATGGCGAAGGTAGAATCAGTTTTATCTGTGCTTACCAAAGCTTAGTTTGTAGAAACTGTATTTACTTTCTTTTATATTACACATAATGGGGGAAGGCATTCTTTCCACACTTGGAATTTGGCTGGGTTTGGCAGTTGCAATTCCTGTTGCCTGGGGCAAGTCTGATAATTATTTTGTCTTTGAAACCATATTCTGTGTAATAGTGTACAGAAATAAATAAGCAATAAATAAATTCCTTTTATTTGTTACTGGTTAAATATAAAAAGTTAATAACCAAGTGCCTTGAGCTTTGTTTATAGTATATTAACATTTGTTTAGTTTAAATTATTATATTTGTAGTATTCTGTGATATTGACTTTAATTGGTTTTGTATAATTTAGTGCTCCCATACTCGAGTCAGCGAAGAAATGTAACGACGCAGTCAGCAGTTGGGACTACCGTTTCTCCCACCCCGTCACCTCAGGTAACCACTGAACATTTTTATGACACTGTTATCAGAAACAGAAATTTGGAAATTTCGAAGCTGCGTACTTTATGAAGTTTAATGCTGATAAGTGTTATGTAGGCTCATCCTGTGCAGTTTTTATTAGTGAATTTTTATTGTTTTGTTTTTGGTTTGTTGTAGAAATGTTTGATGTTATAATAGTAATTTTTACACATCTAGGAATTTCTCTAGTTCTTTCTCCCCTGTTGTTACTTTTCTTACATTTTCTGACCTATATTGCTGTTAAGTACGTTATTGTTGCTTGCATCATTGTACGTGTCAACCTTATTTAGACTTTGAGATATAAGTTTTCAAAATACATAAATTAGATATTGCTTTCATTGTAAATGTGTGCTAATTTTAGGTAATTTTCTTTTAGTGCATCTCATATCAATATTCTTGCTTCTTTTAGGCCAAAAAGGATAGTTCTAGTTCTTCGGCTCCCCACCGTGTAAAAACAGCACCAGGTGTCATGGCTGACATGGTGAACTCACCGTCATCTGCTGGCAATCGTTCAAAAAAATCTTCATCTCATCAACAAAAGAATAATATCTTAACTGGTATTGTACGGCGGAACACGTACGTGTACGGTGATAACAAGTCGGATAAAGTAAACGGCAAACGAGAAGAACAGTAAGTACTGATAACACGCTGACAATAAGCACTTTAGACCAATTCCAGATATTAATTTTATGAGCTAATCTAGCGTAACTTAGTGGTGGCCAGTAATTTGGAGTTTCCAGCATTGTGGCAGTATCTGTTTTAGCAAGCAAACATTATAGGCTGTAACTGATTGGGTTAATCTAGCATAATGTAGAGGATCCTGCCTCCTTTGCTGGACCCCCATCAATGAAATTGTCTGGCTATCACAGCATTTTGATCAAGGGATCATGTTTGACTATTTTGCAGTGTGTTCTCCAACTGCACCATATTTGTTTATTTGCCCTTAGCTTTTAAAGCAAATATAAATTGGAGTTGGGATGGGGTGGAGTGATGACAAAATTCTCTTTAGCCCCAATCCTACCATTGATAAGCTGAGTCATATAATGTAATGTTAGAGTGTGTTTCTGATTATCTCAAAAGTTGGTAACCTTTGAGGTTACGTTATAGTCTCAAAATTACAGACTATTTTACATATATGGTCAGAATAAAAATTGTGTTTTAACAATGCTCAGTAACGGCTAATTCTGGGCATAAAAGTGTAGTTGGATGTTTCTGAATGTACGTCGTGTGCTAACTCACTTTTAATGCAAAGAAGTTGTTTTCTTATGTCGTGCTGTAACCACTAATGCATAAAGGCATATTCGTTTGTTATTATTAGTAGTAGTAGTAATGCTGCTACTATTAAAGTGATCTGTATTTTTGAGTGTTTCCAGTTCTGATTGTGTTTTCGTACTAATACTTACTAATGAATTTCCATAACTAATTCTTCTTGTTGAATAATGTGCTTGTTATTAATACTGCAGCAACTTGCATCACAGACTACAAGCTTCTGCTAGACCTAAGGGTCATGTTAAATCAGCCTCGACTTCTCATGCTGGTCGTTTAGGGTTGGTCCCTTACGATCAGCTGGCACAAGATCCATTATTGCCCATGTGAGTGGAACTACAGAAATTCTTGTGCATCTTGGCCTTACTTTTGCCGGGTCGCAAAATTTTGTGTTTTACAGTAAACTTTTAACATTTTAATGGTCATAATTGAATTTGAAATTTGCAGTATTATGATTTTTAGTAGCTTTCTTTCTACTAAAAAATGTTGTGTATACTTTTTATAGGAGTCTTCATTATTAGTCAGACAAACACGTAGACAGACAAACTTATTTTGTTTTATGATACAGCTGCTGTTAGAGCAAGAGCTACATTGTTTATTTTTTAGATCAGCAAAGGTTTTCATTTTTTTTTGCACAGACTATAGGCGATGATCATTTTATTTTAGCAATGATTGATAAAATGGCTAGCTTTTTCTTCCACAAAGCAGCTAAGTAATCGGCTCAGCGCAATGTAGACCTAGCCTTAGGGCTTTTTTTGCTCCAAATTTCAAATTCTTAATTACGACCTGTTTTTCATTGAGTGCATGGTAAATGCCTTGCAGCAAAAGTTTATTTTCTACTTTTTAACCAGTTAACTAGCATAGGGTTATTGTGCTGTTGTGACTCGAGCTTAGTTAGGATCGGGTTTGCTACCTTATAGTTCAGGACGTTTTTCTTCTTGTCTTCTTCCGTTCAATTGTTTATAATTAGCGGAATGGGCGTTAGCTGAACATTTGCTTTGTTATGCAAAAACTTTACACTCATTTCTTGGCAATTTTTGGCTTTTTGTTTGCAGGTAATCTGTAGTTTTGGAATTTTAAGTTCTTAACACTGTTGGTTGTTCTTTAAAATACATTATTAAGTGGTTTGCAGTTACATAATTGCTGTTGTTTTTTGGTGTTTTTTTGGTATAAGCAGTTTTGCTTGATTTAGAATTCTATGCATGTGTGGTTTTCTGCATTTCTTATTTGTTGATAGTGTATAAACCTAAAAGTTGATTGTGTACTTTGTTAAAAAAACTTGCGTGAATATGAAATGTAGAATAGTAAACAACAAAGATTTCATATGAGAGAGTAATTATAAATATATTATAAACTGATATTATTATATTTTAATTATTAACAATTTTTTTAGCATTACATTTTGCTAATAATAATCTTTTGTTGATGTTTGAGTTAACTAAAACAATTTAAAATGATCATTTCTGCATTTTGAAAACTCTCTTGACATTTTTGTGATGTTTTGTAGGACGGCTGGCAGTCGGCAACAGTCAGCAACATTTGTACCTAGTGTACCCCCGTCTGCTAACATTAGCGGTGGTTCGACACGATTCCAGCGGAATACAGCCAATAGGAGTACTTGGCAACCCACACGACGGGTTACCGTAGGCATTGGCCCTCCTGGTGAAGTTACACAAGACACGATGAGCGCCTCACGGGACCGTTCATCGTTCCTTAGCAAACTATCTTCCAAATTCAGCAAAAGGTTTGTAATCTTGTGGCATTTGTCCATCTGCATGATAAACCCATAAATTGAGTTTTACTTTGGCAGTGTCTGCAGATAGCTTATTTTCAGTGTTTCGAATTTTTGTTCAAACTGTTTTGTTTTTGAAGGTTGTGTGTTTTCAAACATCATTTTGACTAATTTTGCATGTGCAGCACTTTAAGTATTCAATCACACACGAAATACGATGATAACACTAATAAGAAAGTTTGCTGCTTTTTATTAAGGGCACACTTCTTTTCAATTCATTTTATCTGGAATATTCCTCTCGCAGGAATATGTATGCGTGTTTTAAATGGAGAAGTAATTGTATTTTTCAGTCTTTTCAAAAGTACACAGTTTACAGATATACCTGTGGTGTTCATTATTATGTTGTTCAATGATTTGAAATGGTATAGTAAAGACAGTTACATGTAAACTTGGTATCCGACCTGTATATTTATGTAATTTGTGTAATTTTAAAATTTAAGATAATTTTCATGTTATGGGAGAACATATTGTTGTATTGTGATTTTTACACGATGGAAGATTTTCTTTTGAAATCTCTTTAATTAGCCAAAAAGTAATAATCTACAATATATTTAATAATTAATTTCACAATTATTAAGTAATTTTTCAAAAACTTGAGACATTTTTTTAAACACGATTCATTTTATTTTTATGTTTAAAACAATTTATGAGTATATACTGTAAAATGTAAAATTAATGCGTGCTGGAAACATTGAGAATTTTGCAAGGACGCCCCGTCAGACTCGTAAGTTTCCAAGTTTGTGAACTCACTAATGGTGACTGTTAACTATAGGTTCTCGTATATGCTGCTAAATACAGACAATATTATTAATATGGTGTGTTGCTTTGGCAAGTGCTTTACTCTATTGTAGCCAAATTAAACAGCATTACCAATGGTTATGAAATGAAGCTATAAATTTTTACCAGTCTTTAACCTGTATAATTTGCTTGGAATAGTGTGTGTGTACTGTAAAAATGTCACTTTCTAAGCGAGGCATTGAAGCTCAGTTTGCAAAAAAAAAAAATTCTGTTTACAGTATTACTTAAATAACATTGGAAATTTACTCACTTCTCTTGCATCAGACAAGTGTATTTTCTTGTTGACTCAGTAAATACATTTGCATCTTACTAGTGTTAATTCATTGCTAATCAGGAAGTTAGCTGGTCAGCAGTGGTGCAGTTGTTTTGCTGTTGGGTGTTTGCAGTGAAATGTTGGTTATTAAGCTCAGCAAATAACTTTTCCCCTCCGAACTTCTATTTCTGTTGCGTGTGTTGTTGTATGTTGCTCTTTTTTGCCTTTGCTTCATTTGCGCATAAATTGCAAACTGCCTTTTGCCTTTAGAAACTTGTATGACATGAAACGTTCCGCGACAGCACCGACAGCCATGGATCGGTCAGCCCGAGCTAGTATCGTGCGGAGGTAAACCATTGCATAGACATAAGCTCTCTTTCTAACACCTGCTTCTGCTTACTAAACTAGATCATCTTTACTTCTTGAGGCAGAACAGTTAGCAGTTACAAATTTGTGAAACTTGTGATCAAATGTTGCTAATATAAAATCTTGTTTCACTGTAGTCTTTCCCTGTTAGGTTCGCCCTCTGTTGTTAACTTGGCCTAGGTATTAACGTGCCTACTACTTACTTTTCATTCTAACCCAGTGTGTAATCATGCAAACTTTAACGCCTGCAGCAGAATAATTACTCAAGTAAGGGTCTCGTGTTCCGAGATGAAGTCTTTGACACTGCAATTAACATCTGTGTCATGACCGTTCAACTGTCTTTAAACTTTAATTACTGTCTTGTAGTTGTCTGATTTCTAAGATAATAATCACTTCTGTACTAATTACTAGGTAGCACTCGTCTTGATAGCTAGCTTAGTCTTTTAACACCAAATTTATATGTTAATAGCGTGCTTTAAAACTACAGTAAATGATTTAAATTTTTCAAGAAGTTTCAGAGTTACGTGATGTGTGTTTTAATAGTTTCGCATAATCGCATGGATGTTGTAATGCGAATTTAGATTGTCTTTTGTTGTTGCATGATATTTATTTTTCTGCTTGCTGCAATATATTAATGCTAAATCTGTAAGAAGTTTAAATTGTAGTCCATTAATGAGCTAAATATTGAAAAGTTTGGTAAATGCTTGTACTGCTATGTTGCAGAAAAAACCTAATACGTGCATGGCTCAGAGATAGACATTGGAACAGGCAAGTTTCCCTGAGCTCATAGCTCTTCCATTTGTTTGACTAGCCCCTGACAAATTTTCATTTTCTCTTAATATACCATTATTTATTTATTTGATAACAACATCTTGTTTGCAATGTTAAGTCTGTCTTCTGCGTGTCTAGTCTTCAGCCTTTAAAAATCTATGTTCAAGTGATTACTTTAATGTATTTTTGTCTCCCATGTTTTGTATTAATTTTTCACTTAAATGCTTAGTTTTGGGCTACTGGTCATAGTTATTTTCGGTTATCTTTCTGTACGTCCTCTACTTTTCATACATACCTTTGATTCCAACTCTTTTTCTCATACCATTACTTACTAACATTAGTTATAAGATAACACATGGTCTATTTTTGTAACTAGTTTCTGCTAATTTTCACAAATTTATTACAGCAGTTAGCCAGAACACTTAGGCACTTAGAATTTGTGTGTCACGGGCGCTTTTGTTGTAGTCTTATATACTCAAGTTATTTTTCATCTTTATGTTGTTTTTATTATTGTAGTGCAATTTATAATTATGTCAAAAGTTAAACATCCCAAAAGAAATTGTTTATGTTTGTGCGTATAATGTAGATGGTCTGAATATAGTGCCATTTAATTATAAAGTTTGCATTCGTGTGCTGAAAGTACCTGATTTTATTTCAAGTACCTTTGCCATTATTATTATTATATTGGCAAAATGCGACAATCTAATATCCTTAGTGTTATCATTAAGAAGCCATTTTGAAAACTTTTTGTTATCACTGTAACACTTAACATAGTAATTGGTGTTTGGTGTATTGTATTTTTTAGGCACAGTAAAAAAGCAAAGTTTTGAGACACTTTTTAAATTTTATTTACAGGAATATTGATGATGACACAATCAAACCCCGTTCTCTGCGGTTTACCTGGTCAATGAAAACCACCAGTTCCAAAGATCCAACCGACATGATTCGTGAGATTCGCCGGGTGCTCACAGAGAACAACTGTGACTATGAGCAGAAAGAAAGGTTTCTGCTCTTGTGTGTGCATGGCAATCCCAACACGGACAGCTTAGTGCAGTGGGAGATGGAAGTGTGTAAGTTACCGCGCTTGTCTCTGAACGGTGTCCGATTTAAACGGATTTCCGGCACATCGATAGGATTTAAAAACATTGCATCTAAGATTGCCAATGAGCTGAAGCTGTGAAAACAACAGGGCGTGCAAAATTGTGACTGCGAGATACTCAGAAGTTCTGTGAGATAATATGTGCCGATGTGATTGTACATCTAGTTGCTTCTACACTGAAATTGACTTGTGTGGGATTTTACGTTTCTGTTACTGGTTACTAGAAACCGATCCCATTCTACTAGTTTATGCAGTGCTGATGCCGAAGTGTGGAACTTTGTGGTAAACTGGTCTCAGTGTTACATGCCATCACAGCTTCGTTGTAGTTCAGTAAGACCAACGAGTTTCCCCGTGTGTTGCTAGTAACTAAATTCAGTATGTATTAATGAAGCCGTAAACTTTAATTTATGTACATTTTCAACCATGGTCTCACAGATTTTGGATGTATTTTGTACAGTTTGCCACCATATGTACTCAAGTGTTTCTAATGATACTTTCTGCCAGCTTTTTTGTTGTTTCTGTTGCATAATATATTATGTGCTCATATTGATTGTTGGAAGACATTTTTTATTGCTGTTGTACTATATTGGGTACAGGGATGATGAGTCACGTAAATTGTATACGAATTGTGTCTATTTTAACAGTATTACGACATGGTTCTAGTTCGTGTTAAATTTTGTTATTTTTGCAAATTTGTACCCGTGTGCAGTGCAGATAAGATTTTCTTCTTCATGCTAGTATTCATGAAGTTTCTGAGCAAGTTTCTGCAATGCAACATAGGCCTCTGTGGAGTACTGCAGAAAGTAAGGGTACATCTATGTAATCATCTTACATAAATTTTTTCTGGAATGCACTCTGGAAAAATGCGGGGAGAATATGATCAGGAATTATTATGTAAGCCTATGCAGACTGTTCATGAATTTGTGTTATCTTTGTGTGATCGACTTACATCCATCACATGTTCAGTGTTGTGTATTCTTTGCTACACTACAAAGTTTAGTAGAAATTTACGATTCTGTGCGATAATTGAAGCCCACTGCTGTAAGTGTGATAGCTAAATGTGGCAAGATGGCTTTCATCAATTCAACAAACTTCAACCTGGCTGCCTGGGGCCAATGAATTCAAACACCTAAATGTAAGTCTTGTGCTTCGTTATTACTGCGTAAAAGGTAATTCCATAAAAAAAAATTATACAATTTTATGGATTAGATGCTACGAGTTTCACACATAATTTCATTTCTATTTGGCAAAAAATAGTTTCTGTGGTCTCAAAAGTTTGATTCAACTGTCTGTACAGTGTTAAGTTTAACTTTGTTTTTCTGTGCCTCACTTCACTTGTTGAATTATAGGTTTTGTGTTATAGTTTCAGGAAGAGACTTGTTTTGTGATACAGTACATCACTTTTGACTTTTTTGCAAAAAAAGTGTGGTATAAGCTTTACAATGTAAAAAATTGATTAAAATTCTGCTTTTGACATAGTTGTGATAGCATTGTCAAAGCCATAAGGTACTGTTGACATAATGAAAAATTAAATGCGTGTAAAAGATTTATTTGAAATAAATTTGTCAAAAGGAAATAAACCACATTTCACCATGTTTTGGCCAAGATACACAAAAAGTTATTATGATCAAGTTATTCTTTTTCAACATAGATTTACATGTTACTTTGCAATATAGGCAATACATTGTTCATTTTACAGTTAACTGCACACTTTCTGAACTGTTGAAATGTTCAGCAAGTATTACAGTACATGTATTAACGTAGTCCTTTATTCCATACAAAAGTACATGTATGAGCATTTCAATTCCGCAAAAATCATGCAAGTCGCCCCTTTGCTACTAGCATTTGTCGTGTTAATAGTATACATATTTATATCTTAATGTACTGTGTTCTTGTAATCCACGTGAATTGTATATTTAATTAGTGTAAAGATGCAAGTTGTTCTGACAGTTTCAAAATGACAGTCGAGCACTGTCGCAATGAGGTGCTTTCATAGATGCAAAATCATACTGAACTGATACATGTGTAATAAACCCTTGTATAGTTTAAGCAAGTTGTTTTCTTACTGTTTGTGCTTATTCAATTGGTTAACATGGCTGCAACCACACGCAGCATTTGCATTTCACTTTAGAACAGCAAAACTTAACACAACTTCATGCAGTAAGTGAAGGGTGGCATCACATATGTGCTGACATTCATGCATACATACAATTGTTAAATACCGCATGAAGCTAGTTAGGAAACTTTAGATGGTCCAGGAATGGGCAGCAAATGGTTATAACTGTAGAAGGCTATTCCTTTGCATTTTTATTTGCTGGGTAAAATTGGTACATGTATAACTACTGTGACATTACTTCCATAATGAAAATTAAATTTGTTTGAAGGGAAATTGCATAGTTTGTTTACTCACTTAGAATGGGCACATTTAAGCACATCGGAAGATTATGAACTCATTCACTGAAGTAACATAATTTTTCCCAGGTACACACACATGTATGTACTGTCTGCCACTTAAAGCCTTGAGCTGCTTTTGATTCTCGTTTAGTGCAGTATAGCTTATATTAGACTGGACATGTAAATGTATAGTTTATTAATATGGTATTGTATACATCATTTTAGTCAGCATGGTTGAGTGAAGCAATGGATGTATGGCATTACTGGTATAGCACTGTTTTTCCATTCTGAGAAAAATTCTATATTAAAAAAATAAATATGTTGTTGCACGAATCAGTCCTTACAATACAATTTGTAAACGACATCTGAATACTTTTTGATATTACATGCATTTACAAAACATAATGCAAACTTAATAAATTACATTATCATACACGAATAAAATATCACAGCATACGAAATTTGGTTTTCCGTGCTTTTCTCATTATGTATTAATGTTACTTTGAGAACATTTATTTTTATTTATTTATATCATTAAATGTTTACTGTATATATATATATTCCAGCAAAGTTTATCCTGCATGTACATTGTCAAGGATTATCCAAAGTTAGAGAGCATAATTATGTTGGAAGGAATTGTGTAGGCTCAATAGAGCATAACTGCTTATATTACTGCTGGCCAAAATAAAATAACATAACTACTGAACATTCAACAATTAACACGGAGAGAAAATGAACAATATGAAGTTTAAAAATCGCTTGAAAACCTTGCAGAATTTTGTTGTAGTTTTTAATGTGTAGTTTCTTCATTGCATCAGCAATTGGATTGATGATGTCCTATATGGAGTAACAATGAAGCCACTCTACTTCCTATCAGTCAAATTTAACACCCTTTTCATGGGCTTTCAATTTTTTACTACTTGGATTAATTATACTCATTCCTTCTTTTCGACGTACTACTTTGCGTCCCTTTTTGTAAGTATCTGGACTTGCAACATCAAACCGAGTCACAGATTTACCTGATATGCCACTGCTCTTTGCCTTCTCTAGTTCAGACGATAATTTAGACACGTCATGCTGAAGTGAATTGTTAGTATCAGCAAGGAGAAATAGCGCCTTTTTCAGTAAAAGTTTTGCATCCGTAGCTGTGGCCTCTGTTAGGTTGAACATGAGTGATCGTGATCCAGACCCCAATGTCATGCTTAGGCTAGATCCGACAGGTGAGATATTCATTGCAGCAGCGGCAAATGCTGTCCTGTAAAAGGACGCAAGTATAGCAGCATTAAACAACTTGCTCAAAATCAGCATTAAACGTGGCAGTTATACTTTTGTAATCTAAAGGTCACTGGTTCAAACCCAGGCTCAGTTGCAACTTGCACATTTCCTTTTCTCGGTTAGGTTTGGTTCAAATTTTCAATTGTTGCAGATTTATTCCATCATTACACAGCCTAAAAGGGGAGTTAATATTATTTACACACAAACGCACACTCACACACATACATACCGTATTTTACCAAAGAAATCAGCAAACGAATCCACAGATTCTACTACCATATTGCTTAAATCACTTTTGTCCAGTGTTGCTTTCCATACACTAATGCCATCGGTTGCACATAAAGACCATAAAACCGTATTGTCGTCAAAAGAGGTGAAAGCAATATAGCTGCAAAGAAAAGCATTATAAAGGCATAATACAATTAGTTACTAGTATCAATTTTTATTTATTTTGTTCACTCCAGCAGGATAGGATCCTATGATGAAAGTTTACTTGCAGCACCCATAGCACCCGTGAGCTGGCTGCTAGACTGCTGTTAACCTAGCCATGTGATTTTCTTTACAACTTAGAACAATTAGCTTCACACATATAATACTAATTTTACCAAAAATATTAAAGACCCTTTTTTGGGCTTTCAATTTTTTTACTACATTCGGATTAATTATATTTATTTCCTTCATTTTGATGTATATCCTTGTATCAAAAAGCTATCAAGGTTTAATGCATTTGTGAAAAAATTCATACTTATAGTCTACTATACTACTTTTAACATTCTCAAACTATAGACCAGTCCAAACTCGTTAATGTTGTGACTGAGTGGCGCTGAAAGTTGAAAGCAATGTGTCTATACCATCAATCTGTAATGTCTATCACACTTCCAGGGGAATCGTCCTTGTTCCATAAACCTCTGTAACGAATATTATGCTTGCGCCCCACCTAGCTCATACATTAATGTTACGAAGGATTAGGGTTGCCAGATTAGAAAATTAGAATACGGGACACTCTTAAAATCTCTCTATATATTACTGTATATTTAAATTTATACATGCCTACACACCCAGACCAATATATTATATAAAAGAAGAGACATAAGTTAAAAACATAAATCGAATTGCAAGCAGGCCGTTTTGTGAAAACACCTAGCAACACTAGTTTCCTCGTTACACTTGGGTTATTTTCATCAAGAGAATCTGAGAAAAGAAAGTATAAAGTTATAAAGTAAAAAATATAAAGTTACAACTAAGAACTGTAAGAAGGTAGTAAAAATATCTTTTGTTTACGAAATTTGAAAATGAGCTAAATACGGGACATTTTGGTGTCCATGGTCCGTACAGGACAAGGGACAAAACTGTAAAATATGGGACATGTCCCATATATAAGGGACGTCTGGCAAGTGACAACCCTACGAAGGATCAGAGACCTGGCCAGATTAGAATTCAAGTCCCACTCAATTTTCTCCGAGCGACTGCCTATTTTGATGGTGCATTATGACAAACTGCCCTGCTCTTACGATACCGAAGGTTGATCAGCACCTGAGTGGTGGAAAAAGTTAATGAAATAATAGGATATAAAAGTCCAATAAGTTCAGCATTTGTTTTTATAAAAACAAAAAATTGATATTTGACCCAAGTTTTTGATGCATACGATCATATAAAATGTATTTTAACTTGAATAAATGATTAAATCGCTACAAGAAGAATTTTTTCGAAGTGTGTTTACACTGATTTTTATTGAAATAAACTAAGTAATTTTTCAAAATAACAATTATAATTATTAGTCATCTTCATTATAATCCGCATTATAACTAAGCACGCCACGTGCATTCAGATTTTAATTTCCACAGCCGTCATGTTAATAACGTTTCATGTACGTGTTTTTAAAAAACTGTTGTCTGGCACAGCAGGTTGTTTACATTAAATGTTAGTAGAGGGGTGGACTGAACACACACATAACAAGTAAATTTAGTTAAAATAATTGCTATAGCAAGTAATTTTAGGTCCTTTAAGCCACCAATTTATTCAGTCAAAAGAACTAACGTTTCTACTGAATAAAGTCATGTTCAGCATTTTTACTGTTTCAGCATTATCTCAATTATTAAATAAATAATGTGTATTTTCACAGAATTATATATATACATAAACGTACTGGGCATAGAAATGCTGACGGTCCACGAGTACTCACGAGCAATCGTGAGAGCAGCGCGGATCATCATAATGAGATAAGCAATCATGTCGAACAGGCGAAAATTGACCGGGACCTGGATTCTAATAGAGTGCCAGATATACTAAGTGGGTAATTGCAGCTGAATGTGGTGCTCGGATCCAGCTTGCCACCAACAAAATCGCGACATGCTGTCTAAAAACGTCAGAGTAAATGGATGATGAACATTAATATAGTTACATTATTCTAAGCCGACTGCCTGACTTTAAGTTTAACGTGTTACTGTGATAACAAAATTTACACGTATGCATAATATGCCGTAATACTAATAGTAACTAATAATATACCGCAACCCGTTAGCAGCAACATCACAGTGTAGGTTAGATATACTAAAATCAATCGCAAAATTATTTCCTAAATTAAATTCTGATGACATAATGGTGGGCAAATAATTATTTCATATTATCTGAGCTTTCCTGAGGGCACCGCCATACTGCAAATGAAGTTAAGATTTTTCTACAATAGATGGCACAAACGCAGCAACATGTCCGCGACTAACACGTTGTGTTGGCGAAATAAACTTCTAGTTTTTTTAGTGCACCAAAGAAGTCTTTCATTATGTAACCGTTTAAAAATGGGTCGAAGGTTTAAACATACCAGTAGTTGGCGAAACATTAAGACTGGCAATGTGGAAGTTTACCTTGGCGGGAGGTAGGCCTTGATAAGCTGTTATACTTATAATTATTCTTAATTTAATGTTTTCCATAGAAATAGGGATCTAGATTGTAACTGTAATACGCACACGACAATTAATACAGGTGCTGACATCTAGTCTTAAACTGTAATCCAACATACATGAACTTGGTCAGTGAACCATATTAGTACACCTTCCCCTAGTTTCAAATGTCTCGGGAACAGATAGTCAAACTAAACAACTAAACATCAATACAACAATACGAAAAGTTCAAATTAACAAAGTTCACCATCCATATCTTTGTGGAGCTTTTCGCACACGTTTTCTACGACGCAACTCGACTGATGATTTATCTTCGGCGTTATCCTTGCACACCGTATCATCTGAGTCTGAAGCAATTGGTATGATGTCAAGGTGATATCTTCTCACATTTCCAGATTTTGTGTCCACAATATATAAATGATTATCACTTTCCCACTTTTCTGAACTATAACGCTATCACGCTACTGCCTACTGGTCTTGAATATGTAGTTTGTCCTGCAGAAAGTGGTTTCATGCTCTATGCCAATAATCGCATTTAACTCTTTTTCTACATTTAGAAATGCCAATGTGTCCTGTGTGGATTCTCTCAAGAATGTCGAGTCTTTCACCAGGTGGCATTACAATCCTGTTACCATGCAGCAGCAACCCACGATATAGAGCGAGTTCATGCCAAATTTCCCAATACGGCTTCAACACAGTTTCAGTTGAAGAAAAATGTTTTGGCCAAGAAGACTGACACTACTCTTAAACTTTCCGACAGACTTCATCCAACTCTTGTGCTTCCTTGATATCTTGTAATCTTTGACAGCTGGCTGGCAACCTAGAAACCGCAAATTATGAGAAAACTTCGCATACGGGTATTTGTATTTTCTCAAGGTCTTTACTTGTTGATTTACCACTCGTCATATGCTAAAGCAAGTCAGGCAGAAGGTTGGTTTGGTTATATCAGGAATGTCCGATACTTCATAGCTGTATCTCATTAAACAAAGTCTGAATCGTTGCATTATTCACATCTTTTGATGTCAAAATTGGGATCAGCGGCTTGTGGTCTGTCTCCACGTAAAGCTGGCAAATTTATGGAAAGCGCATGCTATAGCAAGACACGTTCACTACACACTCTGTGCCAGTCAGTGCAGGTGATACTGCTGCTACAGGCTTATGAGATCCATCTCTTTTTATCTGACTTAACTGCACTCCCATGCCACAGTAACTTGAATCTGAAGAAATAATGGTTTTCAAAGACATGTCAGTGCAGCATATTTAGTTGAATACTTGCAAAATTGGTTTATTGCCTCAAGAAAGCTCTGTAGTTCTTTAACACATTTTGGCTCTGGCAGTTGCAGTAGAGTGTCACCACTCAATAGTGTGGTGATCTGGTCGAATGTCTTGTGCGTCGATGACGTTTCCAAGAAGGTTTTATGCTCTTTTGACCAAAAACACATTTTTCCTCATTCAAGGTCATTCCAGAGTCAGCAATGTGCTTCAAGACTGCGTCTAAAATGTGATCATGTGCTTCCGTGATTTCACCGAAAATTAGAATATTGTCCATTTGAACTACCACGTTAAGAATTCTACCTAAGATGTCTGACATCTGCCGCTGAAACACTTCTGGAGCTGAACACAAACGGAGCTAAAAGCAATAAGAAATGTTGTTAATTTCTGTGATTCTGGAGATAACTCAATTTGCCAGTAACCACAATTAGCATCCAGTTTTGAAAACATCATTTTCTAGGTAATGGTTTACTATTGGAGTGGGCATGTAATTGTGAAAAAATCTTGTAAGTGATAAACATGACTAAGTTAAATGTTGGATTTGTTTTCCAGGCCAATGAAATTTGCAACTGGCAAACTTGCAAGATTTGCTGATGGTTGTGCAACTGTTCAGGTATGTCTCTTTACTCGTTTGTTATCAGGGTCTTAGTGATGACAATTGATATTAGATATTACTTGATTTTTTTCTATTACAAAATATAATAAATGTTCAGTTTCTAACAGTTTTTGTGGCATGTGTTGTGTGCAAGAAAGTAAAATAGCCATGTAATGCAAGATTTTTGTAGTTTACATTACGTCACAAAAAAGTGAATTATTTTATGGTTCCTCTCATGTAGATGTGTATACATGTGTGTGCTGGTGTGTGTACAGTTATACTGTATATAGCAATATATTATAACTTACAAACACACATATGTACATACCTATATATATAGCTCAATAGTATCTGGTAGCACGTTGCTTTCATATTATATACACTATATAAAGCAACATGTTACCAGATTTAATCTACATCATCGGATGCACAGATGCACACATTTGAAATACATTTATTGTTATATATTGCATGAAAGCAACATGCTATCAGATTTAATCTACATTATCGAATGCATAAATGCACACATTTGAACTACATTTATTGTTATATATTGCATGAAAGCAACATGCTATCAGATTTAATCTACATTATCGAATGCACAAATGCACACATTTGAACTACATTTATTGTCTTACATTTTTATTAGTATTTATAAGTTTGTTAGTATTAATTGACATTTATTGCTGAATTTATTTATTATCAAATTATTAGTACGATGTCTTAGTTAATGACATTATCCTGCCCAATGTCGCTCAAAGCTGTTCAATTGTTAAGGACATTTGAAGTAGTTCTCTGTGTTTGCACACTCTGTATCAGGCCACCATTTACGATCTCCGTCAAGCAATTTTTCTTCTATTGGTAACGCATCACGTAACTTCTTGGCTTGTTAAAAACTGGAATTATAGAAAAAGCTTCAGCTGGGTAGATCTTGTGTCACACAGTCACTAATTCTAATAATTATTTTTATGCTTTCCATTTTGTTTTAGCTAGGGGATACATCAGTCATGGTGACAGCTGTTAGTAAAACTAAAGCATCAACATCAACATTTTTGCCACTTACAGTAAGTTTATTATTTCAGAAGTATAACTGTATAACTGGCAGCAAATTCATTAAATGTGTATCACAAACCAATTGTTGATTCACATGGCGCTGTTTGTAATTGTTACTAATTGAGGTGTCTAGAAAATTGACATGTTATAGGTTCTCATTCATCTGCATTTGTGTACATTTATTTATTAAATAAGAGATTTATTACCATCACCAATTGTCTTTCATCATCTGCAAACATTCCACATGGTAAGTTTAGTGATGTGTTAAACAGTTTAGTACTAGTTTAATACTAATCATTTACACGTTAAGTACTTATTAAGAACATCCCAATTACTAAATGATTATCTTCCATTATCTTGCAGAAAACAGTCATTCGTTTGAAACAAGATGCTTGAAAATGTGTAGTAGCATTTGCTAAAGAAAAAATTGCTGCAAATTGCTATTGCTTAAAACGTAGCTGCTATTGCTTAAAATTTCCAGTGTGTGCTTTCACTGTTTAATACTGAAGAATGCTTAGCCTTGGTTTTAACTTATTTTCCAAATGAAAGATAATAGAAAATGGTTTGTCGTTGACAAATTTTTTTTGAATATAGGTTGATTATAGACAAAAGGCTGCAGCTGCTGGAAGAATACCGACAAACTTTCTTCGCCGAGAATTAGGGCCAACTGATCACGAGATATTGATTAGTCGAGCGATTGATCGATCGATACGGCCATTATTTCATGCTGGATATTTTTACGAGACGCAGGTAAATGATGAAGATTGTTGCTTTGTGACAAATGGTTGCCGTTAGTTTTTTATGAATCACTAGAAATCCGATATTTTTTACTGTGTGAAATCCATATACTTAAATATAATAATTATAGATGTTAATTATTTTAAAGTCTTCGATTGGAGTAATAGGTTTGTGTTTTGGTCTATTTAAAAGAAAACTGGACAATTGTGTAGACATTAGTTAATATAAAGTATGCTGTAAAATATTCAAAACTACAAAAGCTTTTTTAAATCAAAACTTAGATTAAATAATTACCTTGGATAGGTAAATTTTGTTAAACTTTCAAAGCTATGTACGGCTCAGCGAATCTACTAAGACTGGCAATGGTGCTTTTTTGTCGCAATCACGTGGCCGACAAATAGGCGCAGTACCGTGATAAGCATGTTCAAGAACTGCAGTGTTTGTCTGTGATGTCGGTGTGACGTAGAGCTCATTTTCGTGACATCACATAACCATGTTATAGCAATCTTCCCTTACGCAAACATGCTTGACCCACAGGGAAGATGCCTACCACTGCACAAACTGTGGGTAGTTTGTGACGTAAGCGATAGCTGTGTTCAGTTTCCGTTAATTAACTTTCTAAGGTAATTATTCAAATATTAGAAACAATTGTCAACTTTTATAGGCAATAAAATGTACATTTTCGACAGTAAATTAAAATGAGATTGAGTCTAATAAATCGTCCGGTTTTCCTTTAAATAGCCATGTTTGTTACATTGTGTGCTTAACACCAAAGTTAATGAACATCAGCCCTGGTGGTAAATAAGCTGATTGCCGTGTTCAATACTATATTCTATTGACATCCTGACGTGTGTGAACACCTCTGCCATTCGCTGTGTCCAGTGTATGATCAGAATTGATTAGCCTTGATGATGAGGCAGGTTCCGGCTTCCGTCACAGCTGTCCATGTCAACTAGATCCTATTATTTGAGTGTTGAATTCCAGTTTATGCTGGTTAGTGGTAGTGGTGAAATTAAAACCGTTGCAAAAGCCTAAAACTGCTGTTTTAGTAACCCATTAACCCATTCCTCTATTGTCATTTTTCAGGTCTATTGTAATTTATTAGCTGTAGATGGAATCAATGATCCAGACATTGTTAGTATTAACGGAGCTTCAACTGCTTTAGCATTATCGGATATCCCGTGGGCTGGACCTATCGGTACATCATTTTTCTATACAGTCAACTCTGCTTAATTTGTAGGCAGTCACACAGTGATTATAAATCTGCCTGTTGGAGCTAAACAAGTTTTCCAACAGTTAGTTATCAATGATCCTTCATTATTATAGCACATAAGCTGTAAACTTGTAGAATCCAAAATGCAATTAACCCAAAATTGTGAAAGTAATAACCCAAATTTAGTGGAAAGAGCTCAATGGGATTTTCAGATGTGATGTGATGTGAAAAAAACGAAACTAAGAATTAACCAGATGCGTGATAAGCAGAGAGTTAACTATATATTGTAGTCTAAATTTCATCTTGTCTGTTATGGATGATAAGTTTCTGTACTATTGATTATTTATTCCAAAGAAGCCACATGACAATCTAATAACAGTTATTGATGGATTAATTTCACACTCACAGTAGATAAATTTCTCAATTTTGATTCTACATATATCTGATACAGAAGCCAAAGGTTCACCACTGCACATTATTTAATATACAGTTTTCCGCGGTAAGAGTTTAAATGCCGAGAGCTTCATAAAAGTTCTTTTTATTTTCAGGTGCTGTACGTGTGGGTATAATTGATAGAAATATTGTAATTAATCCAACACGGAGACAGTTATCAGAGAGCATGCTCAATTTACTCGTTACAGGAACAACAGACAAACGTATAGGTAGAAATATTGTTTTTAGAAAATATTTTCTTAAATATTTACAGGTTAACATTTACAGTTTTTCATAAAAATATTACGACATGTAAAAATAAATTTCTTTGATAAATAATTCTAAAATATCTATGTGTACACTTTTTTACAAATGTTCATGCCAGTAATTCATATTGATTATACATTCCGTAATGCAATAAATTATACACACTAATACACTGAATTAAACTAATACAAATTATATTTTTATGAATTATATTAAATTTTTGGATGTTTCAAAATAAGAAAGGCCTCCTAATATTTAATTTTGAGTAAAAATGCCAGACTTCATTGACAAATGTAATTTTTTGACCGAGTTTGTAGTTTTTCGTCTTTTCTAAAAACATGTAAACTGACACAGAATTTAACATTTGAATTACTATGTGAATTTGCATTAGAAAGAATTCCTTGTTCTTAAATGAATTGAGTGGGATAAAGTTTTGTAAACTCAACTAATGAATTGCGTAATGATGAAAGTTTTAATATTATTTTTAACTTTACATATGTGACATTTACAAAAAATAAATTTGCATGCATTCAAAATTTGGTTGAATAGAAACCTATCCTCATATCCATGAAAAAACGTTAGTGAGAAATAAACATGTACAATAACATCGGAATTGTTTTGCAGTATAATACCTGTTTCCTGTTTTGTGTCTTTTAGTCTTGTAACTTGCCCTTTCAGTTATGCTAGAAGGATCAGCAGAAAATGTTTCACAAGAGGATTTACTAAAAGCCATTTCACATGGCTTGGACGAGGCGCAAGTGGTGGCGCAAGAAATTGCTCGATTAGCAGAAGAATGCGGCAAAGAAAAGCGAGTGCCACTCAAATATTTCGTCGCCAGCAATGAACTCGTTGTTGCTGCAAAGCTGTAAGCAGATCAGAATTTGGATTTTTTTGTTTGTTCAGTTGTCTTATTCCTGTTAACACCTAAATAAATTCTTTGGTAAGCGACTAGTCACTGTATTAGTACTTGTTATAATGTTTCTGCAGTAGTTCTGGTAACAAAACCACTACCAGTCTGAAAGCATCATTATAAATAATCTGTAAGAGTATTTTCATTTTAATTTTATGAATATTTAAAATGTCAAAGAATTCCGGATGCAAGTTGCTTGTCAAAAATTGTACTGTATGTCTTGAAAATAAATTTTTGATTGCCTTAGATGTGTAAACACTTGGTGCTGGTTTAAGGGCTTCACTTTTGAAAACTGCTGGTTTCCATTTTGCACATTTTACCAAACAATCTTGATTTGATTAAAATTATTTTCAAATCTAAATCTAAGGAATTTGTAAATATTTAAAAGTTGAAAATAAGTTGGAAAAATAAAAATCTCCAAAATGATATTTTTTAAAAATCAACAAAATGACATTTTACAAAAATCACCAAAATAACATTTTTGAGCATTATTTTTAATTTCTAAAAATCTGTACAGGTAATTGTTGCAAACTAAGTTTACTACTTTCTTTACCTTCAATTATTTTTTAATTCATCCTTGCATGAAAAGTTGAATGATCATATAAAAGATGCATCTAGCAAATATACACACGCTCCTCTATGCTCGTTTGCAAGTCTCGATATTGAGGCATTTAAAAATGTGATACTTAAATTCTTTCATTTTTGTAAAAAGATTTAATTGGAGACCTAAGGATAAACCTGCTGTCATTGAAATTTAAATTTCTGATTTCTGTTTATTTTTTCTACGGTCGGCATTGCTACTGCAAATCTTTTAAACTAAAAAACTTCTAATGATTTACTTGGTTTTGGAAATTTGTTTCATAAAAAAAATTTTTAATTTGCGATTGGAAGGACTAAATTTTAGAAACTTAAGATAAAATTTAGTGATTTATAAATTTTTTCTATGATTGTTAAGGCCCTAAAACAGTAGAAAACTGTTTCCATGTTTCCATTTAGTTTTTAATTATGCATTTAACTGTGTCAAGAACTACATTTTTTACAGTTATGCTTAGGAATGCAGTGCTGTATCTATTTTGTAAGTTAATTTGTTCAAGCGGTTATGTGCTTACTTTTGGTAAACTTTGATTTGTCTGAGGTTTTTCTTTAAATATATTTCTTGACTTTGCAATAAAGTTCATGGTTGTCAAACACTAAGGTTCATTGTGCTGTATAGTCCTGCCCCGGTCATTTTATGTGTAAATGCGTATAGATGATGCGGTCTTTTGTTATAACTTAAAATCATCATAGCTGAAACGAACAGTGTTAGAAATTTTATATATCAGTGAATAAGCTTTTCTTAAGCAGCTAATATTAGATAATAATATATCTGTAAAAATGCGAGTTACAAACAATTAGAAATGTGTTAGGCAACAAGTTAATTGTTTTTTTGCCTTTTTCTCAGTTTAGGGGAGACACGGGTAAGAGAAGTTTTTCTAGACAACATACATGATAAGGTAAGGGTGAGTTTACAGTTAAATTTTGTTATAATGCCAACCTCACTTAATAACCAAATTTTTAGCAAAACAAAATATGTGCATTGGTATAGATATGTATGGATTAATGCACCTCGCTATAATGCCAAACTCGCTTGGCACCAACTTTATTTTGCCTTAACAAGGTAGGTGGCATAAAGAGGTTTGACTGTAGTTTAACTACAAAGCCTTTGCCATAGGTGTTTCTGTCAGGCCATTTGGGCTTTAATAAATATAGTTAACAGTATTATGAAACTAATAACTTACTTTTTCGTTTTGATGAATGGAGTTTTTTAGTGATGAAAAAGCACAAGAAAGAACCTGAAAAAAACTTACTTTGCTTACCAAATTATTTGTCTTGTTTTTTTTACAATCCTGCCAGAAAAGTGTTACAGT
Source organism: Tubiluchus corallicola (assembly GCA_030141605.1). Taxonomy (NCBI): domain Eukaryota; kingdom Metazoa; phylum Priapulida; class Priapulimorpha; order Priapulimorphida; family Tubiluchidae; genus Tubiluchus; species Tubiluchus corallicola. The sequence continues at coordinate 1,022,254 of JAQGDQ010000028.1, forward strand.
TGTGTTAAGAATAGTTTATAATTATATTATTATCAGAATATTTCTTGACTTTATCAATTTCTTTTTCATTACTAGACATTCCCCATGTTTTATTTTTCTTTGGCTTTCATAATGATTAACTGAATTATTTTCATTTTGTCTGTATTGGTCTTATCTGTATCTAATATTAATTTTTCTGCCCCTTGAATTTATGTTCATGATTCCTCACATGTCTCTGGATGTAATGTACAAATTCAGGTTTATCTGTGCATTTGTATGTAAGTGGTTAAAAAATGGTGTATTGAGCCTAGTTCAAATTTAAGTTCGGGTAACACTTTCCTTAATATAGATATCTCGAGATGAAGCCATCAACAGGATACGTCTGGATGTGATGGAAAAACTGCAGCAGAACATTCCTGCAGCAGAACAGTTTAATGTAATGGAAGCGTTCGGCACAATGGTTAAAGATGTTTTTAGGAATCTGATTTTAGACGAGAATAGAAGGTTGAACTACATTTACTTTTTAACATTTTTGTACACATATGAACTTAGAGTTATTTTAATTTTTTACTTACTGCCTACAAGGTGTTTAGCATTCGAATATTAATGCTGAATAGGCCATTTAGCAAGATAGGGGAACTTTTTAGCCGAGCACAGCAGAAACTCGAGAGAGAACGGGGGAGAGCGAGATTCAGATAGTGTGGGGGCAAACAGGCAGAGAGGGGAGGAAGGCAATCAGCCAGGAAGGATAAAGAGAGTTTTGAAATGCTGGCACTATCCTGTAAAGTAACAGATAAATCGTGCTGCATGGAGGGATTGTTCCAGTGGCAAAATGAATCCCAATGAACCCAAGAAATGTAGTTCATTTTGTACAGGAGTATTTTCTAAATTTACCAGTAAAAGCAAATAAACGTTCATTGTTATTTTGACCAGACCAGATGGTTTAGTCTAGTGGCAATGTGTCCACTTTCAATCTGGGAGGTTGTGAGCTGGGTCGTACCGCATACTTTAAAAATGATACCTGCTGTTGCCCTGCCCGGCACGTGGTATTAAGGGTAAAAGTGAGGTAATAATAATCTCTGTTATGTAGTTGTAGTTTGTTATTTATAGTTGGCGATAATTAGCTCTTTGAGCTAATGTTAATTGTTCATCCAAAATAATAAAATTTTTATTTATTTAAATTTTGACTTTAAATAAAGATTATTATTATTGTTGTTGTTGTTGTTGTTGTTGTGGTTGTTGTTGTTGTTATTATTAGGCAGTAACGTCTTGGTAATGTTATTCTGATATTATATGTAGGTGCGATGGTAGGGATTTAACAGAATTGCGTGATATCTCTTGTGATGTGGACATCTATAAACCTCTGCATGGGTCAGCTTTATTTCAGCGAGGTCAGACGCAGTGTCTTTGTACAGTGACATTTGATTCGTTGGAGTCAGCCTTTAAGTCTGATCCAATATCTGTCATAGCTGGGTGAGTTGTGCAGCTATACATCATTGTCATATTGAATTAGCATAAGCACCTGTTAAAAAATCTATTGCAGACACCAAAAAAAGAAGAAAAGCATAAGGCAAGTGTGTATTTGGCTGCACAAGATAAGCAATGCTGAATCTTGCTCTTAACTGGATGTGGTACTACCGATCTGTGAATCTGCTTTTGGTAGCTTTTCTAGTTTAAGGAGGATGTATACACAACTGAAAAGGACTAAGATCCCATTACTTTATTAGTCTTTTATTTTAAAATATCTTTGGCAATCAGTTAGATGCTAATTCTAGCTTGTGGGGCTAGAGCGATCAGCATTAAGATATTGCCTTGCAGTTGTCAATTTGCATATGAACAGCTGTTGACTAAGAAAAGTTTTTGTATTTAATCAGCTCTCTAGTCTTGAATAGCTTCTATTATCTTATTATGCCATGCATTTGCTGAGAATCCGAGTTGCGTTGTTGCGTATCCGAGAAATCTGACACACAACCAATATGTGTCCGGCTTCAGTAAATAAGTATGCAACAACTGCTCATGTAAATGATATATCTCATATAAAAAATTGTATGATAAACTGTACAATATGAATGAAAGGACCACTACACACACACGTGTGAGTAGTCATTTCCAATAGTCATTTCTGCGAATCTCATTAATCGCTGTAATTTTAGTCACAGCAGCCTCCCCGACTGGGGTACATTAAAAAGCATTTATTTGGAACTTTTTTCGTAGTAGAAGAAATTTATTAAATAAACATCAGATGAACACTTTTTTGATACAGACTTGGCACCACATTGATAGTGTATAGCTCGTAATCTAGTTTCATTAGCAGTTTATAACACACAACCTCGATTATCTCTAGTGCATCTTGAGATATTCTTTTTCGCCATTCGTCAGTCGAGTCCAGCTTTGCTCTTCTCCTGTACAAACAATGAACAAAAACTATGTATTAAGTTATCATTAATAGCTTATAATTGCAGAAAACATTTAAAAAAGCAAATACACATCTGCTTTTAGTGCTGTATCTTTGACTAAATTTCATTCTCATTTTTTAATTTAGGTATGTAGTAGTTTAGAGGGAGCGAAGTGGAACACTATTTCTCTTGATAAAAAACCTTAACCTATCCATATACATGTATCTATCCATAATACATTCATCTCATAGCTCCACTTAGTAAGTTTTTTGCGACCACACCACTGTTTTAGTAAATTTACTGAGCAAGCTTTTTTTAAGAGCAGTGGCAAAAACTTTATTAGGAAACTGGTCCAATAGCTACTTTCAGTGTAAATATGGTGCAAATTTCTAGTTGCAAGAAACTTAAGGAATTAAATTAATGTAAAGAAGCAATATATTACGTGCGCAGTAATGCGAATCCTTTTGATGTAGCTTTCTTCACCCAAGCCTTTACGTTTGGATGGATATCCACGTCCAGGAATCTGTAAAGTGTTTCTGTCATGACGAATGGATGATTAAGCACATCTTCATACCTGTAAAATTTATAAAAGTCACTATTTAAAAAAACAAGAGGTTGTTGTTGGTTTAACACACAACTGCACGTGCTTAAAATCATGTTAGAGCAGTGGCACTTATTATGTTGTGAGACCACAAGTCACTGCCGTCTTTTCAGTTTGCTGAACAGTGGACACGTTAAATGTATACTTTACATGCATGAGGCATTTTAATTACTGTATTGTATTTAAATGTAATTAAGCATTTTTCTGGAAAGTACTGCTAGAAAAGTTGCTTCTGAATGTTTTCATTCTGTATTGTTGAGGAAGAATGTTTCATTAAATGATAGTAGTACCTTTGCCGATTCACTGTCTGATCTTAGAGGATTATGCTTGGCAACTACTATTTTTACTAATTACATTTAACTACATTCATTCGGCATTTGTGTTACACTTTTAAGTTCTGCATGCCTGCTTGTAAAATGCTCAGCTGTATGAAAAAAAGTGTGACCCTATTTTATGACAGAAGTTTCTCACAAAATGTTAATATTAAAAATATCTAAATGTAATATTCCTTTCAAACACCAGTACTTCACTGAAAACACCGGTAATATTCACCTGCTGAATAGCTATATACAGTATTATTCCGCACTTGTTTGCCTTTCGTTAAATTTGAAAAATTAGTTCCATATCATACGAATTTGCTCAAAGGCATAAAGGAGCACCGCAGTTTACGCATAACTTTCATTCATGGTTTTGCCTATTCTTGTTAGTCGATACACTAAAACAGAACCTCTAGTTTTTGTCTAAATAAGTCTTTACATTAATCAATTTATACAAAATAAAAACGCAAAATAATATACATTATTATTAATTAATCTGTCATCTGTCGTCGGCGACTATTTGTGTGTCAAAGAATATTAGGCCTAATTTGTTAAATCATAGAACACCATCTTTCATTAATAGTAATACACCATATTCGTGGCCACAGTACAGTACCACAGTTAATGTCGGCTGTGCGTTTAAGGTGAGTCTGTGAACCAGCAGAGGTGTTTTAAGCACGTTTGGATTTGTACTCCATCTATGAAGTAAACAGTCAGGTTCAGTGTGGCAACCAGCTTTGGTGCCATTCTTAACTTTTTTGCTAAGCATGACACTACGACAAATAAGGCTGTGCACCTCTTATTAGCAAAATTAATTAACACTTACCTAATCCGCATATATCTATCCGGGTAAAGTTTTTTTATTTTTTCTCCTGCGTCATAATCGTCATTCATGGCCTTGCATACAGATTTAGCTTGCTTAGCCAGCCGCTGTCGCTGTATTCTTGATTGTGCTGTAATAGTGTACCATCTCATTGCATTTATCATGGCTCGCGGATCACGGACCAAGTGTATGATTTTTACATCGAGTCTTGTATCATATAAGAGAGGCTCTGTATCTACCATTGATGTTCTTATTGTCTTTGCCACGGCTATCTTGTGTTGCGAACAAGCTTTTGGATAAAGTATTTTGCTGTTCTTCGTAAATGCTGCATTAGAGAGCTTATTGCAAAACGCGTTCAAAAATATGATCTGAGTAGTGCATTCACTAAACTTTTGTATGGCTTTCATTTGCTTAAACAGCATCCCTTGTTGCCTGTATTTTGGCAGCGGATAAAATCTGTCACTTCTGCATAGAAGAGAATTTGTCAGAATTCTCTGCTTTAACAGGGACACATTTTGCCCTTTGAGATGTTTTTGAAAACCTAGAGTCGGTGTAGAGATGTTTGCTTTGTATAAAAACAACGCGTGTAAAGGTTCATAGATGTAGAAGATTTCTGGATTGTTGTTGAAAAGGTTGCCAACAAATGTAGATCCTGTCTGATACCTGCTCACTATGACAGCTGACTTTTTTCTTCCCAATGGCTGATTGTGCCAACTGTTATATACTAAAAATGTTATATAATTTTGGCTTAAGTTCATTCAAAAGTAAGCAGAAACTTATTTTGAGTGCAGTGAATAATTTCTTAGAGAAATTTTACTTAGTTCAGTAGCTGTATTAAACACGAGCTTCGTTGAAGAAACAAACTCTTGCTTCAATTGTGCAAATTTAAACTCACAATAAGTCTGAAGAATAACCAAGTTATCAGAAATTCACATAACAAAAAATAAGAAATTTTTATTTGCCAATTATAAAGAGATGGTGTTTACAAAGTGTAAGTGCCACTGATCTCAGCATCAAAATGAAAGGCTAAAAGTATTATTAGGAACTCAGCTCCATTCTAATGCTGGCTGATAATGTTGTTCTTTCTCGATGTAAACTGAACTTAATATTTCAAAGTCAGTAAGTTATATTTTGAAGAAATTTAATTTTTTCATAAATATTTCGATTTGTTATCAGTTGTTACTAGTTGTATATGCTCGTGCTTAGTGGTTGCAATATATTTAACTTGCTGGTAGTGCGCTTACCTGACTTACTTCCTTCAAATTTCTTAACAAGGAGGTGTACATCTGCCCGCACCACACCTTAATTTTGACTTTAGCATTATTGCGAGGCATGGTGCCAGTGAGCAGTAAAGTTTCTTCTGTTGCTGTGTGAAGTAGTATTACAGTAAGATGCTAGTTCTAACCAAGAATCTGGGGCCGGGTTAACTAACATGTTCATAAGAATTTTCTTAGAAACTGCCTAGGAATTTTTTTGTGAAGTTTGTAAGCAGTTTTGTGAATCCATCTCTGATGTAGTTTACATTCTCAATTTGCAAAATTATAACTTATTTTAGTTAGCCTTACCATTACATGAATTACAAATATAAAATAACAGTTATGTATGAATAGTTTTATGAAAGCAGCCTCACCTTCTCTGTTCATTTTTCTTTTTACATTTTCACTTTGATAACTGACAAGTAAAAAAGATGGTACAAATATCGCTAACATGGAGATAGCTACAATGAGTTTTAGAGACACGCTTTTTGTTGTCCATCCACTTTTCCGTGAATGACGGCGTTTCTTCGCCATTTCTTCTTAACAAAAACCAACAGTATTAACGAAAAATCAAGGAAACAACTTGGCACCTCTTGTAATTTAATCACACTGTTACTGTGAATCAGCTTTGCTATAGCTGCAGTTTGGTAGTCTTGCTGTAGACTGTACTGTCATTGTTATGCTGTACATTGTCAAAGTCATTGTTTATTGATCACATTGCCTACAGTCTGGGCTACAGTGCCTTATGAAATGTTATGAATTTAGCTGGAAGTCTTGTCCCCTTCTATAATTTAGATGTCTACATTTCCACATCCGTGGCATTGAATTTCTGAAACCTATTGACTCGATTGCAATGGCATGAATGCAACTTGCATTTTAGTTTGTTTGTTGATTCCTAAATTAAAGTTAGTTTATAATACATGTAATTTGATCGTTGGACAATTTCATTTATTTTTTGTATAATTCTACTACATATATTTCATTTTTATACCATTTTAATGATTTTGAATTGCTTTCAGTGCTTCTAAGGAGAAAAATTTTATGGTTCATTATGAGGTATGATGTTTTTTTATCCTCCTCTTTTCAAAACTAAAAATTCTGTTCTCGAAAGTTTGCATAGCTGGATAAATTATATAAAAAAATTTCTAGGCTACATATGCAAATTTATATTTACAAGACATTTTTCCATAATTTCTGTTGGTAGTTTTATTTCAAGTTAAGTGATCATTGAAGATAATTAAAATTGATTTTTTGTATTTTTAACATGTGTATTTCTGTAAGAAAAATTTTAATAATAAAAAAATTTCCTTAGGGCTCTGTAATGCAAACTAGACTTACGTCTGAGATAAAAAGATTTATGGAAATTTAATTGAACAGAGTACTTACTTTGCACCATAATCTTTTTGGTTCACAAAACAAATAGATAAGCCTCTTTGGACAAAGAATATTTAAAATTGTGTTTTTACATTTATGTAATTTTGTGATTTAGTTTAACTTTTGATTTCGAGTCACTATAAAAGCACTTAGGCTTGCACACACCTTATCGTGGTGACGCCATGTTCAGTTTTTGTTTATTCGATTTTGGACTTTGTGACTTAGTTTTGTAACATTCTTTGTTCAAAAGTTATTGTTATTTTTAATAATCATTCACACGATCATATGTGTCGAAACTTTTGTGTAATTATCTTGTATACTGCTTATGCCCGAAGGCATCAAATTAATTGGAAAGGAATTCATTGGGTATGGTGCGTATTCAATTTTATAGTGTTTAACTGCAGAACAGCACAGCAAAAAGTGAGCGCATTTCCAACACTCTTATTTAGCTTATAACTAATAACTATAGCTTTGTATCTAGCTTATACTTGAAATTTTTTAGTTTCCGCCATATGCGACAAACGAAACTGGTAGAGCAGGAATGATGGGACGGAGAGAGCATGGGCACGGGGCGCTTGCTGAGAAGGGACTCCTCGCTGTTGTGCCAGACAGTTTTCCTTTCACCATTCGATTGACATCTGAAGTATTCGAGTCAAATGGTGAGCAAACACAGCAAAAGATAAACATCTAATTATCTGCAGACCCAAAATAGTAAAACTTTGTAGATTTTTTGTATTGAACGGAAACAAATTCTAACCTTACATATGTCATGTATTAGCTTTATAACATTTATTTTAAGCAAATGTCCAAAACTAAATCGCATTTTCACTCAGAGTTCACAAGCAGTAGGGGCTCTTCGCCTAGTGTAGTTTAGTGATTTAATTTCCCTAACTGATCTTTTCCCTAACACGACAACATTAATACATTACAACATAATTAACATACATTTTAGGATTGTGATTATGCATTGCTATATGTTGTGTGTTGTACGTAGCTTTATTCTTTATTCTCTTGACTATTTAGCTACTGTTTTGGATGTGGTGGTGTCAAAAGAACTCGTCTCAGTTTCTCGTCGTCGCCTTTATTTTTCTGTTCGAGGTAGCAAGAAAAACAAAAATAAACAATGCTGTTTTTGCTCTTTTTATGTAAAAGTTAATGTGGAGAACCTGAAAACTCACAGTGGGGAAAGTGTTACAGGGATAGCCTTGTTTTCTGTCTTTTTTCAAAGTCTTGTATAAGGTCCACTTTTTACCCGATATCCACCTATTTGCTGTGACAAACGTCATTCGGAAGAAATGGCCCTTTTTATTTTAGAAAACAAGCATACCTCTGGAGAAAATAAGGATAATTAAATAAAAGAAGATGTACGAATATTATTGAAAACACACCTACATTGAACAAAATTGAAAAGTGTAATTTGGTATTTCAATTTCGTGATTGCAGTATGAGAAAACACAAAATCTTATTTAGGGCTCCACCTATTGTTTTGCTACCCCACAAAGATTGCTCGTACACTACTGATTGGGTCGCTGCCATTAATGTGTTATTTTTCTAGGATCTAGTTCATTAGCGTCTATATGTGGAGGTAGCCTTGCTTTGATGGATGCTGGTGTGCCAATATCAGAACCTGTAGCTGGTGTTGCAATGGGACTAGTTACAAGATATGATGAAGCAAAACCAAATGAGTTAGATGAGTATAAGGTTTTGACTGATATTATGGTACGTATTCCATATAATTAAAATGTAATCTAACCTACAAAAAAGGGAATTTACTCACACAGTGCTAGTTTTTTTATATTTAGTGTATGTTGCAGTGATATCTGAGCAAAATTGATATATGAATTTTAATACTTTTTATTTGTATTGTATATACTATTAATTATTATTATTATTATTATTTATCATTTAATTAATTATTAACATAATTTTTAAATGTTATTAATTTGGAACGTCAGTTGATTGCTTTCTAATTCTTACATCTCCACTACATTTCACTAACTTTGTAAAACCTTACCTTGTTTATTACTCTTGCAATTTTTACAACTAAATTTAGCTTTGGCTAGATTACTTTCAGTCTGGTTTAGATTGAATTTAATTGGATCATATTAACTTGATTACCTTGAATAGTATTGTATGTTGTACAGAATCGGAGAGGAAAAGAAAATATGGGATAAGATTGGATTGAAGTTTAGATTAGGTGGGATTTGATTAAATTAGATTAGACTGAATTAGATTAGATTGGATCATATCAGATTGGATCAGTTCAAGTCAGATTAGATTATATTAGATCCAGTTAGGTAGGTAAAGTATCAGGTTATTAAGGTTAGGTCAAGTTAGGTGGAAATGCATTATTTTATATCAGCTAAAAGGTTCTGACAATTCTAAGATGTTTTTAACTGCTTTTCTTTTGCATTTGTCTTTTCTAGGGTATTGAAGACTACATGGGTGATATGGATTTCAAGTTGGCTGGCACCCGGCATGGATTAACAGCCCTTCAAGCAGACATCAAAGTACCTGGCCTGCCATTTAAAGTCATTTCTGAAGCAATTCAGCAAGCTTTTGGTAAATTTGTTATAGTGTTCTTAATGACAACTTGTTATAGCCTGTAGAATCAGCATAATAATTACAACACTTTGGTTAATGTGTAAACGGTTAAAAAAGTTTTCCTCTATTGGTTTTCTAAAGGTTTTCTAAGAAATTTTATGGTTTCATCCTCGTATTCTACCCAAAAGAAACGCTGTTGAAAACTTATTTTTAACAACTGCTCTTCGCTATAGCTGAAGTTCTTATCTCCACTGCAGTGGAACAACAACAATGTAATTTGTGATTAAAAATTTTCATTTTTAAAGTTGCTGCAGTAGCCATTGAAAACTTGGTGCTAGCCAAGGGTCAGTGCAGAATTGCAGACATTACTTAGCTGTAGCAAAATAATTGACACCAAGCCATACAATTACATTGATATGTTGTTAGATAATACCTGTGATTTTAAATTTAACCAACATTTTGTTACTCAAATCAAATGTTAATATTTTTCTAGTTGGAAAGGCGAAAATCCTTGATATAATGGATGCGTGCATAAGCAAACCTCGACCGGAAACCTCGAAAGGAAATTTGCCAGTGACAGAAAAGTTGGAAGTTCCGATGCACAGGCGGTCTAGATTTATCGGCACTGGTGGCTACAACTTGAAAAAGATTTTGTCCGAGACGGGTGTTCAGATTAGCCCTGCAGAGGACACCACTTTCAATGTTTTTGCACCAAATCAAACTGCTATGGAAGAAGCTAAGGAAGTGATCGATAAATTACTCACAGAAGAGGTGATTTTGTTATTAATTAATAATAAATGTATACCAGTTAAGTAATCATGCTGAATTGTTAAACATCTCTGGAGAAATTAAATTTAAATATCAGGTGGCAGCACAAATGTTTTATTTTAGCATAGTGTATTGACAATTTTGTAATTTACAAAGGAGGGCAGTTGTTTGTAGTGAAAGTAAACGCACGTAATTATCAGTGATAATCATTTAGAGTTTCTAGATTAAGATGAGAAACAAAATGGCAGACATCCTGGTCTTGCTTGTATTCATGTACATCCTCAGAAAAAATAGACAAGGCAGTATCGCAGGTGAACCTGTCCAGAAGTTGTTTTTGTTGCAGAAGGCTATTTGTCTCCTGACTAGGCTTAGCATTACTTAACTTCGGTTGCTTGAATACACACCCTAACAACTTAGTTATTTGACTTCTAACATCACCAATAGATTCCGACAGTCTCAGTGATTGAGGGGTTCCAGGACAGTGAGAAAGCAACAAACCTTGCACACCTTTTATCTCTGCTTTTTATTTTTATTACTACGTTGTCCATTTCTTGCTGCTCATGCTTATAGTCATTTACACACATTTCTCTCTATGCGCAGATAAACTGCACATAGACTAGATTATTACATTTATCAAACCAGTCCAATCTGCTTTAGCTTTTTAATACATACATGTGAATATGTAAAATACAGTTCATGAATTAACTAAATAAAGCTCTTGCCACTTTTCCCAATGTATTTTCATTGTAGTGCGAGAGAAGTTAGACAAAATACTGACAATTGTAGAATTAAAACAAGAATTCCGTTGTGGATATAAGAACATAGTATTAAGACATTATATTGGTTTTCACTAATCTCAAAACTTTCTTAGCAAGCACATTAGTATTAGCATTAATATTTTGCTTATTTGCAGATTTTCATCTTGGTAGCACCTATTTGAACATGTCTTTTTCACCCTTTTGTCAGTAGTGTAACTGTTATGTCTATTTTCTTTGAGAAACATTGTTTTTATGTTGATGTATTTTTTGTTATTTAGAAAGAGCCAATATTAGAATTCGGAGCAATTTATACGGCAAAAGTCGTAGAAATCAGGGAAGTCGGAGTTATGGTACAGCTGTATCCCAGCATGCAGCCTGCTTTGATACATAACTCTCAGCTCGATCAGCGAAAGGTACGCACCTGTGGTTGAATTCTACCTAAACAATACTAAGTGATTAGTTCAGTTATTTATTTTTATGGCCAGTTTTGGTAACCATTACTGTTTGTACACATGACTTATAGAAAATTTTTGACACATATTAGACACTTAACGCTGAAAGTAAATCGAGTGAAAAAAACGCTATCAAAGGATTTATCATTTCAGGCCTTAGTCTTTGTAGGTTACTACATTAACCTAGAACAAATTCAATATTTTCTGGTTCGTTTTTGTAGTAATTTTTGTAAAAACATGGTGGCTGGCACAATTGGGTTAAGTTTCATTACATTTTCTTGAATTAAATGTAGTGTGATGAATCAATTAGATGTAGGCCATGTTGACTTTCTTGAGCTTTCAAGATGTTAGTTAACATTTCATCATTGTCGTAATCTTTGACCAGAGCACACTATGATTTCAGTATTTTGCCAACAACATTTATGTTGAAATTTATATAGCAGAATTTGAATGAATGAACATTTTTTATACTCGACTTCTTACTTATTTAGATCAACCATCCAAGTGCATTAGGTTTAAAAGTTGACCAGGAAATATCGGTCAAATATTTTGGGAGAGATCCTGTTAGTGGCCGAATGAGGTTGTCGAGGAAGGTGTTGCAGACACCGGCTCGCTCTGTAATCAGAAATCTTGGAGTGTCAATAAATACGGCTCAGACAACGGGACAGTAAGTTATGTGAGCATTTGCTGGTGTTTTATCTTCACGAAGACATGATTATGTGGCCCGACAGTGAGAAAGCTTAACATCAAAATAATATGTTTTCTGGTAAGTTATATCTTTGACTAATCTGTTGTTTACATTTTGCAGAACAAGCTGAATTTTCAATATTTTAATTGTAATCTCACTTTAAAGCAAGGTTATCTTTTCTTGCCCATCTGCCTGTAAAGATTTTATACTTTAACTGCTTGAATCCACTTGGCATATGGTGGTCCCATGTGTAGCTGATAGTTAAAAGATAGTTGATTAACAAGACTTCTAGTAAATCATGTATATTAATTCAAGCATTGCGCAATTACTGTGATTATTATCATTTTCATGATTTCTAACAAACTCAGATTGTTTTACTGTCGCTAATTAGCTAGAGTTGCTGAACGTGATTCAACACTTACATTGTTTTGCAATGTAGTTTCCTTTAAGTTATTTTGAATAACAACCACTTTCTGTATAGTGGCGCACTGATAATAGGTCTCACCGGCAATTTTTTGTTTTATGAAAGTTTTTGTTTTGCTAAAGTTATGAAAATGTAAAGCTCATTGAGTTTTCTTCATTCATAATCATCAGTCACGTTTGTGTCTGTATTTTTTTTAAATGCATACCATAATTTGCCTAAACTGATCTGAAAAACTGCAGCCATATTTTTAACTATAAAATTGTATATTATATTGTAAATATTTGTTAAATATTGTTACTTAATAAATGACCATGTTTCTATTATTGTTAAAACAGCCAAAATTTTATTGCTTTCATATTTTGGTCTTACATAGTGTATGTAAACTCTCGCATCTCGCAGTATGCTGTATACCACAGCACAGCAGCAGGTGAGAAGTTACGTATGTGAGCACATACTGACCACAAAGTTTTTAAACGTTTTGTAATGGACTGAAATTAAAAGGTTAATGCAACTGGAATTTCTGAGCCTAAAGAGCATTTTGATAGCCTTTTTGGCAGGTGCAATGTAATAAAATTTTAAAACTGACGTTAGTCAAGTAATGCAAAAAATTGATTTCTGCAGTGTGAAAATAAGAAGTTGCTGATAGGTGGATGAATTTTTTTATTTTCAGTTTTACTTTGAAACAAATTGAAACTCACTGTACTTTCAGAATGAATGATATAGTCGAATTTTATTCACTTGTGCTCTTACTAGTTTTTGGTTTTATAATTGAAATGATCAATTTTATTGGTCAGAAAGCTTGGCAGTTGTAAAAATTTGTGCTCAAATAAAGGGTGAACATTTCGAATCGAGGTAGTCTTACATGATAGCGAAAAATTGGGGCTACTGTACTTGGATATAATACAAATTAGTTTGGATACGGCTCGGTACTTAAAAATGAGTGACTACTAACAGTCTGTTGCACTTAGCTAAGCAGGGTATAATAAAATTCCTGGTGCAAATTATTTATGCACAATACCCTGTGATACATTCCTACTTGACTAGGAAGCTATCATTTTATGCAGGCGCATAATCAAGTTCAGCCTTCATTTACCATACATAATCAGGGGCATTGAGGTCACCATGTGACTCAATCCGAAATAATTCAATTTGCCCCATTTTCTTCTACATGATGTTTCATAGGTGTTGGCGGGTTGGGAGTACCTACTTCGCACTTGTGAACAATAGATTTCAAATGCAGTTGTGAATCATCACACTACTGACTTTAATAACTCTGTAAAAACATGAGGACAACAGTTTATCTAGTATCTAAATGCATCAGTTTATTCTGCAACAATAACCCTTTCAGAAAATGTATCTATGCACTCTGATTGGTCTTATATACATTGTTAGAATCTAAACAGTTTTACAATTTAACTACCTTATATACACAGATTAAATTCGTATCATATAGATTACCTTCTCATTCTCTTGATACACAGCGCAGGAGCAGCATTTTGTGCAATGCACGCAAAGAAATGAAGCTGCTATGCTATCAAAAAGAAATTCGCGTTTAAAAAAATAGCTAAATACATTGTCATAATGTACTCACAACACACATAATCAATACATTGTCATAATGTATTCAAACACACGTATAATCAACACATTGTCATAATGTATTCACAACACACGCTTAATCGTTTGTAACAGATAAATGAAATCATAAGTGCAGTAGAAGCATTCTGCTGTACGTTGCAAACAACAGAGTATCTAATAAATTTTTGGGCTGAGCAAGAAACAACAGTGGATATAATTAATGTAAAGAGTTAAAAAATAATCATTTCATCAGTATACTGTTTCTCCTCTCTTCTGACGATTCAAGAACTTACTAGCAATGCCAGCCAATTTTATCCGTCCTGTACAGAATTTTATCCTCTCTCTGTCACATTTTTGTTAGTCACTATTAATCAAAAGCTCCCATGTCTATTTTTTGTTGTGCACAAGGTATATCATTCAGAATAAATGTAATGCATAGTATTCCAGTGTGCCTAACTGGATGACTCACCACTTCACATTGCACACTTCAGCTTTTCTCACATGACAAAATCCTGTACGCTAGACAGATTTTGATATATTAAAATATCACTTATCTTTTGTGAACTGAATTGAATCCTCTGAATTCTATTCAGCATTAGTAATTAGTACAACATTATTTCTTTAGCGGGAACAGTAATGCACATCACTAACGCGCCAATTGCAAGCAGTCAATTGCAAGAACACTGAAATCAGTATCGTGAAGCTCGAATTAAGCGTTGAGGTCTGTAAGTTGTTCCGATTTCTCCCATTCAATATATGTGGGCCTAAGTACCATTACTTCTTCCGGACCAGTGACGACCTCCCACTTGTTGGCTTCACGTTTCAGCTTTATATGAATAGGCTTAACAAACATCTGATCAATGTCGTGATCGAGTTCATAGTCATGATGGGCTGACAGGTACCCCGGCAGTGTGGCCGGTATGAAAGATGAGTCCGACACTTGCACATAATGAAATAAGCGTTTCAGTTGCTCATAGCTGACAAACATAACAATGTTCCAAGAGCCAAGTCGCATGTAGGCTGGCAAGAACCTGGAAAAAACAAAAACCAATCATTAGTTCTGCCACTTCTAGGATTCCAATGATTTCCTCATACTGCAGACTTACCCGTGCTTCCTGATACTGCAAACTTACCTGGCAATTTCTTCATTTGTTTCTAGCACCAAAAAAATGGAATGTATATATGTCACTCGCACAAGTTATTGCCTTTACTGGTGACAGCAATTATAAAATATTCCATTTTCACATAATCTAAACAGAAGGAATCACTCACCCCTTGTAAAAAGTGAATATTCCCCTTTCTTTAAACATATTCATAGCACAGGCTAAGACTCCAGCATATTTTCCTGGTGGTGAATTCATGTACCTAGTTTTAACGACATCTATGGGTGAGGCAACAACAGTCGTGACGAAGCCGGCCACCAAAGCAGAGACAAAGTGACACGGCAGACGATCCTTCATGAGATTGTAAAGCAGAATGTTCTCTTTGACAATGTCGTAGACGACCACCTCTGAAGTGTTTACTACAGCATTTCTCGTCACGTTTGGAACACAACCTGAAAAAAGTGATACCTTATTTCACAGTCACAGCTAGCTGGTTATGCTACACTTGCAGCTACAGGGACCAATAACTTTCAGAAAATCTTTTTAAATTATACTTGCAGGATTCAAGCTCTGCTAAAAATAGTGAACCACAGCATACTAAAATGGGGTGTCAATACATCTTCAAGCCACTTAAAATGTCACTTATTGTGTTATAATGAACAATCTGATCTACAAGGTGGATAAATCGGACTGATACCTTTCCACAGCCCTCTCCTCACTCCTTCCTCTCTTAGGATGGTACGGTAAGCATTGAATGCACCGGTGTAACGAGCCGGACCCTTTCCTTTACTCTGCGCTTGCATGCGAATCTTCACTACATCAGTGGGCTGAGCAAACAAGACAGCCATACCACCTGTGCTGACACCTGCTGCTATTCGTAATGTAACACCAGGATTCGACGTTTTTCCAAAATCTGGAAAAAAACAGAAACACGCTTTGCAATGGCATATTGAATAAAAGTCTTTCTTTTACAAACCTTTGCTGATATCAATGTGGTAAAACATCTAAGCATCACACTTACTCTTCGAGTGACATTTCTTTTAAAAGCACTGCTAGTAGTGCATACCTTCTACACAGACACAAATATTGCAAAGCTCCTTATGAAATCAGATGCACATATTAAAAGTTGCACACAACGTAGTACTTACAATCTTTTAATAGACTATTATAGAATGTTTTGACATTATCGTATAGACCCACACGAACTGAGGCGAATGCCATCTGCCGCTGCAGACCAGCTGATATACCACTGTATAAGGCCTTTGGTCCTTCCTGTCTAACGATAGTGGTAATTGTTCCGAGCAAGCCTCGATACCTCATTGTGCCACCGCCTTCTCCCTGAACCTGTAAATAAAAACTGGCAAGTCACTTATACGTGTTTGAAGGATGAAGTCAGTGTGATGCCCAATGTCCCTATTTAACCTATTGCCAAGACATGCACTCTGAAATCTAAAACTGCAGTCTCAGATTGTACTAATTCCTCCCTCCTCTTTGACTGCTTGAAATTGCTTACTTAGGCTGGTGCTCACCTTTTGTGATGTCACCAATCATAGTGATGTCAGGGCACATATGCAAACTTGTAAAAATCTCATTTGCAGTCAGTAGTATTATTAAAGTCTACAAGGTAGGGCGCTTAACAGCCCTGCAACATTAGGCACTGCCAATAGTGAAACATAAAATCACATCTTTAGCAAAAACTATACGTTAGATTCAAAGACAAAATTTTAATGGTAGTAGATTACAAGAAAATTATTGCAATGTTTGTTGGCCCAATAGTTCCTATACTCCAAGAAAAAAGTCTTTGGACATCCCAAAGTCATCAAACGGCTTGCCTGTAATCTAACTTTTGCTGTGTCCAAAGGAATCGTTGCCAATTCAGCAATGCAACCACCCATTCCGGCAGCTACCATCCGAGCTCCGATAGCTAGTGGAGGTCCTGGTTGAGTACTTGAGCTTCCAACCATATTGGCGTTGTTGGTCTTTTGCGAAAGTCGGAAAAACAAACTTTTGTACAACGTTTATAAGAACTTGAGCAAGTATACAAAAATAAACCTGTAACAAAAAAGCATAGTACATTTAAATCTTAATGTGCGTGACATTGAGTAATGCTTTTAATCATGTACGTGTATTTAGAAGATTCACCAACTAACGACATGAAAAAAGTTTACACATTTGCACGATATCTAATGTCAATCACATAGCTTAGAAGAATTTTCTATTATATATTTAAAGTATTCTCAAATGCAAGATTGCCTAATATTGAAATACTGTAGTATTACAGGGTCTATATAATGTTTCTCCGGATCTACATAAAAACATTGTTCATGTGGGTTTCAATGTGCAACAGAACATTGTTCATGTGGGTTTCAATGTGCAACAATCTTCTCTAGTACATACTTGAATGAGCAGTTTATTCTGTACTTTTTGTAGAAGTAACGTCAGAAGTTTTCATGGTACCATTATGATTACAAACTAAACAATGAAATAGTAAATACTCACTGTTTGACTAGGAATTATGTGATCACAGAATATTTCTCAATTTCTGACTTTTGTAGTTTTCACAAATCAGGAGGTCTAATATTGCTGCTCTTTCTGTATGGTGAAGCACGAGCGCTACTTTTTCGCTTGGGATTGTTTGTCACGTGTTGATCAGGAACTGTGGTACTTATTTCCATTTAACTGCCAGTCGACTCAAAGCACAACAAGCTCAACTTTCAAGATCTGAAACAACATTACAGAGATGATAGATGTGTAGTAAATTTTATTTTTGGCATTATAAAGCTTAGGGTGTTACACCATAAATTACGTTTGAAAAGCTAAAGATGATGTAGATAGAATCTGCACGCTCTGTTGTGCTTTTTATTCAATGATTTCTCTGCTATTATTTACCTTTTTTAGAAATTTTAGAGTTTTAGAAATTTAGTATCTTTGTACGTTTATCTTGTACATGTATTTGTGTGTTTATGCTTCTTAAATAATTGTTTCTGATTACGAGTGACAGATTTTACAGAACCAAAATTTGTTGGTGAACTGACAAAATATCGACTTGTAACTGCTAAGTATTAAATACTCTACAGTTATACCTGAGAAGTTGTTATAAAACAATAGTATCTTTGGAAAGTTGGGCATTATTTTATATTCTCAGATCATTTATTCCAAAGAAACCATATACCTGTTTTAGGAAAATAACTTGCATTTTTTATATTTCATAGTCATTTCCCAACTTCCTTAGAAGGAACAGGACAGAATATACTGACATATAATAAGTGTGTCTACACATTAGGAAGTGATTACGAAATTGGAATAAATAGCCATGTCTTTGCTTAAGTGAGCGCAGGCAGTTATTTTCACATTAGGAATTCCTTCCATTTTGTGCGGCACATTCTATTTACAAGCACATTTATGTGCGGTTTAACAAATTGGCTATCCATGATATTGGATACACTAAGCTGACCACACAAGCATTTTCTGTAGCCAGCACCCTAGACCATCAGGTTGGATATTTACAGACTTATAACAGTTTGTATGTAGACGTAGCTGACAAGTCTGTCATGTGCTCACATGCTTAACATCACAATAAGGAACTTCTTAAGACCTAGATAGATGTAGACTCGGCAATCGGCTGCACTGCTGCTGGAGTAAATAAAAGCACTGTTTTCGGCGCTAGATGGCGACATAGTGATAGTTCAGTAATGAATGTTCAAGCAGAATGTGAGTAAGGTATCTGAGGCAACTTGTCTAAAAATAGACCACAACTTTATGCTTTGGAGTATTGCCTATAGAATACATTAGTGAGTACCAGCGTCCGAATACTGCGAATAGTACGTGGAATGCGCTGTTAACAGCTGCTATAGCTTACATAGTAAACAAAGAACAGAGTCTTTCCAGGATAATTTATATATTACAGCTATGCCAAGACAATAGTACGCGTAAAAACACAATTGTACTAACGCCACAGAACTCTGTGTCACATGAATAGTCGTAGATTGTTGGTTTTTTTTCAGTTTTTGAGGTACCATCTTCTTAATGCTGCTACAGCAAGCGAGCACAACACCAAAAGAACAGTATTTTTTCTGCGAATATTTTGCATAATTATAAAGTACACGCTGAGAACTTCTGTTCACGATAGCGGTATAAAATTACAGTTCTGGGTGTTTTTGCATATTATAAGTATAACCCGAACAACAATACACGAGTTCGTTTGTAATAACCAGGTTATCTACAAGCAGTACAGGCCTAAATTACCGTAGATTAAATGATACGACTTTTATATTATAAGTCAAAGCAATACTGCTTAATGGTTTGTACAAAAAAGTGGAGGGAGTATCTTTCATTTCAAGCTGTACACATTGCTTAATTATCCAGCAAATTCTGCAACTACTACGCTCAAAATCATTTATTCATGAAAATAACTAGTGAATCGAATACGAATTCGGTCTATCAACAAAAAATGATGCACATCGTCGCCTTTAGCACATTCTTGCAATACACAGTACTCAATTTTTTGCAACCAGTTTGCCATTTAGCCTCTGGTCACATACACCGTGAAAAAAAACAAGGACGAGAGCTAAAAGTTCAGTTTCAGGAATACCCAGGTATCGCGCGTGACTATGAAAACCAGCATGCAGCTGTGCGTAACGAAATAAATACATTATTATTAAGGAACCAGTCGCCGGGGCTTAAAAACAAGTAAAAATGTGCCTGTTTGTGGCTACCCCAGTCCTATATCTGTCACCTTTTGCATTTTATCGACCAAGTTAGAAAAAGTCAGTATCACGATAATCGCCAGCAAAACAGAGTTCTTGGTTTGAATCGGGTTTCTGCCTATTTTTCTTGCTCAGTCTTTGCATCTTCATGCAGGATAATGTAACGCCCATGATTCAAGCTAGTCTACGTGTAAGATAGTACTAAGAATATAATGTAATTGATAATAATTAAATGGTAGTATCATACAATTTCCTTTGTGTTCAAAATTTGTTTCGATTTTTTTATTAATTAACAAATTTTAAGAAGTTTAATAATTTGAAAATAGCATATCAAGTAGTCTGCATGGGCATTTTAGCTGTAAAATGGTACACGAATTGCGTCAGATACTTCATTATTTTTAGGTTTGGAATTTTTATGTAGCGACCGCGCTACCTGTGTAAACCAATCCATCTGAATTGCACGTGCGCCAACTTTTTATTTATGCGTGTTGCTAGAAATCAATTACAAAATAACTTTTGCATGTAGGCCTACGACTTGTAAATGGGTGTCAAAAAATCATTTAAAACAGAGATTATTTCGCTTTGTGTAAGGCTTCAGACTTTGAGTATACGTATACCCGATTTATTCCGACAATGTTAAGGGGCACAAGCGTCGAAACTCCTTAGACGCTCGAGAACATTTAAATGTTATTTTTCGATAAAAGTATTTTTCAATGAATTTTAAGCGAGGTTGGAACTTAGACTTTCATAGGCAATGGCAAAAACTGATTTCAAAACTTACCTGCAACAAACGTTTCCAATCCAATCCGGAAACACGATATGACCACTGTTCCTCTCTAGTCCTCTAACCTACACCTTTCACCACACGTAACAAATGCAAGTCAAAACAGCTGAACTGATAGCCATGCCCTATATTTTCGCTGATGTACAGCTGTCAACAGGGGTGTGTCTCCAGCAGCCAATCACGGGCCAGGGATTCGTGGTGTGTTTGGTGGTTATTTGTTTCAAGGCCAAAAATACGACAAAATGTGCGCAGTGGTGATCATCAACAAGGAAAGCAGAGTCGAAATCCGCGCAATTTTTGCGGAGGTCCGGAGTTTGGACGGACTTTAAATGGAACGAGGACATTAATCACGTTACAGATTTACAAAAGTGGCTAGTCGCGGATTTCGCGGACTCAGCAACAATATGCACAAAAGATTAAGCAATAATAATTTTTTACTCGTTTTGGGGGAATGCTGTACACAATCACTACAATGTGTGTAGGTCAATGCGGTGTGGTACGGATCTGGTGCAGAGGTTTATATTATGTAGAATCGGATGTCCGCGGAGAAAAAAACCGACTTCGGTAACCTTTGATGTACATACAGTCCACGAAACTCGGCAGGAAAAGCATGAGTTTGAGGACTTGAGGTTAATGAATCAAATTTGCCAACATGAGGCCACAAAATGGTCAGAGGAAAAGTTTCGTAAAATTGCTAATTAACATCGTAACATTTCTCATCTAACTTTTATAATATAAGCAAATACATTCACCTATAATATTATTTGTTTTCTTGTAAATTTGCAACTTTTGATGCTTACTAAAATTCATATCAAAACTTTGCATTGAATTACAGTTGCATAAATATTTCACACACACGTGATGCTAGTTTTTCACACAAGGATACTAGTGCTACTCTGCTAGTGAGGAATTGTGGGGAATAAAGTCCAAATTTACTGGTAAAATTAGTCGGGTACCTGTAACATTAATTTTTAAACTTACTGAACGTAAATTGCACGCCTCAATAACAATCATAAATTCAGTATTAACAATGTATTTTCTTGAGATTTGTATCAAATTTTCATAACATAAGCTGCTCATAACAACAAGGAGACCATTTTTCTTCATATCTGACAGTAGTATTTAGTAATCTGCTATTCGCGGACAATAGCAGTACTGAAAATTTATAATTAGGAACTATTGCTTCCAGTTTATATTATTTATTCATGATTCAGGATTTATATTAATTAAGGTTTTAATGTTTAAAGTCACTTTGACCTATCAGTAGACCTAGCTTTGCTACTCGCGTACATGTGTATACAATAACACGATGTTGTGCGCAATGTGCACGTGTTTGCTTGCGCAGTAAAAACAACCAGTGCAAAAAATTTATATCGCCGAGTATCAAAGTTCAACGAAATGTCAGGCCTGCGATTACGTTGCGACAAAATTGAGCACCGGAAAATAAATATAATTGATATATTTGATGCAAACATTTTTATTTGTAGGAAGTAGACGCGCATTAATTTACTAAAGCTTGAATTTGAATTTAGCTGTGCAGAAAGTACTGGGCACATTCTTGGTGCGTATACTGCTGTAGCGGATAGCCCTATAGGCTGAATAGGCTGAAGCCTAAGGCCCGGGATCAAAAGGGGCCCGGCAAAATAAAACGAAATTTTTTTTTGTAAAAAAAATAAATTGACAAAAGAGCAAGGGGCTCTTTTTTTCAAAAGTCAGTCACTATATTTCAAATCGGGTTTACACAAATCAAGTTTACACAATTTAAGTTTACACAATTCAAGTTTACACAATTCAAGTTTACACAATTTAAGTTTACACAATTCACGTTTACACAGTTTAAGTTTAAGTTCAAAATTTCAGTTTCCGAATTTTTCTGGGGGCAAAGTCATTTATAATTTCTGAAAAGTCCATTTTATCACAATCGGTGGGCAAAAACTCACAAAATTAAACAAACTTATAAACGACGAGAGCTCCACAAAAACACGTCAGCTCAGCAGTGTAGCATCATTTAAAAGGCCCGTTCCAAGCTCAAGCCTAAGGCCCATAAAATCATAATCCGCCGCTGGTATACTGTACTACTATGTGCGTCAATGTATAATATGCACATATACATGAACATTATTCCTTGCAATGACGTCAAAATGCGGTGCCATCTTCCTGTTTCAGAGTAATGTATCAAATTCAATTCTACTCCACCACTTTCTTCGATATTCAGTCTCAAGTTTCATAACCTGTAAGAGAATTTGAACATTTTTGAAATTGGACTCTAGCTGACTTAATAGTTTTTTTTTCATTTTATGTAGAATAATTAATGCATGCACATGTTGACCATACAACTAGATTATACTCGAGCACCCGGTCGTCCATCGATCGGTCGCCAATCGGTCAGTGCATAGCGGCTGATATTAAGGCGGCTAACAGATGAACTGAGTCTGACCCAAGTATACCACACTATCAATGATAGTGGAAAGCATCCAAACCGAAGGTCAGTGGTCCGACTGATGGGTCTGACGGTCAGTAAATTTCCACGATGACTACACCCAGTCACTCGGCAGTAGAATTTTTTTATGTGTAGATGTTCCGAATTAAACTTTAAGTTGCATAAGCACTGTAATTACACAATTAATTACATAAATAATTAACAATGCAATGCAAAAAACTGCAATGATTTTTCTTTTTTATGTGACGTAATTATGCACTTTTGGGAACACATCAGGCGAATAACTCAGTTGCAACGGGTAAGTTGGTGCCAGAAGTTAAGCACCACGAAAACCAGACAGTAAATAAATGGTTGACCATTGACAAAACTGCCCCTGGGCACCATACTTTCCAGTTCTCAGCCATTTACTTTGGTGAGCGACGATCTAAGACAGCTTTGTCAGTTCATTGTCTCATCTTAAGAACATTATCCTGATAACATGTTAGATTCTGGCCTCTCCACAACTTTGCACATTAAATATGCCCTATCGTTGAGTACTGGATACCAGCTTGCAGAATACAGTATATAATGGCTAAGCCTAGGAAGCTGTGCAAGCAAATACGTCAACCGTGTAAAAACTTTATTGACAGCAGAAACTATCAAGACCTCCAAAAATAAACTCACCAGTCCCAGCACCCAAGGACTCATAAGGAACAGCGAGATAGACACCCGGGCTCATCTAACACTCGATCAGCTGGGTCTAAATTAATTAGCAAATTTCTGGGTTAGCCTCTCTCAGTTAGTCAGACAAACATTGAACTGCCCTTGATAAAGAATCCGCTTGTTGAAATTTGTTTCTGAGATTCGCCCTTTTTCATCATCGGTTGACATTTCGTCGAATACTTAAAATACACGTCCCATCTAACTCAGCTGCTACAATCTGAAGTATTTGTGACAGTTTTTAGCGTGATTAAAATTTTGCGTTAAGTCCACCTTTTTGCGTCCAGATAAATTAAGAGGGTAGTCCTGAATATAAGCTTTTAAAAAAATTGTAAAGTACACATACGTGTCTACATAGACGGTATTTTTGTGATGTTTCAGTTTCGCCTTCCAGAAGACCGAATTCACTTAGGTTGTAAGGGCTTGTTTACAAAAACCACTGCTTGTCACGCGGACGGCTTCATTTTGATGACGTCACACGGACATGTGATGCTGTCTAAGAAGCTACAGATCCACAGTTCCGGTTGAACTGTCTTGCTAAAATGCTAATGTGGTATGCCAAAGTAATAAAAAACGTTAAAACTTGTTTAACTACTTTTTTAACCTCGGAGCAAAATAATAATTGTAATACCAACTATGCATCAACATGTGTCATGTTTTCATCGAGATTACGCTTGTAATAGTTGATAAATATTTTAGCTTCATGTCGAAATAGCGTGGACAACAATTTCCCGCTCTCTCTTAACATGATAAATGATTCAAAACCATGGTTTTTCGCCACCCCGTCTCAATATAATTATACTGAATTGTGTAAGAGTAAACATTGTGCACTGTATATGTGTATGAGCTGAAGCAAAAAAGCTAAATCTACCTTTAGATATAATTACTGTTGTAAATAATAATTATTTAAGTAATGCCTACATTGTGGTGGGTACGTCAGCATTTGCTAATACAAGCTACATAATGACCCGTAAGCTGATCATATGAAGACTTCTCCGGACAATTTTTAGTAGTTTTGCTTTCGTTAGATTGTCGTGTTACTTGCACACAGGGGTATGTATATGTTATTAAATTCACCAGTGCAATTCTCCGATCTTATAATCACGTTGCAATTTAACCCATGAAAAGTAACCACATTTTCACTGGCTTAGTAACTTAGTAACACTGTTAGTAGATAGCAGCACAGATGTTCTGTTGCATTGTTGAGCTAAAACAGCCTTTTGTACACTTTCCCAAACCAGACGCTACTACTACTTAAATTTTTATGAAGAAAAAAAATCCACCCTGCATTTGTAAAATAGCGGAATGCAGATTATCACATATTTTACCAGACAAATTCTCCTTGATGCTGTCAGCCACTGTTATGCCAAATATGAGGCTGGACCCAGTTATCACAAGAGCAACTGAATCGTTATTCGTTAAACAACCACGAACAGATCTGTTCATATCCGACCATTTGACAGTTCTGTGTACATTGATTTTTATAAAGCATCGACGTCACAAAAACAATAAACTATAGGAAAATCAAATCAATAAACACGCAGTTTTTCAAGGAAGACTTAAAAAGTTCTGGAATTCAAGGCATAGATACTAATAACATAGATGCTAATTTTTTAATTGAAAAACACAATTCAATGCTGCGCAGTCTTCTCGACAGGCATGCGCCTCTAAAAACTAGGTCGTATATGGTTCGTCCCAGTCAACTATGGTTCACCAGTGAGATTAAAGATGAGACAAGGGAAAGACGCAGACGTGAGAGAAAATGGAGAAGGACCAAGAGTGCAACTGACTTTGCTACCTTCCAACAACAAAAAGCGTTAGTTATCGATAAAATATCGTTAGCTAAAAATGCATATTTCACTGATTTAATTCACGAGAATAGTCATGATCAGAAAGCATTGTTTCAAACAACAAAGTCATTGTTTAATCAGAAGAAAGATACGCCACTATTTTTGATGATCATGATGATTCGTCAATGCAGCCAGTTTTTTGAAGAAAAGATAGCCAATATTAGCAATGCAATAAATATCGCGCATTCAGCAGATTTACTTTCGGAAAACAGCCAGACTTGACCAACTTCTGATCCTGATTTCATAAACTTTCAACTCTTAGTTATCTCTGATGTTGAAAAAATGATAACTAGCTTACCTGCTAAATCATCTGAGGTGGATCCCATTCCAACAAATCTTGTAAAATCCTGTTTAAATGAGTTTTCTGAGCTTATCTCCTATTTTAACATCGGTTATAAATTTGTCATTCAAAACAGGTTATTTTCCGGCGAGTTGCAAAAATGCTATTATTCGTCCACTGATTAAGAAAAATAATCTCGAACCTGTATTCAAAAATAATCGTCCTGTCCTTAATCTGTCTTTTGTCACCAAACTATAGAGAAACCATTGCTAATCAGTTAACGTCTTATCTCAACTCTCACGACCTTATGGAATCTATGCAATCTGCATATCGTGCTAATCATAGAAGTGAAACTGCGTTATTGAAAGTCAAAACTGATGTTTTAAATTCAATGGACAAAGGATTAACCGTTGCACTTGTAATGTTGGATTTGTCATTTCACACTGTGGACCATGAAGTGCTTCTGAATGGACTTCACAGCAGGTGTCATATAACTGGCACGGCACTTAATCTAATTAGGTCTGATAGAAAACAGTCACTCAGTACTAAAGGGACTAGGTCTCCTGAAGTGATTCAGAAATGGGGTATCCCACGGGGATCTGTTTTGGGCCCTATGCTTACTTCCATTTACACGGCACCACTTGGTGATATTCTAAGGTCCCATGGTGTTGCATTCCATTGCATGTCGTCTGCATAATGTTGCAATAGAAACCAGCAATTCGGATGATAGTAACTCGTCACGGGAAATTCTGGAAAACTGTGTATCTGAAATCCGTGTTTGCATGTCAAATAATATTCTAAAACTAAATGATGAAAAAACGGATATGATTATTTTTGGAACTCGACATCAACTTTCAAAAATTAGTCAATTCTCCATTGTGGTTGGCAAAAATCGTATCGAGATATCTAGTAGTGTTAGAAATCTTGGTGTAATTATGGACGATTGTCTATCTTCACATTAATCTATTTTCACGCTATCTTCACGATGGCCCATCACGTTAACAGTGCTTGTAAATCTTCATATTTTTAACTGCGAAATATATCAAAAATTAGAACAATTCTCACGAAAGATACTTGTGAAATCCTAGTGCTTGCTTTTGTTAGTTCCCGACTGGTTTACTGCGATAGTTTATTATGGTCTTCCACTTTACCAAATTCAAAAGCTTCAACGCGTCCACAATTCAGCTGCTAGGTTAATCACTCGCTGTCGGAAATTTGATTATATCACACCAATACTCAGAGAAATGCGCTGGTTGCCTATTGAGTACAGCATTGAATTTAAAATAAATTTGATAACTTACAAAGCAATCAATGATCTGGCCCCTACTTACATATCAGACCTTCTTAAACTATGCGTCCCTCGCAGAGCATTAAGATTTGGCTCAAATAGAAGTAATCTTGAATCTAAATTTTCTGTGCTTTTAATATTTTTCCATTTTTGTCATATTCAATGTACTTTTAATCAATCAATGTGCCATTGTCTTAAATATCTTATGAATTAATATTTTCTAGTAATTTTGATGATCTTTTATTTGTAAGATGCATTTGATCATCATGTAAAATGCATTAAAAATTTTCAATAAATTATTATTAAATTATTATGTGTTTTTGGTCTAGTTTTTGTGCGTACATTGGAACAAACAAAAGCTTGGTGAATCTGGAAACAGTGACTGTGAAATATTATTGCACAATGTCAAATTATGTTAACTATCTAAACAGAACCACGGCTAAACTGCTTCTCTAAACGCATTTCGAATTTCCGTAAATAGGTATTCAACACTGAATGACATAATGTACTTAATATAATTGATTGTGGCAGGATCGGAATCCAGTTTACTTTTTATACAGTTCAATACAAGCCGAGATACTCAGTAACAACGCCTACTTGAAGTAGAGTGTTGTGGGAACTGGTGGCTGGACTGGAATCTACCTCATTACCAAGAATAATTCTCTAAGGTGAGACACTGAACTGCAAATGTTATGTGCAGATACCTATACATCCTCACTTAACAAACTTTATACTATACAAATTGCATTATCTTATACTCATTGCTTCATACAATAAAATAAATATTTAGGATTTGCAAATTTACTAGGTAAACAGTATGTCATATGATGGTATCCAAAACTGCTACAATACTAGTGGTATGTAGGTTACACATGACAGTTCATATTTACACCAAATGTCTCAAGTTCAAAGGTCTGCTATGTTTAACATCATTAAGACTTCTTAGGTACACCTTAATTTTCAAGAAAAGTTGTGCGACCATACAAGCTCCTTACTATGAGTTACAAAGAAATAACATGCTTAATCCTTGTTCCATGGTACTAAAAAATTTAACCCCCAGTTTTCTGCTTATTTACAGTGTCGTGCAATTTAGTCACATGCATTAGAAAAAAATATGGTAAAGAGCAATGCCACATTATATTTCAGGATTACTTCATCACAATTATTATTATTATTGTTGCAATGTTTATTGTAAATGACACATGTGTAGTAAGTAAAGCAATAGCGGTATGTTTCTCAGGTTCTCTGTCACCATTAATTATATAAAATAAATCAAAGTCAAAGACAAAAACTGCTGTGATCTCTTCTCCACGCAGTATGTCGTTGTGCAAAAACCCAAAAGAGTCAGGGCCCACTATTAATGTAGATTCGTGGAATTAATGTAGCAGGAATCTAACTCATTGTGAAGGGTTCTCTTCTAGAATCAAAAACTAAGCTGACAGAGGTGTTTTAAATATGTTTGGATGTATATATTACATGTGCTTTCTCAACGAGAAATACTGATGTAAGCAGAAACCACCTAGAAGCAGTTCTCTTGGTGGTCACCAATCATTTCCCTTCCCCAAATCTAGTGGTAGTCCATTTTACACACACGCACGCACGCACACACACACACACACGCACACACACACACCTTATTCGTAAAAGCAAGTGCACTGTAACTTGGCCAGGTTTGTTGCCTCTATTCACACCTATCCAGCAAATAATCTTTCACGGAAACCTATCTACGCTAACCATGGTACAGACTTTGTACAGATGCATCAAAACCGTAATTACTGGACATTCAATAAACTGGATTGCCATGCATTATTGTGAAATGAGAAGCCTGAAATACACATTCATCTTGTACAAGAATTTTGCATCAACTGATTATAATTAACATAACGCGTGTGAATGCCGCCCCCAGACTTTGGCAACAACAACAACTTGATTTTTGTACATTATAAATTATATACTCCTATTATCTAACGAAAATAAAACCAAGTGACAATTAATTGGCTTATTATACGTCATCCTTATTTGCCATAGCAAATAAATTATGCAAAAGAAGAAAAACTAACAAGAAATAATTACAGACTCATTTGTTCATTTTCAAACATGTACATTACTCAAAGGACTAGAACATCCAGCATTTCAACAAATCTTCTTTTATAAATATAATTAAGCCATTATAAAGGCAAAAGGAATAATTTTACCAACGGATCTTGGAATTCCATTATAAAGTAGTGTAATGTACTGACAGACACATGGTTAGGGTAACAAGAGAAATTATGAGATGAACTTCACACTTCACATGCTTTGCTTTTACACAAAAAAAACTTACAACTTATCACTTATAACACGCTTTCATGGTACTTTTCACAATTATACTGATTTACTAGTTACTATTAAAACACAAACACTTTGTTATAATGTCCTTATGAAGTTGTTGTTAGTGTTGTTGCTCAGGTATGTAACTGCAAGTGAGAAAATCACCCATTAATTATATTAATGAAGTTAATGAGCTCCATAGTTAAGAATTAAGATTAAATAGGTCAAAGTTACAACGTTTTCTTGTTTCTTACAGTAAATCAATCTCTCACACAAAAACTGATTAATAAATTAACGGAACGGCCAGTAAGGCATATTCATGGGTTACTTGATAACACGGTGGCACCGCCTGCTGACAGATAATTGCATTACAAAAAATTATTTAGTGGTTCAACGTGCATAACACACTTGCAGTACACCACAGCACAGTTGTTTGATGGCAAGCATTTTACAACAAACTAATCATCAAAAGTAATTAGTCAATTAAAAATTGATTCTACTAATTCTTGTAAACCACTTCTCATTTACACAACCATTTCCGAAATAGATCTTGCAACTTTCTAGCTTTCTAGAGGAAATCATTAGCTGTTAGAATGCACTACCATCAAGAAAGTATGTCACATAATCACTTATTAGAAACCTTTAAAAAAGACTGAGCACATAAAATGCCGTGAATAACTGCGAAGTTGACAACAGTATAGAATTAGAAGTTAAACATTTCTTGAATAAAAGCAATTTATAGTCAATGCTTTGTGCCAATAGCGGGTATTACAAATAAATATAGGCATACGGAACACTCATTTAGCGCTTTTCAGTAAACAATGCAGTATACACGTAAGAGAAGGTTATCTACTTGTAAATAGACAATAAGTTGCCGATGTGCAACATTTAGTGATTATAAAGCTAATACATATTTTATAAGGTGAGAGTTCAAGCAAACTGAGAATTAATGTATTTTCTTAAAACCAGATGCTAATCAGAGAGAAGTTTAACTTTAAAAACAAAGCTTTTTTAAATTCAATTGCACTCACTATACTGCACCGGAGCTGCTGACCACTGGCTAAGCCTAGCCAGCTCTACATATTGAGACTAAAATTGTGGCGAAATGCAGTTAGACAACCTATGTCTATGCAGGATTTAAAGATTTAGTGAGATGAAGATTAAGAGGTTAATAACTTCGCATAAGCACAATGAAATATTTTGCTCCAATAGTTTATAAACAATGAGGCAAAATGGTTAACCATTGTTTTACTCAGATGAATTGCATGAATCAAATTTAATCAACAATTTGTAAAGCTGTTTAAACAGAAATCTAACTCTGGATGACATGTGAGGCGTAGATTCAAGCACCATGCTGCTTTTACTATATTCATGGCAAAATGAAAGTGTGTAAAAGAGTTGCGAAAGCAGCAATGTGGATGCAATGTTTAAGAAATCTAATGCTATTGCAGTATGTTTTAAACACAGTGCTGTCACCTAGTTACTGTTGTCATGGCGATCACCTCGTTTCCATGGAAAGCTTGATAGCTGCCTGCAGCATCTCATCTTCACTCATTTCACTAACTGTAAGGAAAGTACAATAAATTATGTACAAATACATAACAAATTCTAATATAGAGCTTAAAAATTGGTCCTATTTAAGTAAGCGTTTAAAACAGCATGTTACAGATCTTTATAAAAGAACAACAATGCCCAAACTCTCACCTTTCCTAGGTTCCCGTTGACTCAATGGTGCCCCAACAGTGCTACCACCACTCTCTGACCCTGAAGAACTTGCCAGGGATGAGCTCTGTAAATTGTCTAGAAATGCTTGTCGTCTCCGTCGTACATCTGCAGCAGCCGACTTTGGAGACAATTCTACCTCTGGCTCAGCATTGATGGCAAATGGTGCCGGATGTGAGGATGAGGAAGCTGGAGCTTGTGCATCCAAGAGTCCGCTACCTGCAAAAGGCAAACATATGAATCCCCATTATATTCATCCACAACAACAACAACAGTAATGGCTATCCAGACCATTTTTCTGTAAAACTACAATAAGAATACAATACAATACAAAACTGTAATAAAATATATGACTACTATGTTAGTTTTTTACCAAAGAAAAAAATATTAGTGCTGCAAATGCTGGACACTTAATACAGAACATCTTATAAGTGAATGTAAAAATCTAGCTAACTAGAATAATATAAAGATCAATAGCAAAAAGCTTAGCAGAAACTGGCATTGGTATATAATAATATTTAATTCAACATCTAATGTGTGAAATACCCTCCATGCTCAGAGCCACTGCGGCTTTCAGATCTTCAGCCTCTTGATCTTCTAAAGCGGCTCGGCTCAATTCTAGTGCTTTAGCTAGGTCATCCTAGTAAAAAGTAATAATGAACAGTATATAATAGAACAGAATAACGGTAAAATATGGACTAGCATAGAACGTAAAGGAAGAACATGAATATAGTAACAACATCTTTCAATATGTTCGACCTTTTCTTCTCTTGCTTACAGCTGCCTTGGACCAGCTCAGCTCATCCTCGCCTCATACATGTTCCATTTCTCATCACACGCTTTACTTCAAAAGTTTACTCGTTAATTCTACTATTTTTGTCCAATTGTCTTTTTATCCATTTTAAAACAAAATATTTTCATATATTTTACTCTGCCTGTTTTTGACAAATGCAATCATGAAACTGTGTAAAAATATACACACGATAATTATGATCTAATGACAAATGCTAAGCGAAAACAATACCCAACTGGTTTTATTTGCTGTTGTCCATCATCACTGCTCCCAGTTGAGACAGGACGCAATAATTTAGGCTTTATAGTCTGAACTGCAGGCGTGACTTTTAATAATTGATCAGCTTCACAGTCTGGTAAAATTCCATTTACAATGAATATTGAGTAACCTAGAATTAAAGTCGAGGCTTAGAATCAATTTTAGGAAGTGGCTGGACCAAATGCACCTGTTTAATCCCAGATTCCACTATTTCATAAAATCAAATTTTTAAAATAAGTTTAGTTTTCAAATAAAACACTTCAATAACTGATTAATTAAATCTTTAAATTGTGCTACACACAAAGCATAATATGTAATTTTATATAGCTCGGTTTGGTATAGTATAATTCTATGGCATAGTTTATTTTTAGCTAAAACTCAAAGTTAGTAGTAATGGAAAAATTTTAAATAAAAACCAGATAATGCTACTACCCGGGGCTAACGACATTGTGTCAAAATGGCTCTAATTTGTTTATGAGGGAAAGAAAAAGAACAGCATTAGCAAACTCCTATGGAACATTAGAGAGAAAGGGCTGGTGTTGACGTTGCTAATCTGTCACTTACCTGCATTTTTTTCCAACAGTGATCAGGTATTAAATAGAAGTGAATTCAGAAAAAGTCAAGAAATGGTATCCAACTGAAAAAATCTCGTGAGTGGGTTCAACCCTTACACTGTAAGTCAGTACCCAGTGATGACATCATCATACAGTAAATAGATGAGGTGCTAACTTATAACAAGCTTACCTTCCTGTTGCAGCTGAACTAATAACATGGATAAGTAAGTATCACTAATTAGCTCTGGTCCCGTGAGTAACGAGTTCAAATTAAACCATTGATAACCGAGTTTCCTAATCGTCAACCAGTGGTCTTTGAAATTGCATATAAATGCAGTTTGATCACTGAAACGACAACAATTAGTAGTTGGGTGCATCAACAAAATCCTGCACATGACAAACTGGTACCAATTCAATTAGTGCATATACTGGCATATACAAATGTGAAAATAGGCGGCTTAAGAAAATAAGTTTTTAAACAACTTAAATATTTCACATACCTTGTAATTTGCATTATCATTGTTTTACACCGGCCTTTCATTCCCCTTGTTGCCTATTATTATCTTGCACCTTTTACAGTTTTTCTTTACATTTTGCTTTTCTGTTCACGTCTGTCCAAGTTCGTCTTTATGGTCTCATTTTATCATTTCAATACTTTTCTTTGTTTGTTAATTGTACATACTTTGCAATGTATGTAGTTCATTTGAGTATGAATGTGGCATTACGGAAGTAATAAACTAAACTAAAACTAAAATACCAACTACAGCTACCTAAAATACCTACTATTTTAAAGCAAATTTTGTGACTTGCACTGACACAGGATTCATACTATCATATAAGGCAACACATTCGTGATCATAATGTTGATTGTAATAACTTAATAAACTGCATTGTGGCTTTTGTTTCGAAAATTTACTAGCAAAAAGGCAAATGGCATTGTGTGTTCTAGGAACGTTAACAGAAATCGAAAACAAAACAGCAAGAGTTATTACTTACACAGGATTACATTGTGCAAGCAGAGCTGCTGGACATTGGCTATTGAATGGTATCAATTCTAGCTCCCACACTCTTAATGCTGCACTCAGAACTTGTATAGAAAAGTAGCCGCTGTCGTCCATATTCCCGGAAGGTTGCTAATAAACCAAAACTGGCAATTAAAACAAGACATAACTAGTGTCAAATTTTACACTACAGCAAGCTCTTTCATTAAAAAATCACCATTTAAACTTGAAAAGGTAATTTTGCTGTACTGCTACAAATGTTTTTGCAACAGAACCCAATAATTTTTTTTATACCAAGACTATAAAAAAATTTAGGAGTCATTTTGGTAAACCTCCATTTTCAAGTTAAATAGGTAATTTTATCATTGCCTTTGTCGGACATGAAGGCTTCTGATTTGTTATTTTAAAAGTTATTTAGTCGAAAATTTGGGAGACCTAGACGGTGCTTAAATTGTACCCCAAATCTAATCTTCGTTTCCCGGATTCAAACAAATGAAATTATTAGTAACTGCATCTTTCTAATTAGTTGTAGTGTTTAGCTGAAGAAAAACCAAGAACAGGATATTAAAATATGCACATAATTAAGCAGAATTACATAATGATATTTACAATGATTGAGATGATTAAGAAGATTAGTTACACTTGTATGACAACAGTTTTTGACCTATTATATGCTAACAATAAATGGCCTAGCTACGTTTTAGTAAAATAAAATTAGTACATGATATGACAAACATATCTATTAGAAAGTACATTATAATTTAAACATCTGCAATACTACACATTATAACGGTAGGCCATACCTAGTATATCCTTAAT
This sequence comes from Tubiluchus corallicola, assembly GCA_030141605.1. Lineage (NCBI taxonomy): Eukaryota > Metazoa > Priapulida > Priapulimorpha > Priapulimorphida > Tubiluchidae > Tubiluchus > Tubiluchus corallicola. The sequence goes on from JAQGDQ010000028.1 coordinate 1,056,819, forward strand.
AAGGAGCCTCCGGGAGATTACGCAGCTGGGCAAGCTACTATGTTAACTCAATCTAATACAGGTTTTTAACATATTTTATAGACTTCAGAAGAATCAGAAATACAAATAGATAGTTCATTTAACGGGTAATTAGGCAGAAAGCCAAGTAACACCATCTAGGACTTACTCATGTAGAAAAGTTGTATGTTCACTAATGAACCTGTATGCTGGTGCAGATCCAGGCAACAATGATAAGCAATAAGAATAAATACCGTGCCTCGAGACACTCCATACTGGCACATTTCTTGATAGCTTTTATGGCATTTTTTCTATATTTAGCTGTAGTATAATTTTTATTTGTTAATGAATTTGCTACCCCACACCAAAAACAAAGACTGGTAAAATATAACGTTTTTAAATATCCCTTTTGCCAAGTAGCGCAGATTTAACTTCAAAGCAGTACAGAATGTTTTTGTAAATAAAGTCTCATATATTAATCTTATATTGTCATACCTCCAAAAATTTCTGAAAGTCTTCAGAATGTGAGCCTCCTTCTGCCATCCGTGCTCGCTCAGCTTCGTCTAACTGCTCTGCAAATGTTGCTAAGTCGACAGCGGTAAAGTACTCTCCCTGCAGCAGGGCATTTAAGCAATGTTGTGCACATAGAGAACCCTCTTGCTAGAGTTAGTAAACACAAATAATAACCCACTTATCAAACTAATATAATGTTCACTGTTATATTATTTAAATTATCATATATAGTGTAATTTGTAATTCAGAATGCATGCTGTCTGTGAGTAACATTCTCTATAGACAATGCCCTATAGAAAAGAGGGCTGTTTTCATTTATTTGTTAGTGAAAAAATACAATTCCATTTAATTCAATTTTTTGGCATGGGGATTTTAACACAGTGCAAAACATCTTGAAAACATGAACAGACTTTTTTATACAGTTTGCCACAATGCAAGATAGACACGAACATACAATGGCAATGGATACTACTAATGTTGAATGAGTATGCTATCATAAATATTCCATGCAAAACACTGAAATGTGCCTTAGCAACGAGTGATGCCTTAACCATGTGTGGACGTGTATACATCTGCTTTTATCAACAGAATATCTGGAGGATTCACGAATTATTTTGATTGCACGTCATTTCAAATGTTTTAATAGCAAAGAACGAAAGCAAGTGTGGCACTGAACTATTTTGGTGTTCGAATAAAAAACTCATTCGAACTGAATTGCAACTGGAATGTTCGGTGCTTACCCCAGCTACCACACCATCTATAAATTACTAAAGTTAGAAACTACACTTAAACTACAAGAGAGAGTGAATCAGATTCCTGGTTTTTATAAATTACTAATGCCATTACAAAGATTCTCTTATTTAATCTTACTACTATGATATGAAACCACAACCAGATCTTCCATTTCTGTGAAACAGGAATTGTTCTACAAACTTCATGACGCTTGTAAACTACATTACTGGACATGTCTCAGATGAGTGAGAGCACTTAATTTTGTTACGTATATGGTGCAGCAAAGGGGAGTGTAATGTTACACATTTTGAGAATATAATTATTAAACATATCATTTTGTTTCGAAAACGGCAATCACAATCTGGGCGGTTACTGCCATTACAAATACAAAGGTGGTTGTTTTTTAAACATATGATCTTATCTGAAACACATAACATTACGAAAGTTGAGAATAATCATAGAATTATATACTTTCTCATGAAATATACTCTCCATTTTGTCAATAGTGCTGTCCTCTATTGATGTTCTTACTAACAAACAAATTTGGTTGATTATTACATCTAATGTTTTCACTTTCACAGCTCTTTGACATTTCTAAATTTTAAATATTAATTTTTATTCGAAAATTTTGTTTACCAGCACAAATAGTGCAGTCATTTGTGTTAGCGCCACATTAAAATTAATAATTATGAACCTCATTCCAAGGTGCTATCATCACCTGGGAACTGTGAACCAGGATATCACAGTGGGAATTTCCCGAGTGTGTTTACTTGTTGCGTAAGTAGAGATTGAATAGTCAAACCCATTCAGAGCAGGTGTAACTGCAGTAGAGGTAGCGCGTGTGGACGCTGTGATTTTTACTACCATAACTTGTTAGTGGCTAGTTAAATTTTGAGTTTGGATGTATTGGTATAGTGGAAAATTTCATTATCATAATAACAATACGTCAACAGTAGACTTATACTTATAGGTACAATAATTATGATGGCAAAACCAATCACTAATTAAACGATATTATAGCAGTATAATACGTATAATTTATTATAGTATGGTTATTATATTATGATAAATAATTTATGACTATTACTCTTATTATAGTAGGTATTATTTTGTAAGTTACCTTATTTATTAAAAATGAATCAACGTGATTATTACACTATAGTTTATAAATATCTTTTTTCATCCGCTTTGCATAGACTACGTCAGATCTGATACATAATGAAGAACATTCTTGCAGTCGGCTTAATGTAATATTACCTATATAATAATGTAATATTTTATTTCATTTCGAAAGATAAAATTTCATTTTACAGTTCAGTATTGTTTGTATTCTGAATTATGGGGCACCATAATCTTTTCAGTGTTTAGGGGCTTATGGGATCTTAATTCGACCTTGTGATTAAACTTGCAAAAACTGAAATGAGTGATTTTTGCCACAAAATTTACATTGCTTTTTTATTTTATCATTCCCCATACCTGTCAGTAGTTTGACTAGAGTTTTGAGGAATGATGGTCAAATTATTAATTATAATAATTAAACATAAATTATAATTATTATTAAATATTACATTAATTATGAATTGTTTATCAAAGCCTGGTTCGAGTAGTTGAATTTTCGGTTTTTCCTATATCTATAGCTTTAATGCTTTGTAGTGAGTTGCAAAGTTGATGAAAAACTCAATTGTCTTCTGGCTTCTACTGCTCCACCTAGAGGTACTGAAATTTGCTGTACCAGTATACGTGGCCTAGGCTTCATTGTTTTGTCTTTTGTTATGTGTATATAATATACTTATAATATGTATTTTATAATAAAAATAATGTATTTGTATTATAATAATTATATATATATATATATATATATATATATATATATAATTCTTTTATTATTGCTTTGACACAATAATTTCTTTTGCATATGTCACACACTGTCACACTCTCTTAAGAGTACAGCCTAGTACCAGAGGTATTCAGTGGCATAGCTAATAGGGGAGCAATCGCTCCCCAAGTACATTTTTCAAAATTGGTGCCTTTTCAAAAGCGTCATGATTCATTCATTTTGTTTTCATTTTATGTTTAAAATTGAAATAATTAAATAACAAACCAGTTTTTATTATGTTTTGAGATTTATGAGCTTACTGTAAAACTTTTTAACATGTTTTAATTTTAAATATGAAATGACAATTATGTATCCCTTAAAACTGTGTCTTCCTCATGTTTTGAATTTAAACATGAAATTAATCATATAATCAATACATTAAAAATTGTTTGGCATTTGTCACGGTGCCTTTTTTGTATGTGCTTGCTCCCCCTAAATTTAGAACCTGGTTATGCCCCTGGAGGTATTCATTTTAAGGATGTATTTTTTATACAGGGCACCACTGTCTTGACATGGATTCGAGCACTCAGTAAAGGGGCTTACTCATGTAGCTAGTTGTGGTAGGACTGATTATCAAAGTTAATTTGGCAAGATGAGATTTGGTAACTGAGAAAGAATTTTGTGCGATGAACATTCAGAATCAGTATGGCAAATCAAACCGCCCAGAGCGAGTATTGAACCTGGCAGTCACCGTGTATTCACTGCCAACCTCGCTGTTACTTAATTTTGGTTGCTAAGGCTAACATTGTCACCATTCTCCATTCCTCTTGTTTATGTAATCTTGTGTGATTCCTATTTAGCCTGAATATTTATAAGCAGTATTAATCAATTGTGACTTATATTCCCACCAGGTTGCACAATGCACATGGATAAATTTTCGAATGGAGTTCCAAAAGTTGTCATTTCAGAACAACCCAGCTCTAGTGTACGATTTCGGTAAGGAGCTGCATATTGAAATTACTATTAATTAATCATTATTCTGATAAACTACAGTCTTTGACCAATACTTCTCTTAATGCTTGTTGCTTGTTGCTTAATATTTGCTTGTTGATTATATTTGCCACTATGAAGTGTGGCCCCTGCTGATGCCCCTTCGCAGAGGCAACTACGTGTATAAAATTATTGGTTCTATCTGTGTGTAATGGCTGTGAGTCTGTAGCTAGCTTTCTTGGCCATTTTTCGATCGAAATGAATATCCCTGAAATCCACAGGATTCTTGAATCCAACAAACACATTGGAGCCATCCTGAAATGTAATTTCACCTAGGAAATTCACAGGATGTAAAATGATAAAAATCATTTTAGTAGTCAACAGACACTGATCAGTAGTCAACAGACACATTTATGAGACATCACTAAGATGTATTGGAGGAGCATGAGTTCTTCGAGTTGCTGCTCCAAACATACCCTTCAAAATTCCAGGCTGTATGAGTGTACAAGGCTTCCACACTAAATTTTGAGGGCATAATAAATTCTGTATTCGTTTCAGCACTACTTTTATGTAATAAATTGTACTGTGGTATTATTCTGTCTTTGCACCCCTAGTTGAAGGTTATATACCACCCTGTATGCCTTCAGAATAGCTCTTTTCTGTTAATCACATGTTAATATACATCAGTTTCTAAGTGTAAACTTGTTCCCTCTTCTATCCTTGAGCTGCTTCTCTATTCAGTTTTCTGCAAGTTTTGGATTATCTTCTGATTATAAGGTGAATTTTAAATTTAGAGAAGCCAAACTGCGAAAGTGTGTTTAAAAAGTGGGTACTTTTTTTACTAGAAAATTCTCACTAAGCTTTGTCGACAGCAATAACCTAACTATTACTTGATTTGACAGAATTTGAATCACAACAAAATTTTCATCACTTTTTCACTATTTACAAACTCCATCTGGTCAATGTTGGCGGTCAGTTGCGACACTGGAAAGTGCTTTTAACAGTCAGCTGACTGCCGTAAATTGTGTGATGTAATTATGTTGTTATCTGTTGACTCTTTAATTTTGCGAGTTTATTCTGCATTTAGTTATGAATGCGAAGGTAGATCAGCAGGAAGCATTCCTGGCATAAGTAGTGTCACACCTGATCGTAGAACTTATCCCTCCATTCAGGTAAGTCTGCACCTTTTGGGAAGCTATTTACTAATTGTGCACAAAACAGGAATCTACAATGTAGAGTAGAAGTTATTTCTCTAAAGAAACACTAGCGTTTATTTGTTCCTCTTTCTTATGTTGGCACCATGTTATGCTGAATATTCTATTACAGACATTTTTTAGGGAACTAATGTTGTCATTTACTAAATCATCGTTGAACTAACAGATGATAGTGGACATTTAAACTCGGCAGGTGAGTGTATGTTTTTTTTAAAAACGTTCTTTCATTACGTTACCTTTATTGGATTTCAGCTGAATAATTTTCAAGGTAGAATACATGTGACGGTATCCTGTGTGACGGCGACAGACAAACCAAAGGCTCATCCTCACAGCTTGGTCGGCAAGAACTGCAGTGATGGAGTCTGTCAATTTTACCATGACCATCCAATGAATGGCATTATTGAGTAAGTGTTCTTTTATTACACAAATGCACTGGAGGTTTTTAGGGAATGGAAACACTTTGCATGTATTAGCATAAATAACATTGTTAGAGTCAGTAATATATAATAGTCTCTTTTGATGTGTTAGATGATTTTGTGGTATGCAAAAGTTAAAATATGTGTAAATTGATCAAACATCCACATTCGGTATTAATTGTTATAATTTTTTTGTACAATTTCTTATATTTTGTGCATAAATAGCAGGTATTAGTCCTAAATTGTAGCCAAAATGTAAGGTTACGTTTTTTGCGTACTTGTTTGGAAGATTTTGGTGCTACTTATGGAATTCTCAAACAATTTTCAGTGTGTTAATCTGCTTCTTATGTGAATCTAAATTGTCTAGATAGATATCAAATGTTACTTTCACTAAAAACGGCAAAAATGAGCAAGCTCTTGAAGAATTGTCTTTTTTGGCAGTTGACTTTTGACCCACTTTTCTAGACTCTATCTTGTTTTCTACTTCTTTCTTTATCATTTTTAGATCCTTCCTTTATTAAGTGTCATCGCTTGCCACAGAAAATGTTAAATCCATAGTTAATCTTGAAGCCATCATTGTTTTCAAAATTTTTTTATTCTTTTTTGGATGAGAAGCTTAATATCCTTAACTGAGCAGAATGGCATTAACCTACTAACTTGCCTGGAATAGTACCGTTATTAGTAAACTTATATTCTACAATAATGCTTTAATAATAATAAAATTGTTTAATACGGGTGGTGAAATACTAGGTTTAATTTGTGCAGATGGGATGTACTAGTTTGGTTATAAGCCTGCCTTCATTTTTAGTCTGGCACACATGATACATCCATTCTAAACTAGCAAATCGTTGAGATTGTTGAAAAAATTCAATTGTTGTTCGTTCGGTTTGGGAGCCTTAACAGAAACTGAGAGACACCTTTTATTTACGACTTGGCATGGTGCTTTGGTATAATTTATATTTTGAGAAACAGCACTCATACCAGCTGTTAAAAAGTTTTGATGTTTAGAATAAGCTGTTTCAAAATTATTGTTTTGGCTAAGCAAATAAAACAGCTCATACTTAGTTCAGTTCGGTGCTCATGTGTATGTCTTGGGCTCTGTTTGGAATTTATGCTGAAGACTTAGGCTTGGCTCTTGCTCGATTAGTAAGAAGGCAAAATGATCAGGCTCGGTATTGTTAGTTTAAGATTTGGCACATCACTCAAGTTGTGTCATCATCGTGTGCCTACAGGTCTGCAAAGCAAACTTCAGCTTATGTTTAGCAATTTTTTGACAGGTTCCCAGGACTTGGTATCCAGTGTGCTCGGAGAAAAGAAAGAAAGGAAGCCCTGATGAAGAGGAAGCAAATGAACATCGATCCATTCAGAAGTATATGACTGACAATTATAATTTCAACTACTGTTTTATTCACTATTATCACCTTTGCCTCCTTTCATGAGTGCTGATATTTTATTTGTCATTTAGATAAACCCAATTAAGGTATAGTAGTCGATTTTTCACGTCCATCACGTGTCTGTCTGTCTGTCTGACATTTGCCCCATAAGTATATTAGAGAGCAACTAGAGGTAGGCTTAAGTCAAAGTCAGTGAACCAGTGGAATCTTTACATCTTCCTGCATTCGGATTCAGATACTTCTCAGAATAGGGATTTGGTAAGAGCTGAATCAATTGCATTGTCAAGAATAATCTCTTATGTTTAAGATGAGACACTGAACCAGCAGAAGTGTCTCAGCCATGCTTGGATGTATATACATCCTCTCTCAACAAAGGCCTAAATATTTATAAATCAAGGAAGTCAACTTAGCAAATATGGATTTATTTCCACAAGTAGCACTGTGTTAAACTCACAAATTTAAACTCCCGTGTCAATTAGAGGATGCAGCCATTTCACTGGTTAAATATCAGTCAATTAATTGACGAAGTCAATATTAATTTGTTTTTGTTTTGTCTCTTATAATATTGTTGTTTTTCAGGTGGGTTTGATCATGCTGATCAAGCTATAGACGTTACACAAGTTCGACTGTGTTTCCAAGTTTTACTCCAAACGACTGTTGATGGTCAGCAGAAATGGATACCTATCAAACCAGCTGTTACCCATGTCATTTACGACAGACGTAAGTAGTTTCTAGTCACTCTTTAATAGCAATAATTGCACATAAAAACCTAGCTAGCATTGAATAAAAAGTTAAAAAAAGGTGGTAAATGCATATATAGGTAAACATCGGTAATATATTACTGTGCTAATTGTTTTATTTTTCAGAGGGACAGCACAAAAAAGATTTCTATTGAAATTTCTTTGGCCTAACATTTGAATTCAACGAAAATTTCACTTTTAGCAATAGTAAACCTAAAAAAATCTAAAATATTAATAAAATTGTTATATGAATTGTAATGTTGATAAATGTCATACTAATAAAATAGTAATGAAATTGTTGATTGTTTTTCTTCTTCTGGAATGTTAATTACAATGTGCAATAAATCTATGTAATAGGTTAATCATGTACAGTTTTAGAGCACTAGTTCTTATGTCTTCCTTTCAGTTGAAAATTCACTTGAACATATTTTATAGTAGCTTTTTTTCCCAATTTACTTTAGGATCAGTTTCTGAATTGAACATTGCCAGAATAAGTAGATGTTCAGGAAGTGTCAAGGGAGGTGATGAAATTTACATCCTGTGTGATAAAGTCAGTAAAGGTATGTTTTTAGGACATTCTCCAATTTTTCAGTTTTCACTTCACATATAAAAACGATGATAATTGCTAGATGTTGATCGGTGTAAAGAAACTATAAACTTCTCTTTATATTGTTTCAGATAACATTGCAGTACGGTTCTATGAAGAGCAGAATGGTGCTACGTGTTGGATGGAATCTGCAGAAATTTCGTTTGTTCATAAGCAGGTAAGAATTGCTAATTAATGCATTTACTTCAAGTAGTGTAAGCTAATGAAAGTGTTGCTTCCCCAGTAATTCACAATAATAGTTGAAGGGGAAGAAAACAGTTTAAAATATATCCCCCAGAACTTTCCGTACAAAGTTATGCTACTCAGCATTACATTTGCCTGTTTGAAAATCTTATGTAATTGGAAACAAAAATTCTTAATAATTTAAAATGTTTGCACTACCTGGTAAAACACTACTGTAGCACTGTCCCCAAATGCACGACTGTCTCACAAAAAAGTCTTTTATTGATCTTATCAACAGTATAAAGTAATTTATACTTTTGCTCAGTTAGGGAAGAGTGGATTATGAATGTTCTGATTGTTTTTCAAATTTTGTTATCTAAACTTTTTTCAAATGATTTACTATTAAAATGCCTGTGCCTAATTGCCATTGCAGGAGTTCAAATTTACAAGTTTCATATAGCATTACTGCTAATGCAAGCTCTGTATGCAATAAGAAGTTATGTAAATGATACACATTCAAGATATATTTTTAAGCGTATTTGTGAAGAGCATCTTGTCTTTTAAGAATAACTAATGGTGCAGACAGCTAACATAGAGCTCAATTTCAATTTGCCCTCTCTCTCTCTCTCCCCCTTTCTCCTTCCCTCCCTCCCTCTCTTTCTCTCTCTCTCTCTCTCTCTCTCACTCACTCTCTCTCTCTCTCTCTCTCTCTCTCTCTCTCTCTCTCTTCTCTTTCTCTTCTGTCTCTATCTCTCTCTCTCTCTCTCTCTCTCTCTCTCTCTCTCTCTCTCTCTTTCTTCTAAGGTGTGTGGGTGTCTCTTTTATTCTTTATTTCTTAAAGCCAAATTATGATTATCTGATTTTATTATTTCAGGTTGCTATGATTGTAAAGACACCACCATATAAAAATGAAAACATAGAGAAATCTGTTGAAGTTAAAATGAAGCTTTATAGACCTAGCGACAAAGAGGAGAGCACCCCTGTTCCATATCGATACTATGGCTTCTTTGATGGTAACCATATTGTTTACTAGTTTTATATTTTAGTCATGTTAGGCTGCTATATCACGTTACATAACAGTACAATGCACATGATTTCTGTAAACCATCTGGCTTATGGTACACTTGAAATTCCCTCTCTACCGTCATTGAAAAGCATTATAATACATTAGTTATAAAATTGTTTACTAATGCTAAGGCAACAAAACAAAATGCCTGGATACAGAGGAGATTTGTAATTTTTGCTATAAAAATCTGAATGATTTCCTTGATGAACAAAAAAACAAACTATTCACATAAAGTCATTTTTGATTACCAAAGACTTGCTGATGACCTAGTAAACACAGGATAAGGGGTTAAGATAAGGATGAGATTTTATGGCATTTGCGATTTTGAATATTTAGATGTATAAATAAATTGTTCTCAGCGTTGTTTTAGATTTTATATGTTGTGTCATGTATATATAAGCATATAGAAAACTGTAATGAGATGGTAAAAAAATTGCTAAAGTTTAATAATAAGCGATATATGAAGAAAATAACGGAATCACTAGAAAATACCACCTATATAATACAGATGCTTATGCATAAACACTAAAAATTTTGGGTCATTCTCTTAGGTCTTTCCAAAGATACAAAAGTTTTAAGTTTTGTAAACAAATAAAAAATAATAAGTGCCGGAAAAATTTTTGTTAATTACTATTGTTAAAATTTACAGCAAGTGCTCTATATGCCCACCATTTCTCAATACAAACTAGACTAATGCGTTTCTTCCAAGACCGTTACACATTTCATGGGCGGATCCTGTTTTTGAATTGGAGGGTCCAAATGTGACCAAGCAGAAAGGCAGATGGGGAGCTCGAGGAAGCCTGAGGTAGTTTCACCAGTCGCTCAGCAACGGGGGTCTGGGAGAAATGCATTATTGCGCATTTAGGCAATTTTTTTAGTTTTCCAAAGCATACTCGATGATTAAATTTTAGAAATGATGACTAATTTTTTGGACATTTGTGTTTGAGTTTGTAGCTACAATAATAGTAACTGCTACTACCTTGTGCAACAAATGAGAGTAAATGACATAAAAAATTTGCTCACAAACGCCTTCTATTGTCTTCTTGTTGTCTCTGCACTATCAGTGTCTTTCTTGTTAGCTTTCTTGCCAGATGACATTTCAGATAATTTTATTAGTCTATGAGTTCTAAGCACCTTGTTGATTGCCAAAATTGCAATGATTGTTTGTTACATTATTCGGGGAATAAAAAATCCAAGTGTTTTTAAATGAACGTATTAATTCTGTACAATTTCAAATCTTTACATAGCAAATGGGATGCTCATTATATTTAATTTTGAAGACCCGTGGACCCTCACTGAATCTGCTTCTGCAGCTTCTCACTTCGTTAGAAAATTTTTGACTTTAGTCCCTCTGCATTAAATGGCTTTGTGGCGCTGTCGCACACTTTTCTCTTTAAGGGAATTGCAGATATGGTAGTCCAGATGATTAAATCCCAAGAATTTTTTCCTGTCAGCAGATTCTTTATTAGTATTTTATTTTTTGTGGTGAAGACCATGATGTAAACTATTTGATTTCTTTCTCATTTTGCTCCATGTATTGAGTGCTTTATACATTGTTGAACATGACTGTTTTTCAATTGATGATTAGCCGACATTGTTCCGGCATTTATTTTTTAACATGCAAAAGCTTTTCAGCTATAATTTAAAAACTACTGTATCTATGAACTTGTAAATTTCTCAACCAAAACTTAATACATTATTATGGTATCATGCTTTGAAATTTCAACTTTGTAGGATTTTTGTTTCTAATATTATTATAGTTTAATCTTTGGCAAATTTTATTTCATGTACTTGTTAATTATTGCAGTACTAAATTTTAGTGCGCGATAAAATGCAACGATAATGCATATTAACC
>JAQGDQ010000806.1:0-93562 GCA_030141605.1 Tubiluchus corallicola
ACAAAAACATGTAGATGAACTGGCACTTAGTAAAGAAACGTATTGTTAGTCAGTATCCGCTGAGATACAAAAACATGTAGATGAACTGGCACTTAGTAAAGAAACGTATTGTTAGTCAGTATCCGCTGAGATACAAAAACATGTAGATGAACTGGCACTTAGTAAAGAAACGTATTGTTAGTCAGTATCCGCTGAGATACAAAAACATGTAGATGAACTGGCACTTAGTAAAGAAACGTATTGTTAGTCAGTATCCGCTGAGATACAAAAACATGTAGATGAACTGGCACTTAGTAAAGAAACGTATTGTTAGTCAGTATCCGCTGAGATACAAAAACATGTAGATGAACTGGCACTTAGTAAAGAAACGCATTGTTAGTCAGTATCCGCTGAGATACAAAAACATGTAGATGAACTGGCACTTAGTAAAGAAACGTATTGTTAGTCAGTATCCGCTGAGATACAAAAACATGTAGATGAACTGGCACTTAGTAAAGAAAGATTAAGTGAAATGGTTAAAGAATTGTCCAGTCAGAACAGGACAGCATGTTCCTCAAAATCTCTACGAAAATTGTTGCATTTTGAAGAGTTTTGAAGAAATTTAATGTCATTACCATCAGATATTAGTGTGAAAGTCATTATTTTCCTACAGTAGACCAGAAAAAGCTACTCAGAGTCACATTACAAGAAAACTTAAAGTAGCATATTCATATTGAAAGTTTAATCTCAAAAGTTGTCAGTCGATTCTTCATTCTAAGACTTATGAGACTTTCAGGGAGAAGAATGTAGGCCACACTAGTTAAAGCATATACCACAAACAATCGTCCCATTTTAGAAATCACGGTTGTTGTCTGGCACATCATTCTGTCTGATCTAACAGCTGCATATGTGAATTTCAACCACCTTGTGATGGTCAATAAAGCCAAACTTTTAGTTGCTGGGTCTGGCCTGTTTCCTAATTCTACTAATGAGCCATTGCTTTATGAAACACGAAAGCAAATTTAGTAAATTAAAGTTTCCACTCATAATGCAACTACTTAATTGTTCACTTCAAATACTGCTTTGCTTATCGTCGTAATCACTACTGTTTTAGCAAGGTTATTTGTATCTTGTTTAATACCTGCACTGATTGTTTAATTCGGGTTAGCTAGCTGGGTGAACAACTGGTGCACTACTGTATTACTATTATTCAGAGCAGCAGAGCTGCTCTATTGATGATTCTGAAATGAATAAATATGTTTATAAAAAAATTCTACACCCAGTGACTAAACCTACGTGTACGAGAAATAAATGTAAATATTTTTATTGACAATCTTTACCTTCTTCACAGTTAACTCCTGTATATCCAGCAGCACAAGAACAACTGTATTTATTGACCCCAACATCTGTACAATTGCCTCCATTCAGGCAAGGATTATACGAGCAATCATTAACATCTAAATAAAACAATCAGAAAACAGTGTTTTCAGACTTTCGTTTTCTCACAAAACAGAAGCCTAATTGAAAGTGATTAATAATCCTTTGTATCTCTGTTTTGTAGCTTTCCGTAATGCCCAAAATACTTTTTCATAACAAAGTGTTCAAAATCATACCAAAATTTTGTAATACATTTTAAAAAACTTTATTTTAGTATGAAATAATGCCATAAAATGACATATAAACAAGTTTGTACATCTGCTTTGTCAGAGCAGAACTGGGACTATCTGAATTGTGACTATCTCCTTGTTGTGTATGGTGATATACTTAACAGCAACTATATAGTGATCAGTATATTGAAAAGTTTTTGTAAGCTAAAGTTGCTGGACGTTACTGTGTTTATATGTTCCTAAGGTTTAACTAACTTGAGGTACACAAAATTGCACATACTTAAGAATTTTATAAAAAGTATCAAACATTATGCAAACTTGACCTTGGTCACAATGAAGTCCAGCAAATCCACGGACACATAGACAAGTGTAGTTATTGATTTTATCTATACATGTAGCTCCATTCATGCAAGGATTAGGTGAGCAATCATCAATATCTAAACAGAAATAAAAAACATTTAAAGTTTAACTAAAAAATTGGGAAAAAATTGTAGCAAAAATTTGTTGATTCAATTATGATAATATTTAATTACTATTAAAGAGTTTACTGTAATAATTAGAAAATGCACTTTATTGTAAATCATAAAAAATGTAATTGGTCAAACCATTATAAATATTGGAAAACCATTGCAAATGAATGTACAATGTAGATTTACTTAATTTTTTTTGTTATTGGTACTGAGAACAGCATACACAGGGCAACAAAATTTTTCTTGTTCATAAAGCATTCCATTGTATCTATCAACACAACAACAAGTGCAGTTACTAATAATATTCGTAAATTTAGCTCCACTTGTACGAGGACTTGGTTAACATTTATTAAAATTAAAATAAAAATACTGAATGCTCAAAAAATAGATTTATTAAATTGTGCAAAAAATTATAGTGAAAGTTGCAACATTACTTTGTTCACAATATTTTCCTGTAAATCCGACAGGACAAGTACAATTGTAATAGTTGACTCCATCGATGCATGTAGCCCCATTTCTGCAGGGATTACGACAACAATCATTTATATCTAAATTAAAGAAAGAAACAAGAAACAAAATTGACATAGAATGAAATAATAGCATCTTAAAGGATTTATTTAAAAAAAACACAGAATTATGGAAATCGTCAAACAGTTAAGTTAACTATATTATCGAATCCATCAGTAACAACTTTGTTCACACCAAACAATCCACAATACATTGAACTCAATACACAATGTTGAATGTACGACGTTGTCTATAGACATATGTGTGCCATACCATAAAACAATATATTCAGCACAAAGAATTAAGTACAAAAAATTATAAATCATATGCAGTAAAGTCATCAGGACTTATTCAGCCACATATTACAGTAAAAACAAATGTCAGTATGTGACATCATACCATGTTGACATTTAGTTCCTGTATATCCAGCAACACAATCACAAGTGAATTTATTGATTCCATCACAACAGGTAGCATTATTTAAACAAGGATTTGACAAGCATTCATCAACATCTGTAAAATATTGTAAACTAATTGTTTGCACAGACCCAATAAGTCTTATTATCCACTTTAACAATAGTTTAATTATGAATTACAAATGAAACGTAGTGTAGATTACTTATTAATTTGGTATTTTTCTAGAATGAACCAATTAACTAGTATAGAATTTTGAAAATAAAGTATACAAAATACCCAGTTTCACGAATACAATATGAATTTTTTTTTAAATGACAAGAACTGGTTGAAAAATAAATATTGCAAATAAATAAAAAAAACAGCACAATTCAGACAAACCAAGCGCTTCCTTGTATTACTTCTGTGCGCAAGGGGAAGATATGTACCTCAAAGAAAACAGTTTAGGAGTTTATAAACAAATTAGAATAATTTACGCTTTCAGAGTGAATGATAATAATAATAATATGACACCTTCTTCACAGTTATATCCCTCGTATCCTGAATGACAGGTGCAGGTGTAATTATTCAGTCCCTGTTTGCATGAACCGTGGAAACAAGGGTTTGACAAACACTCATTAATATCTGAAATATTCAAAATTAGCTATCATCACAAGAAGAAAGTGTTTTTAACATCAAATCAATAGCAGTTCACTGTTTTAAATGGCTGCACAGCAGCTGAGCCTCAAATTAAGTCTTTAAGTATTAGCCATTACCTAAGAGTTACAGTGAAGCAGTAATGACACTAGCAGAATGGCTACTAAGTGGCTTGTGGTTATGTGGCTTCTACATTTTCTCTGTAAGACCCAGTTTTATCTTTTGGCTTCGTATTTTTCGTTTTCAACAAGCTGCTGTAAATTGTTACTTTATGACATACAATACTCATATTTATTCATTATTATGCATATTATTATTAGAAAACATTATCTAAAAGTTTACTTTGATATCCAGAATTGTCATCTAGTGATGTAAAATGTGTAACAGAAACAAATCTCAATGCAAAACTGACTAATGACTAACATATCTGTATGCAGAAGGAAGTCAGACATTATACACATATGACTAACTCCTCTAGGACAGCATCACTCAAAATAGGTAACATAGGGCCTATGATTTTTCTGCTACTGTATGAGCACAGACATAACTAAATGATTACAAATTTGGAAGAGTTGTATTCACGAGAACCTTGGCTATCGAGTCATGCTATTTGTTTAAGCATTTATAAGTCATTTAGTTGGATAAAACAAAGAAAAGCCCTCCATTTTTAGGCAATTTAACTTAGCTTATCGAGTAGTTTAGTCTGGTGTATTCTCATTGATTGCCTACTTGTTATAGCCCAAGATTTCTAGTAGAAACTGATGGACCAGCCAATGACAAGTCAAGGCCATATCATATTTTATCGGAAATTTCAGCTTTTGCAAGAAAGCACATTGTGTGTGGAGTAAAAACCTACAAAAATGATCAAATCTAATGTAGTAATCATTGCTCAGTGAGAGCAGGCTTCTGAAGAACTTATGCAAAATGCTGCAAGCTCTTATGGTCCTGAAGGAGTTCTGGTTAAGGTTGCTCAGCAGAATACATTTGTGTTTAAACTTTTCAGTGCAGTAATGTTAATTTGGACTGTGTTCATGGTCGATGTTCAGGAACGTGAGGTTTAAGCTACAAAAAAATTGTACATACTTAGCAATACTATAGACAAACATTATGCAAACTAGACCTTGGTCACAATTAACTCCAGTATATCCTTGGACACATAAACAAGTGTAGTTATTGATTCTATCTATACATGTAGCTCCGTACTTGCAAGGATTAGGTGAGCAATCATCAATATCTAAACAAAAAAATAAATATAATAAATTAAAAATGACGGTAGACACTCTGAATTATTGTAAAAAACTGTTGCAGAAAGAGTCAGTTAGAGCTCATTTATTTATTTTTTTTGTTTTTGTTTGTTTGTTAATGTGTTTTTGTTTATCTGTTTGTCTGTTTTTCTGTTGGTCAGTCAGTCAGTCGGTTTACCTGCAAAGCTGCTATATTTATTGATAGTAATAATAAGGAAGTTAAAGTTACTTATATTGTAGAGTAAATAACAGAATACCTTCAGCACAGCTATATCCTTTGTATCCTGCTTCACAAGTGCAGGTGAAATTATTAACTCCCTGTCTGCATGAGCCGTGAATGCAGGGATTTGATAAGCATTCATCAATATCTAAAATGTTCACAATTAATACTGATCATCCACTGGAAATTGTCAATGATTTTACAAAAATTATTATAAAACTTATTGCTTGTGTCATGGAGCTCTCTTGTTATATAAATTGATACAACACCAATATTATAGTAGTTGCTTTTTTACAATTTCTTTACCCTCATAAGGATTTGAATCAATCAATCAATCAATTTAATCAATTAATGATTAAACACTGATTATTTAATCACCAACATGTCTGTAAAATCTGCCTAAATAATGCAAAGAGTCCTAATACATCATCATACTCACGTGGTAAAGGTGTAAATTACATAATACTAGACTTTTTTATCAATAAAAATTTCGACAGTATCAAACAGTATGTGAACTAGACTAGACCTTGTTCGCAGTTAACTCCAGTATATCCTTGGACACATAAACACGTGTAGTTATTGATTCTGTCTATACATGTTGCTCCATTCAGACAAGGATTAGGTGAGCAATCATTGATATCTAAACAGAAACAATAAATACATTTAATTAAAAAAACATTCTGATGTTCTTGAAAAACTGTTTTAGAAAGAATCACTTAAAAGGTTAGATAGCTAAGAATTTAAAGTTAAATAAAAAACACCACATGGACCCAATCAAAGAACTTTGGAGTATAACTATGTGAACAGATACTTTGTATATCTTGGCTATCAAACTAAAGGCACAGTCACTGCAATAAACTGAGTTTACCTAAAATTTTCTCATACAATTAGGTAAGCTTAAAATATTGCTGTGAATAATAGACTTTTCTGAAATAAAATTGAACATGTCTAATCCATTTTAGTTAACCAAAACTGTATCAATTAGTAGCAAACAAATATTTTTTACTATGAATTTTAATTCAGTCTGAGGAGTTTGTTTAAATAAAAAAAAGAACGCAAATGCCCTGAATGATTGCAGAAAGCTGTTGCAAAAAGAACCAGTTAGAATATTACACCACAGAATTTGAAGGTTGACTAAAATAAGACAATATCAACTTGTTATGAGAAATCTGGGGAAAACTTAGCTTCCTTTACCCGTTAGACAAAGGCACATACGTTACAATGCATTGAGTGTGCTGTAATTTTTCTAATACAATTACGTAAGCCTTAAATATCACTGTGAATAATTATAGTAAATATTTCTGAACTAAAATTATTTCCGTCTAAACCAAACTTTTAGTGAACCTAAAGTGTATTACTCAAGGGCAAACAGAACCTTCTATTATATGTATTAATTTCGTTAGCTTTGTTTTCACAATAGTAAATGAATTAATTTAGAAATTAGCATTTCTAAATGCAATAACGAAATATATTGATTCTTCAGTGGAAACAGTGCATAGAACTTAATCTGAAAAGCTACTTATTGTGTTGATAATAATAATAAACAAGTTACAATTACTTATGTTGTAGTGTTAATCATGAATTACCTTCTATACAATTACGTCCTTTGTATCCTGCTTCACAAGTGCAGGTGTAATTATTAACACCCTGTGTGCACGAGCCATGAATGCAGGGATTCGATAAACATTCATCAATATCTAAAATATTCAAAATTATCATCCAATGAAAATTGACAACATGCTTTTCTCAAAATTTTGTTCTGTAACTTCTTGCTTGAATAAGGACAAAAGTCATTTAAATCATGCATGTCTTACTTATTACATAAATTGAAACAGCATCAATTTAGACTAGTTGCTTTTTAGCTTTTCCTTTACGGTATAAACTTTTGAAATCATTACTTAAAAATAAGTCTAAAAAGGTTTTCACTCTACTGAGCCTCGAACCAATTACTTTTGCTATTTGACAACTACCTACTGCAATTTTCTGCATAGAAGTACACCATAGAATAGCATAGAATTTTCTGCATAAAATTACATGCTATCTGCTCAGACTTAGGACTCTATTCTATAAGCTGCTACAGATCTATGAAATGTTGTAACAGTTAAGTTAAATAAATAATTATGAATGATTTAATATGTAAGCAGCATGTCCACGAAAATGCTGTGTTCAATTTTACCTTGACTGCAATTATAGCCTTCATAACCAGCTTCACAAGTACACGTGTATTTATTCACATGGTTATTGCACGAACCTTTAACACAAGGGTTTGACTGGCATTCATCGATATCTGAAAAAACATTCAAACATTTAACATTACTGATGTTTTTTAACTGTAGTCTTAAAATGAAGACGCGGCACAATAAGCAGTTGACTCCAATGTCTCCAGTATACTTTGACACAAACAATGATATATGACTTCATTATTACATGAATCTCCTTATTGACAGAGAAAATGTAGCACTCCTTAACATCTGAAAAAAAGATAGTTATGTCTCACACATCCACTGAAATGTAATGCCCTAAAGAAAAGGGCACTATAGCAAGGATTACGCATTGTGCTTTTTATTAATTCAATGTCTATTAGACTTAATGTTCTAAGATCTGTAGTACATATGACTATAGTACATATATATATATACATATAATATGCATACATGTAGCAAGATGCAGTTCTTCTGCAGACAACAATTAAGATGAAAGCAAATTCATTAATTTATAAAAAGAATGTGTTAGAATTTAACATTGACAAGTTTCCAACTGTAACTTTGCTACCATTATATAGTTTCTGGTTTGATTGCAGAGGTATATATTACTGCTTCATGTAGCTATTCAAGAAATAAAATATGCTTGTTATAATTACTGTTAAATGCTACCCTGTTTCTTAAAATGTTGTTTTTATCTATGACTTTTGGAAATGATCCTACCAGTAAAAACTTAAATTTCATAAAAACGTGATTTTTAAATACCATACGCCTTTATTTGTATTTGTATAATACAGTCCTTGATAATAAACATACAATCTTTGATAATACAGTCCTTGATAATAAACATACAATCTTTGATAATGCACCTGTGACAAATGCTACTTTGACATTGAACAACAGTCTGAAGTTATGAAAGTTTTTGTTCTTTAAATAATTCAGCTGTTGTGATGTCAGCCGCAATTATTTGAGAAATGAATAATTTACCTTCATCGCATTTAGTTCCTTGATAGCCGGGATCACAGCTACAATTGTATCTGTTCTGTAGATTATTACATGAACCATGACGACACGGGTTTGATGAACACTCATCAATATCTAAGAATATCAACATAAAAGATTACATATAGACGTGATCTCAGACTATCACTGAGATCTAATGAGCATTATGTTACTTTATAGAAAGTGGGAATTTAAACAATATGGAAAAAAATTCATGCATTTCGATGGACTGAATACTAAAAGATATGTCAAAAAATACGTACATTACATGCAGTTAAATATAGAGACTTTGCCGCCTGCTACCTGTTTAATATTCTGTGTTAAAGATGTTTTTTCAAATAGCCTTTGTTAACACCTAAAAAGTCAGTGCAATTATTATCCATATTCAAACGATGTTAGGTATTCATATCATATTCGTAAAGCAAATGAATTTTAGAAGCTATTCTACCTTCATCACAATTATGTCCTTCAAAACCATCATTACAGTCGCACGTGTACTTATTCTCTAGATTTTTACAAGTGCCATTAAGACAAGGGTTTGACGAACATTCATTGTAATCTAAAAAGTCAAAACAAACAATTAGTCATCTGACGTATTCAGAACAGATGAGGAATTTGAAACTCCCCTTATTGAGATTTCCAAGAAAGAGAGCTGATTTGATCCTGATGCTTCGTAGCAAGAACAATCTGACTAAACTACGGCCTGGTCGGTATTCTGCTAATAATCTACCAGGTATTAAATATAAAGTTATAAAACCCAGATCAAGCAACTGGAATAGGTTTATGTTCAGGACTGTAAATGATTGGAATTTGTTAAATACTAAGGTATGGTGTGCCACTAATGCTTCACACTATAAGACACAACAGACCAAAAAACAACCCCACCACAACACCACACAAAAACAACAAAACCAACCACAACAAAAAAAAACAACCACAAAAAAACCACACACAAAACAAACACACACAAACCAAAAACAACACAAAAAAAAAAGCCACAAGAGCAAGGTCTAAGATTTAAGATTTACCAAAAAAATGTCTAAACAGATTAAAGCCTTGATTACTTGGAAATTTTGCAAAATTGGCTTTATACATTTGTTTTCTAGAGGCCAGCATGATCAGAGATATATACCCTAGACATATGATTATTCTCTGTTTGAATTGTACTACTCGATATTTGCAGTAGGTTTTCTGAAAATAAGGCTTTTTTAAGAGAAAAAGCAGGATCATTTTTCTACCATGTCACACTTGTTTTCAAAGTAAAAAGGTATGAGAAAAGTTTTCTAAATACAAATGATAAGTTCATTTTACTGCACTTTTCCTATCCTCCATAATGCTAAGACAATTCACGGGGATCATGTCAAAAACAAAACGTTTAAATAACATTCAAGTTTAATACAGTAATTACAGATGCAAGTACAAAAGTTGATGTACACTTTACAGATTTGTGGAGTTTTCACAGAGTCATAGATGCCATTTTCAACTGTTTAAGTGAATTTGCGACTAAAAATATTTCATATCATCTGTAGTTTTCAAGAAAAACATTTCCAAACAAACAAACATGCTTCCGCATCTTAAAAAAACAACTGATGTTTTTCTGTAAAAATAAAACAAAAAAATGTTTCTGAAATGAAAGTAAATAGAAATAGACTACATCAGCAGTCACTAATGTTGCAAAGTAACAATTACACATACCTTCTTCACAATCATCTCCAACGTATCCAGATGGACAATCACAGGTGAAAGAGTTCACTCCATTTCTACATGTCCCTCCATTTTTACAAGAGTCAGACTGGCAATTATCAACAACTGTAAAAAATGATGCAACTTACATTGAGAACCTGTTTATATGTTAAATTTTATTTAACTTTACTGGCAAACATAAAGAACATCTCATTACGTCTGCCTTTAAATTTTGTGAAAATAAAAGTAAGGGTTCCTTCTTATAATAATATTTTTAAACTTAATTGTAGGAACCATGTACCGTATTTTCCCGTGTATAAGAGACCCTTGTGTATAAGAGACCCCTTCAATTTTTAGGCAAAAATTCTGGAAAAAAGTTTTTTCAGACGGACATTTTTAGAGGGTAAAGTACAACTTTTTTCAACTCAGTGCGGTACTGAAAACAAAATAAAACCAGTTAATGTGTTGTAGAAAAAGAGTACTGGTATATATTAAAGTGCGTACCTGCAAACCTGTAACAGGAAAAGAGAAAACGAGGAGATAATGCCTGTGTCACGATGCTTGTATTGCTTACAACCGCTTCATAGTCGAACGCGACACGCAAAACAGTTGTAGAGCACATTTCTTTAAAATCATTAGTGTCACAATTTATGCATCTTATTGAAAAGACTTACTCCCATGTATAAGAGACCCCTTATTTTTAAAGTGAAAATTCTGAGCAAAAAAGGGTCTCTTATACACGGGAAAATACGGTACTTAATATTTGAAGCTTAATATACTCTTACACTTATAATCGGTTTATTTATTAAAATTAATGTAAGTTACCACTGCCGGTGAACAACAGGGACATCTCATTATGTCTGCTTTTAAGTTTGCAAAAATTAAAGTAAGGTTACCTCATTATAAAAATTAAATTAAACTTAAACTGAAGAAACCTTGTACTTGTGCTCAAGATATTTAAAGCTGCCCGTTATGTATATGAGTAAAGTACAACTTTCTTCAAATGAGAATATCAGTTTATTTTGTTGTGTTTTAAGTTACATGTACGAATGACAGGTTATATGACAATCTTCTGGCAGTTAAAATATTTTGTATTATTGACTTTTGATTAGACTGACTTGAAACACAACAAAATCTAAAGTAGAGTATATTACTGAGTGAGGGTTCCATTACATTTTGCCATATTATGTTTTCTTAACTAGTTCTGGATTCTCAAGATTATGAAAACTCTAGCTTGGGTTTGGAAACGTTGACCAGGATCCTATGATTAAGGATAGGGCAATACTGGTGTTGGAAGTGTGCCAAGGAAGTCAGCCAGTTCAAACCAAACATTCTGTAGGTGGGTCCTGTTGTAATGAAAACATGCTTGTGGCTTGTAAGAAACACTTCAGTGGGGCACAAACTGTCATGAGTGGCACTAGCATTCAGCATAAACTTTTGGCACAGATGCTTGATGTTATTTTGTTATGCTATTATGCACGTTTAGTTAAAGTCGTTTCCAGAAACAACTTGTCCAATAAAGTTATGCTATAAAAGTTGTACAACATAACGAGACAACTTTACTATGAATTTTGAGTTGTACTTTAGCACTTACTAGACAAATAGCATATCAATACTAACAACTTAATTCAACTACGATTTTTTACTAGTGTAACAGTAATCGTGTAAGTTCAAAGTAAGTGCAAAAAGTAGCAAAATGTCAATGTAGATCATATATCCAAACATTTCAAGGAGTAATACTTAATTTTTTTTCTTTCCATACTCTCAGTTTTTAACTTTACTCACTAACCTTGGTCAAATTCCACTGATAATAAGACCCCATTTGAAACTACTACATATAATAATCCTAATTACTGAATAATTGTATTGTTTTGTTTAGATTTAGGTATCTAACTTTATTATTTTTTGTTTTCAGTTCTTTTTGGATAATTTGTATCATTTATACTGTTTTTATTATTAATTTTTCTTATATGTTTTTGTTTTTGTTATCTGCAGCATCACCGTTAATTTTTAATATACTAATCTACTCATAAGAAAGGGCAGGAGACTAGATGACCCTATGGTCCTTCCCTGCCCTGCTCCATGATTATAATTACTTAATATTTAAAAAAAATTTGATGTTAAACTAATTGGAGAAAATAAATGTTCTATGTCTATGTCTATAATGAGAGAGAATATAACTGGTAGCTCGTTACTAAGAACACAAGCAAATTACACTCACATTTATAGTTGCCAGTTTTCTTAAATATAGAATTCATTCAAACACAGAAACTTAATTGCTAATGCAGTTTTGAAATGACACATGCCTTGTACAATTCACAATAAGATATGGCAGCCATTATAAGATATAGTGTGGCTAAATTATAATAAGCAGCTAATTTCTACAATCAATGATTAAACCAATGTATACATATGTAATACATGTCAACATTTCTATTGACTATCATTACCTTCTTCACAGTTGGTTCCTGTATATCCAGCAGCACAAGAACAACTGTATTCATTGACTCCAGCATCTGTACAAGTACCTCCATTCAGGCAAGGATTACACGAGCAATCACTAACATCTAAATAAAAATAATTATAAAACAATGTTTTGAGCACTTTTATTTTCTTTTAAAACAGAAGCCTAATTGAGAGCGATTAATAATCCTTTTTAATGATAGATTTTCTTAACAAAAGTTCAAAATCATTTCTAAATTTTGTAATATATTTGAGAAAAACTTTATTTTAGTATGAAATAATGGCATGTGATGACATATAAACAAGTTTGTATATTTGCTTTGTCAGAGCAGAACTGGGACAAACTGAATTGTGACTATCACCTTGTTGTGTATGGTGATATACTTAACAGCAACTATATAATTATCAGTATATTGAAAAGTTTTTGTAAGTTAAAGTTGCTGGACGTGATCATGTTTATATGTTCTTGAGGTTTAACTGGTACACAAAATTGCACATACTTAAGAATTTTATAGAAAGTATCAAACATTATGCAAACTTGACCTTGGTCACAATGAACTCCAGCAAATCCGTGAACACATAAACAAATGTAGTTATTGATTTTGTCTATACATGTAGCTCCGTTCTTACAAGGATTAGGCGAGCAATCGTTGATATCTAAACATAAATAATAAATTCATTTAAAGATTCACTGCATGATTGCTAAAAATTGTACTAAAAAATTTGCTGAATGCATAAAACAATATTTACTAATTACTGAACAGTTATAGTAAAAAGTTTAAGGCAGCAATTTTAAAATGCCTTTTATTGTAAATCATAACAAATTATTATTGATTAAATCATTATAAATATTGAAGATCAATTATTGTACATTGCAACTTTGTTTAATGTTTTTTGCAGTTTCTGGTCATAACAGAATACAAAATGTGACAGAATTTGACAGAACAGCAAACACAGGGTAACAAATTTGTCTTGTTCACAAATGGTTCTATTGTATCTTTCAACACAACAACAAGTGCAGGGTACTAAAAATATTCGTAAATTTAGCTCCACTTGTACAAGGACTCGGTTAACATTTATTAAAATTTAAATAAACACAAAATGTGCAAAAAAGGTAGATTCAGTAAATGTTCAAAAAACTATAGTAAAAGTTGCAACATTACTTTGTTCACAGTAAGTTCCTGTAAATCCGACAGGACAAGTACAATTGTAATAGTTGACTCCATTAATGCATGTAGCCCCATTTCTGCAGGGATTACAACTACATTCGTTTACATCTAAATTAAAGAAAGGAACAAGAAACAAAATTTAAATAGGAAAAAACATATAAAAACAAATGTTTGTTTGAGAAAACACAAAATTGTGGAACTAGACAAACAGTTAAGTTAACTATATTATCGAATCCATTGGTGACAACTATGTTCACAGTAAACAATACCACAACACATAAAATTCAATACATAATGAAATACACCTTTGTGCCATAACATACTGTAATAATGCACACCAAAGAACAATACATTCAGCGTAAAAGATTACAAATTACAAAAAATTACAAAGCATGATATCATGACTAAAGGCATCATGAGTTACTTATTACTGCATTAAGTCATATCAGCATGTGACATCATACCTTCTTGACATTTAGTTCCTGTATATCCAGCAAGACAATCACAAGTGTATTTATTAATTCCATCGTAACACGAAGCTCCATTAGAACAAGGATTAGACAAGCATTCATCAATATCTGTAAAATATTGTCTACTAATTATTCGCATACCTCTAATAGCAAACACGCCACATGGCTTACCAGTCCACCTTACTACATGTCTATCTTTGAATCAAATTACAATTCAAAAGATTTAGTGTGGCCTAAATATTCCAGTGACATCTTTATAGAACCAATTAACAAGCTTACAATATTTGAAAATAAACAGTGTCATGTGACAATGCCACAGTTTCGCAAATATAACATGAGAATGTAACAAGAGAATATATTCTAATGACAAAAATAACTTGTAAAAATAGTAATATTCCATATAAACAGAAAAACAGGGCATTTCAGACTACTGTGGGTTAATAGAAATAGAAATCGTTAATAAATAGGAAAACACTACTGTGGGTTATCTACACATACAAAGAAATATAAGCAGTATATGCAGAAAGCAGTATGTAAATCACAAAAAAAGCAGTTTTATAAGTTTGATAATAATAATCAAGTTAGAGTGGTTTATATTTGTAACTATAATTATAATAATAACATCAAACCTTCAGCACAGTTATCTCCCTCATATCCTGCATGACAGGTACAGGTGTAATTATTCAGTCCCTCTTTGCAAGAACCGTGAAGACAAGGATCTGACAAACATTCATTAATATCTGAAATATTTGTAATTATCAATTATCATTCAGTGAAAATGTTTTTAAGGTTAAATCACTAGCAGTTCACTGCTTCATATTGCTACATTGTATCAAAAGAAGCCTTTTACTAATTGGTTTGTGCTGACATGGCTTCAATACTTTGCGAATTTATTTACGAATCATTTTGTGCACGTTAAACAAGTAAATGTGGCTAAGAGACCAAAATCACTAAACTCTGCAAATAAGTTAACAGTAAGTTAGTGTATTCAGTCATCATCATCCTTGAACTGGAGTTGTACTAAAGTGATCAATAACCAGTCTTTGTTCTACACTGTGGCTCTGTGCATCACTGATAATGTTTGCTCTTGCCTGGCTTTGGCTTTTCAAAGTCTTTACATTATCTGCTACACAATGACATAAAAATATGGAATAGAAATAAGTCTCTGGCTATATTTGTTCATAGCAAAACTGAAGATAAGTAATTGATTAATAAGTAAAATATTCGACTACAGAAGGAAGTCAGACATGCCAATATAATCAAATATTTAAGGCTTATATTCCACACTGGAATATATTTTTATTAACATTTTTAAGTGCAGCAAACATAACTTAGACCTTGTTCACAGTTAACTCCAGTGTATCCTTTGACACATAAACACGTGTAGTTATTGATTCTGTCTATACATGTAGCTCCATTTGTACAAGGATTAGGCGAGCAATCATTGATATCTAAACAGAAACAATAAATACATTTAATGAAAAAAACATTCTGATGTTCTTGAAAAACTGTTGCAGAAAGAATCACTTAAAATGTTATATAGCAAAAAATTTGAAGTTAAATAAAAAAAACACCACACGGACCCAATCAAAGAACTTTGGAGTATAACTATGTGAACAGATTCTTTGTACATCTTGGCTATCAGACTAAAGGCACAGTCATTGCAATACACTGAGTTTACCTAAAATTTTCCCATACAATTAGGTAAGCTTAAAATATTGCTGTGAAAAATAAACTTTTCTGAAATAAAATTAAACACGTCTAATCCATCTTAGTTAACCAAAACTGTATCAATTAGTAGCAAACAAATATTTTTTACTAAGAATTTTAATTCAGTCTGAGGAGTTGTTCGTTTTATGATACAAAACTAATTTAGTTTAAAATTGAGATTTGTAAAACAATTAATTCAATAGTAATATTGACTCTCCAACTGTAAAAATACATAGACGTTAAAAATGCATAGATGCAAAGCAACTTTTCGTGTTAGTAGTAATAATAATAAATTTACTGTTACTTATAAGTGTAGAGTAAATAACAGCATACCTTCTGCACAGTTACGTCCTTTGTAACCCGCTTCACAGGTGCAGGTGTAATTATTGACTCCCTGTCTGCATGTGCCGTGAATGCAGGGATTTGATAAGCATTCATCAATATCTAAAATATTCACAGTTAATACTGATCATCAAAAGAAAATGTTTCTAAAATGAAATTGCAAGCAGTTTGCTGCTTTAAATTGCTGCGTTGTTACCAGTAAACACGAAATGAAGCCTTTAACAGTTCGCGAGGTTTTAGCGTGAGGCAGTGATACTAGCTGAGTAGCTACAAAATGATTTGTGGTTATGTGGTTTCTTTATTTACTCTCTAAACTTAGGATTCTTATTTTTCATGTTAAACTATTAAACGTGACTAAGACACAATGCATCCACCTAATGACTGCAAGTAGGCGCACACTAAATCAATGTTTACAGTAATTTATACCCTTATGATATTGTAGCCATACTAAAGTGATCAAAACCCATTTTAGTTCAGCCTATTTGCTTCGCGCATCACTTGTAATTTTTGTTTTTGTCAATCAGCTCTATGTCACTGCTTTACAGCTTGTATTTAAAGCTCTACTTTAATATCCACAACTGCCATGTAGTGACATAAAAATATTAATTAAAAAAACTTGTTTCTAGCTTTGCTTCTACACAGCAAAGCAAAAATTAGATACTTACTGACTAACACTTTTGTTTACAGAAGGAAATGTGAAAAATATGGTAACCCGTTTACAGCTAAATTTAAGATAATGCATGTAAAACAAGGGTCTAATACCTTCACAAGATTTATAAATAAAATGTATCAAATGCCAGGTAACTTTGATATCAAACAGTATACAAAGGAATCAAAGACAAAGAGACGTTTGGAACACCTGACAAAAACAAGCTCTCACCAAATACCAAGACTATGGTCTCACAAGAACTGCAAATGGCTGTGAGTGGACTAATAAGTCTAGTGGTGCAATGAAACCAGAAAATGAATATGTTAACCAAACTGAATATTACACTAGAGAGGAAGTGAACATGTATTTGCCAAGCTCAGTGTACAAGTGCGATATTATGGACACACTAACCAAAGACAACAGGAAAATTCATATGTTTAACTCCGTCTGGACAGCAGCAATCAAAACAGGTCTTACAAAATCCATGACTTTTCTGCTGCTGTAGGAACACAAATTATTAAACAAAATGATTAGAAAATAGGTACTATTCACTTAAAAAGAATCTCGGTTTTCCAATCGCCTACAAATATAACAAAACTGCTGCTAAGTGCTTTTTATGAACCTGTGCAAAATGCTGCAAAAGCTTACGGTCCTGAAGGCGTTTAACAATTTATTTGATAAACACACAAAAGTTTGGAAATCGTCAAAATAACTGTTAAGTTAACAATATTTTCAAATTTGTTCACAGCTAACAGTACCACAATACATGATGTCGTATCACCTTTAGACACCTGTGTGCCATACCACAAAATATCTTCAGCACAAAAGACAAAAGTACAAAAAATTCAAAAGCACGATATGCCATAAAGGCATCTTGCCATATGTTGCTACATGTGACAGCAGTAAGCATATCATTACGTGACATCATACCTTCTTGACACCTAGTTCCTGTATATCCAGCAAGACAATCACAAGTGTATTTATTCACTCCATCACAACAGGTACCTCCATTAGCACAAGGTGTAGATAAACATTCATCGATATCTGTAAAATATTTGAAACTAATTATTTTGCATAGAACTAATAAGCAAATAAGGTTCATGGCTGAATTGCAAGTTCACTTTACTAGTCTAATTTTGAAACGACTTACAAATGAAACAGCTGCATAGACTAAAGGTACAGTCTTTGGGTATGTTTCAATTTTTTCTTACTATTAACTAAGAATTGAATATTACTGTGTGTGTATATATATATATATAAGTGAATTGTCTGAAATAAAATTAATTATGTCTAATCCATGTTAGTGAAAACCAAAATTGCATTAATTGGGGGCAAACATTTTTTTAAGGATTTTAATATAGTTTAAGTTCGTTGTTTTCATCGTCATAAACTAATTTATTTTGTAATTGTAATTTCTAAATGTGATAACTAAACAGCAATGTATTAATTACTCAACTGAAAAAATGCATTGAAGTTAACCTGCAAAGCTGTTTTTGTGCTGGCATTTTAATAAACAATATTTTCACATGCACACTGACGCTGAGTAATATCAATCGTGCACATAATGACAAATTGTTTTGTTCAGAGTCACTCGATTCACAACGAAAACCAAATTTTATGTGCAGCTACAACACTGATTAGCGAATAGTCAAGTTATTTTTTCTTTATTTTTTAATGCACACAGTAACTGTGATAAAAAAAATTGATATTGATAAAAAAGAAATTTTTAAATTGATTATTTTATCGTGCATCATTGCAATAATTACTAAAAGTCACACTAGAGAAATGAAAATAGGTCAACTTATTTTTTAACAATAGTTCAACGCAAATACCGTCGGCACAATCATATCCTTCGTATCCTGCATCACAGGTACAGGTGTAGTTGTTGACTCCTTGTTTACACGAACCGTGATGACAGGGATTTGACAAACATTCGTCAATATCTAAAATATTCTTAATTAATTAACAAGGTTTCCATAGTGTTTGAAATCAACCGATGGCATCTTGTCACACCCAAAGTCCTGCACTGCAGTTATGGGAATTGAAACAAAGTAATTAAATAATAGCAATTAGCTTGGTGCAAGGACAAAGAATCGAGAAGTGAGGAAAATGTAATTGCACGAGTTCAAACGTGTTTAGAGATTTTCTTAGTTCTCGTGCTGAATCTGGCCAACTTTGTCAAATGGACTTGGTTATACACATTATGACATTCCTCCTTATACTTGGTTGTACACATTATGACATTCCTCCTTATACTTGGTTGTACACATTATGACATTCCTCCTTATACTTGGTGGTACACATTATGACATTCCTCCTTATACTTGGTTGTTCACATTATGACATTCCTCCTTATACTTGGTTGTACACATTATGACATTCCTCCTTATACTTGGTTGTTCACATTATGACATTCCTCCTTATACTTGGTTATTCACATTATGACATTCCTCCTTATACTTGGTTGTTCACATTATGACATTCCTCCTTATACTTGGTTGTACACATTATGACATTCCTCCTTATACTTGGTTGTACACATTATGACATTCCTCCTTATACTTGGTTGTTCACATTATGACATTCCTCCTTATACTTGGTTGTTCACATTATGACATTCCTCCTTATACTTGGTTGTTCACATTATGACATTCCTCCTTATACTTGGTTGTACACATTATGACATTCCTCCTTATACTTGGTTGTACACATTATGACATTCCTCCTTATACTTGGTTGTTCACATTATGACATTCCTCCTTATACTTGGTTGTTCACATTATGACATTCCTCCTTATACTTGGTTGTACACATTATGACATTCCTCCTTATACTTGGTTGTACACATTATGACATTCCTCCTTATACTTGGTTGTTCACATTATGACATTCCTCCTTATACTTGGTTATTCACATTATGACATTCCTCCTTATACTTGGTTGTTCACATTATGACATTCCTCCTTATACCTGGTTGTACACATTATGACATTCCTCCTTATACTTGGTTGTACACATTATGACATTCCTCCTTATACTTGGTTGTACACATTATGACATTCCTCCTTATACTTGGTTGTACACATTATGACATTCCTCCTTATACTTGGTTGTTCACATTATGACATTCCTCCTTATACTTGGTTGTTCACATTATGACATTCCTCCTTATACTTGGTTGTTCACATTATGACATTCCTCCTTATACCTGGTTGTACACATTATGACATTCCTCCTTATACTTGGTTGTACACATTATGACATTCCTCCTTATACTTGGTTGTTCACATTATGACATTCCTCCTTATACTTGGTTATTCACATTATGACATTCCTCCTTATACTTGGTTGTTCACATTATGACATTCCTCCTTATACTTGGTTGTTCACATTATGACATTCCTCCTTATAACAATTAGAATCATTCTACAAATAAGATCTTAGTAAGTAAAGCATCTTCCTTTAATTACTTAACAACAAAACTGAAGTATAGCTAAAAGGTATCAATAAATATTTGTGCAATACAATATGACTTACTACGATTTTCATAACATTTGTTCTTCAAAAGATGCTGCCATTTAAAAGGTATATTATAAAACAATATTTTAATCTGAGGCAGCAAGATAGGGTCAAATAAAATGCGTATATCAACAACAGCTCTATTACCCTGCTTTTGTATAGTTACACAGGAATGAATGATTAAACATTGATTAATAACCAACATATCTGCAAGATCTACATCTATATACATAACTCAAAGAAACCAGACGCATCATGATATTCATGTGCAAAAGGTATAAAATACGTATATTTCTACACATTTTCATCTAATATTTTGTGAATAGCAAACATAATTTAGACCTTGTTCACATTTAACTCCAGTGTATCCTTTGACACATAAACAAGTGTAGTTATTGATTCTATCTATACACGTTGCTCCGTTCTTACAGCGATTAGGCGAGCAATCATCGATATCTAAACAGAAACAATAAATTCGTTAAACAAAAAACAAGGCTAAGAAACTGAATGAGTGTAAGAAAAACATGTTGTAAAAAGATTTTGTTAAAATTTACAAAAAATGGACTCTTATAAGATCACGGAAGTATCACTGTGGCTAGATACATAAAATGCTTACGTTAGCCACAGAATAAAGTGTTTCTCATACGATTAGGTGAACCTTAGATATTACTGTGAATAATTATAGTGAATAGCTGAATTTTCTAAACAAAAATGAATTACGTCTTAACCATTTTAGTGAAAAAGTGTAATAATTGTAGTATAAAACCCTCAAACAATTGTAATCAGCACTTTCACATACATTGTGGTGGTATGATAGCTAAGACCTATAAAACCTTAGTTATGGGATCCTTTGTTTCGGAGGGAGACTCCTTCAGAGCCCTAGCATCATCAGCTGTGAGTACCATTAATATTCCTCCCCACTTCACCTTTCTGTAAATCTAACCATGTTTAACCTGCACTGGAACTGGGTTTCATTTCCCTTCTTACACCCCTAATCGTAAACTATAAGGGATATTAATTTCTGTGGCTTCGTTCTCAGGATACTAAATGAATTTCTTTAGATTTTTCCATTTCTAAATGAATAATGCAATATTTTCATTCTTCAACAGAACAAATGCACAGATTTTGATCTGCATAGCTTTTTTTTCATTAATGGCGATTACAAACAAGTTACAATTACTTACGTTGTGTAGAGTTAATCATGAATTACCTTCTATACAATTACGTCCTTTGTATCCTGCTTCACAAGTGCAGGTGTAATTATTAACACCCTGTGTGCATGTGCCGTGAATGCAGGGCTTCGATAAGCATTCATCAATATCTGAAACAATCACAATTAATTTAACAATCATCATCCAAGGAAAACTGTTATCATATTTTTTCTCAAAATTTTATTCCATAACTTTTTGCTTAAATAAAAGCAATAGTCATTTAAACAACGCATGTTTTACTTGGTACATAAACTGATGCAATACAAATGTTAAACCTGTTGTTTTCTGCCTTTCCTTTACAGTGTAAACACTTAAAATCATTACTTAAAAATAAGTCTAAAAAAGGTTTTCACTCTACTGAGCCCCGAACCAATTACTTTTGCTATTTGAGCAGCTGTCTTGACAACTACCTACTACAATTTTCTGCATAGAATTACACCATAGAATAGCATAGAATTTTCTGCATAGAATTACACCATAGAATAGCATAGAATTTTCTGCATAGAATTACATGCTATCTGCTCAGACTTAGGACTCTATTCTATAAGCTGCTACAGATCTATGAAATGTTGTAACAGTTAAGTTAAATAAATAATTATGAATGATTTAATATGTAAGCAGCATGTCCACTAAAATGTTGTGCACAATTTTACCTTGACTGCAATTATAGCCTTCATAACCAGCTTCACAAGTACACGTGTATTTATTCACTTGGTTATTGCACGAACCTTTAACACAAGGGTTTGACTGGCATTCATCGATATCTGAAAAAACATTCAAACATTTAACATTACTGATGTTTTTTTAACTGTAGTCTTAAAATGAAGACGTGGCACAATAAGCAGTTGACTCCAATGTCTCCAGTATACTTTGACACAAAAAATGATATATGACTTCATTATTACATGAATCTCGTTTTTGATAAAGAAAATGGACCACGCCTTAATATCTGAAAAAAATACAGTTATGTTTCACTGTAATGTAGTGAGCTTAAATCACTATAGCAGAGATTAAATATTGTTTTTGATAATTTACTGTATATTAGACTTAATGTTGTATAGAATATTGTACATATAATGTGCATAAATAGAGTGAGGTGCAGCTCTTGTGTAGACAATAGTTAACATGAAAGATTATTTGTCAATTTACGAAAAGAATGTGTTAGAATTTAACTGTGACAAATTTCAAACTATAAATTAGTTACCATTACATATTTTCTGGTTTACTGGCACATGTATGTGTTATTGCTTCATGGAGTTTTATAAGAAATAAAAGCTGTTTGTTTTAAATGCTAAATGCTACCATGTAGCTTACCACGTTGTTGGAAATGATACAACAAGCAAAAAGCTAAATTTAATAAAAAAGGGTTAAATAAATTTAATAATATTATAATAAAAATATTAATACTTAATTAAATAATTAATTAAAAATAAATAGATAAATAATTTAATAAATGTATTAAACTATATGCCTTTATTTGTATCTGTAACGGCCATCTTATATAACGCAGTCTTTGAAAATAAACATACGATTATTGATAATACATCTGTGGCAAGCATTAAGTTGGCACTGAACAAAATTCGGCAGTTGTGAAAGTTTTTGTTCTTTAAATAATTTTGCTGTTGTGATGGCAGCAGTTGTTTGAAAAACGAATAATTTACCTTCATTGCATCTCGTTCCTTGATAGCCGGGATCACAAGTACAATTGTATCTGTTGTTTAGATTATTGCATGAACCGTGATAGCAAGGATTTGATGAACATTCATTAGTATCTAAAAGTAACAATACAAGTTGTTAGATGTGATTAAAATAGATTGTTAAAAAATATTAGGTTGCTAAGAAATAGTCTCCTAGAGATCTTATGAGTATTATGTTTTTTAAATAAAAAAAGGAATTTAAGCAAAATAGAAAATGTTCAATCATTTTATGAATTTTTGCACTTACGACATGATTGAATTTTGTTTGTATGGTAATGGTTATTATGATTTAAAATAAGGTTTACCTACTGTTGAAGTCAAATTGCCATAGCAAACTGAATTTTGGCAAAAACTAAAAAGATACTTAACTAACAAGGATGAAATCTGTCGACTTATTGCACTATTTTGATAGACTGAATACTATAAGATACAACAAAAACAAATACAGATATTACATAAAGTTAAATATACACATGTTGCTGCCTACTAGCTGTTTAGTAGCTTACTTCTGTCTGACAACTATAGAGAAATATCATCTGCGTGCATGATTATAGTCAAACTGTTATTAGGACTTTGAACACAAACACCCAATGAGTTGTCTCATATTGAAGAAGACAGGCCATCCGCTCTGGCTAGAATAAAAAATGCTCAGAAGAAGTGATTTGCTAAGGCCAATTCACATCCTCTATTAGATGATATATGAATTTTAAAAGCAATTTTACCTTCAGAACAATTATGTCCTTCAAAACCATCATTGCAGGTGCATGTGTATTTATTCTCTAGGTTGATACAAGTGCCACTGACACAAGGGTTTGACGAACATTCATCGTAATCTAAAAATCCGAAACAAACAATTATGAAAGTAGTAGCGTTAATATGGGTTGATATGTAGTAACATTGAAGGAAGAGCCATGACTTCTAGGAAGTTAGGAACATCTCGGTTTTTGCGAAACACGTTAAAACAATTTAGAAAAAAAGCAATAAACGGCTCGTGTAATTAATAAAATCACTTTAAAGTGATGATAGTTTCATGCAGGGGTGCTCCCATTTCCAATGCCCATTTTAGTGTACTTTAAACTTAAAAATTTATGCAAAATTGGCTTCACACTTTCATTTTTTGGAGAACTGCATAATCAGAAGTAATACTTTTCTAGCTTTTTCAGTTTGAGATACTCTATTCGAAATTTGCAGGTTCAAATCTAGACTGAAAATCCCAAGTTAGCAGTGAAAGAGGTTTTCAAAAAAATAAAAGGTATGACAAAAGTTTGTGTAAGAGAAACAACAGGATTATTCTCTTATATATATAAGTCACACCTCTTTTGAAAATGAAGAGGTATGAGAAAAGTTTTTGAAATAGAAAAGAAAGGCTTATTTTACTACGCTTTCCTCCTCTCAATGCAGCTCATGGTGACAATTGCGAACACATAATTACACAACATTTACATAATGTTAGACAATCCACGGGGATCGTGCCAAAAATGAAATGTTCAAATAAGATTCAAATTTAATACTGTAATTACAGATGCAAGTACTAAAGTTGATGTTCATTTTATGGTTTTTGTGGCACATTTGTGCTGTCACAAAAACACTTTTAACTGTTCACAAGCATTTGTGACTAAAAACATTTCATATAAACTGCTCTCTTCAAGAAAAACATCTTTTTGTTCACCTTCTGCACAGTCATCTCCAACGTATCCAGATGGACAATCACAGGTGAAAGAGTTCACTCCATTTCTACATGTTCCTCCATTTTTACAAGAGTCAGACTGGCAATTATCAACAACTGCAAAAAATGATGCAACTTACTTTGAGAAACTGTTTATATGTTAAATTGTATTTAATAAAGAACATAAAGAAAATCTTGTCACGTCTGCTTTAAATTTTGTGAAAATAAAAGTAAGGGTTCCATCTTATAATAATTTTAAACTTAATTGTAGGAACCATGTATTTAATATTTAAAGCTGCATATATATGTATAGCTAAAGTAGAACTTTTTTAAATAAGAACATTGGTAGTTTTGCCGTGTTTCAAGTTACATGAAGGGATAGCAGAATATATGACAGTTTTTTGGCTGTTAAACTGTTTTGTATTTTTTTACAACCTGTTATATCTTAATGGGCAATAAAATCTAAAGTAAAGTAAATTACTAAGTATAGCTTCTATCAGACGAATTTTACTTTTTACACTGGGATCCAGGATTGACAACACTAGTCCTATGATTGGAAATCTGTCTTGAACCCCTTAACTTATATGTGGTCATACTGGCTTTGAGACAACTAAATGTTCTAGATGTATTAAATGTTATTCAGAAAAATTCCAAGAATTTTATTGTATATTACTTTACAAACACTTACTGCTCAAAAATAAGAAAATTTTACATATTTATAATTTCTCATATTCTCAAATCATCTCGTAAATATAATTCTTAATGTTAGTAATTTTTTTACTTGCATGCCAACTGAAATTTTGGAGTTACAACATTTTCCGCATACGTAAGCAATTACGTTGTATTTACTGCTGCGTGACATGGTCAATATGATTAGTTATATTCAAGTGCACTAAAGAGTAAATAGTTTCATATAAAATGTTACTCATAATCATTGAAAGAAATAAAAAATTACAATTGCATTTATTGTTGCCAGTGTTTCAAAACATTTAGAATTATGATTCTCGCATACAAGAAATGGGACATGCCTTGTTGATTTTACAAAGAGATATGACAATCATTATGCACTATAGTTTGGCTAAACTGTAAAAAGCAACTAATTTCTACAACCAGTGACTAAATCTATGTTGCACATGCAGCACATGCAAACATTTCTACTGACAATCTTTACCTTCTTCACAGTTGACTCCTGTATATCCAGCAGCACAAGAACAACTGTATTTATTGACCCCAACGTCTGTACAAGTACCTCCATTCAGGCAAGGATTACACGAGCAATCATTAACATCTAAATAAAAACAACATAATACAGCGTTTTCTGACCTATATTTCAATTAAAAGTGATTAATAATTCATTGTAGTTCTGTGTTGTGGTTTTCCACAATACCCATAATAGTTTTCTTATTTACATGCTGTTTAGAGTCATTTCTCTACATCAAGTCACTGCTTCAGTTTTGTAACATATATCTTAAAACTTTTTCTAATCTAAAGTAATGCTTCCTACTGGTATATATCTGATTTTTAGGTCTCCAGATCTGATATTTAGCAACAAACTAGTATCAAATATTATAGAAACTGGACCTTTGTCACAATTGGCTCCAGCAAATCCACGGACACACAAACAAGTGTAGTTATTGATTTTATCTATACATGTAGCTCCATTCTTACAAGGATTGAGAGAGCAATCATTAATATCTAAACAAAAATAAAAAAATGATTTAATAATAGGTAAAAATTGTAGCAAAAATTTTTTTGTAACCAATTAACATAATATTTTACTACTAAAAAGTTATAGGAAAAATTAAGGTAATGATTTGAAAATTCACTTTATTGTAAATCATAGCAAATTGTAATTAAACCATTATAAAATAATGAAGAT
Organism: Tubiluchus corallicola; assembly: GCA_030141605.1. Classification (NCBI taxonomy): domain Eukaryota; kingdom Metazoa; phylum Priapulida; class Priapulimorpha; order Priapulimorphida; family Tubiluchidae; genus Tubiluchus; species Tubiluchus corallicola. The sequence goes on from JAQGDQ010000806.1 coordinate 26,739, forward strand.
TTATGAATATACATTGCAGCTTTACTTTGTAATTTTCATTACAATTACCAGTCAAACACAATTGCCCTGCTCACAATTGGTTTCGTTGTATTTATGTAAAGTATAGCCATTCATACAAATCTGTAAATGTAACTCCATTTCTGCACGGAGTGGATGAACTTTTGTCAAAGCTAGATGAAAATCAATGACACCACAAGAAGAGGGGGATCCATTACATTTTGCAATAAATTGTAATAAAAGTTCAATTTACTATTGTAATTTACTATAAAAGTTCAATTTTACTTTGTTCACAGTTCACAATAAGTTCCTGTAAATCCGACAGGACAAGTACAATTGTAATGGTTGGCTCCATCTATACATGTAGCCCCATTTCTGCAGGGATTACAACAACAATCATCAATATCTAAAAATAAATAAATAAACACAGCAAGATATAAAACATTTTGAACAATTTATTTTTTAAACACTCAAATTTATGTCCTTCGTCAAATAGTTGAACCATTACTATCAAATACAGAAGCAAAAACTTTGTTCACAACTAACAAGATCACAATACAGTAAATTGATGTTACATGATGTTACACTTGTGATGTCATACATAGTTACCACAAAACATTATATTCAGCACATACTTAATTGCACAATCCTTGGCATATGCTATATAATATTTCGACAGCATTATTAACTATTCGACAATTAACTTCACTAAACTAATGCATTGAATGCAGTAAAAGGATCGTGTCTTATTCAGGCACATATTACAGTAGTAAGTCATGTCAGCTTGTGACGTCATACCTTCTTTACATTTAGGTCCTGTATATCCAGGAAGACAATCACAAGTGTATTTATTGATTCCATCGTAACATGAAGCTCCATTAGCACAAGGATTAGATAAACATTCATCAACATCTGCAAAATATTGTAAACTAATTGCTTATCTAAGTAGATATATCAGGCTACTGAACAACTTATTAGTCTACTTTACAAATACAATTTTATATCGAATGTAAATAATTGTGAATGAAAATGCAACAGGGATGTTTCATATACATTATAAGTCATTATTAAGAAATGAGCCACTTATGTCAAAACAATATGCAACATGCGCAGGTTTAACTCTTGTAAAATGTAGTGATGACACGGTACTGTTCTCCTTTAAATTCTCCTCAGAAAGAGCCAAAACTATTTTATTTAATGCCATCCTCAAAATGTGCTAAGTACAGATGATTTTACAAAACAACCTACCCTTCCAAAACAGTGCTTAGCAACAATGCTAATTTAATATGAATAATTAAAAAATGCAGAGAATAGAAAGGAAAGGCAAGTCAAGTCCAATGTCCACTGATATCTATAAACTATTCACATTGTGCAGGTGATAAGAAATGCACAGAAGTTTACTGATAATCTATCTTTTTGGGATTTTATATTAGAAAGCTAATTAGAATTATTTCTACTTGTAGAGATGATAACAAAATACCTTCAGCACAGTTATTTCCCTCATATCCTGAATGGCAAGTACAGGTGTAGTTATTCAGTCCATCTTTGCAAGAACCATGAAGACAAGGATTTGACAAGCATTCATCAATATCTAAAATATTCAAGCTTAATAATGCTAACCTGTTGCTAACCTGTAGGAAACTTACTAAACCTTACTTAAAACACAAGAAAACTTTCCGCATACATAAAGCTTAAAAAATTTGTTTGGAAATTGTATATCACTTACATGCCGCTTTTTGCGTGCAGGGCTTAGGTTGGCAGTAACGCTGTGTAAAACATGTAAATTTGAACTGCTAGATGCAGCCATTTTGACGGCAAGTCATTTGATATAAGTTTAGGTAACACTGAGTAAAGTTTGAAAAAATAATTTGATAAAGTAAAGATCATTCGTAGCGCACACGTCACTAACTAAGCGATATTTTAAATTACTGTATCTTGTCAATAAGATTAAAAAACACTTTTTGGTTACTCAGTGGTGCACCCTGGAGTATGAGTTAGCTATAATTCACCAATTAGTGAAAACATTTTAAATAATTAATAATTTTTGTTTCTAGTTATACAAGTCTTTCAAGCAGATAAGTGAAATGCTAAGTTATATAGCTTTGCTTTTGGACATTTCCTTTTCTTTCCCTGTTTTATGTTTTGCATACATGAAGTCATGTTATGGCACAGTCTGAATAGTATTGCAGGAGATTTAAAATGAAAATAAACAAAAAGTCCTTTTGACACGACTACGACATACGCATAATATTGCTATAAAATAACAAAAGGTAAAATTAGATTTTTCTGAAACATGTTTCAGGTACCCATTTCTTGTCCTTCGAAGGCCTAATATAGGCCAGTACGTGTGAAAGAGAGCCAACATGCATTAAAAACATATTATCAAATAACAGAGAAAACCTTTGAGAGGCTTCAATGATGGTCGCCCAATTTAAATATACCGTTAGACAAGGATATAGGTCAAGAAAAAATTGTCTGATGGCTTTACTTCGATACCCAGTGTATTATTTCATTTGCTATTACAATTCTTGTCATTTAACTCATTAAAGTTAGGTAAGAAACCTCGACAAGTTTAATGTGACATTTTCCCCAAATGTCACATTTTGTCGTAATTCTAAAATTCCATATCTTCAGAAAATTACCATAACTATTTGCACAAACCCACTGATAACCTCAACTATTAATTTTGGTCACACTCAAGCTGTATAATTTCACAGCACATAATATCATACCTTGATCACACTTTGCTCCTGTATATCCAGCTGCACAAGTACAAGTGTAATTATTGACTCCATTGCAACACGTAGCTCCATTCTTGCAAGGATTAGACAAGCATTCATCAATATCTAGTCAAATTTTAAAAAACATTAACTATAATCGTGGTTTTGATGTAAACTAAAGTAATTTTTAATAGTCAATAAATAAAAGACCTATAACGAATGAAGAACAAAGATCTTTACTTAGCTACTAAATTTAACTATTGCAGCTGTGGCTCTGAGCAAAACCAGACGTAAGCTTAAAATGCAGGTCAAAATAATCTACTCTTTCAAATATTGAAATTGAACATACCAACTATGTTTTTCATAAATGATTTATGTGAGAGAATTATTACCACACAAACACAATTTGGCATTTGCACAACTATTTCTTCACTCTGTTACATGCATTTTGCCATTCGCTAGTTAGACAGGCACTAGGCCCTGCATTTCGGGAGCACGTTGCACAAAAAATGAGGTGTTGTACCTTGCGGTTCATATGTGTTAGTTTGCGATGAATTGCACATATTCTATAGCTCATGCGTGAGCAAAGCGGTAGGTAAACTTGCCTACTAGTTTTACTATAACATGTTGTATGTCTCACAGTAGCACAATTTTTTCTTTCACAAACACGTGCAATATTTTTGCTGTTGAAATTTAAGTTAGTTTGTGATGTCACCAATCGTTGGACTCGCCCACCGATAAATCAGTTTTTAATCTAATCTTTAATTATCAGAAACACTTTTGCATATTAAATGTGTTAAAATGAAGCTTTCTATCTGACTTTAAATTGTGAATGTATATGAAAAATCATCCTGGCTTCCTTCATTATAATTGCTATCAGAGAAATTTGTTCTTTTTTGTTACCGTACGTACATTATCTATGCAACATTTCATTTCATATTTATCTAAATCTTACCTTATAAATCTTATGCTGTCTTTATCTTATGTTGTTGTTGTGAAGATCCATTAGAATGAAATAGAATATTGTAGAATGTTCTGTAGTATAGTAAAACAACCTTCATACCTTGTACAAGATTCGAGAACTTTCTATATGCGATGCACGTAATGCTTTCTAGATGGTTGATTTGCACTGATATAATATATATTATAAGGCGGAGCTGACCACTGGAGTTTATTCTCTTGTATCCTCGTATTCTCAGATACGCTTTCACATTTCCAGATTATCACATTTACTGTAAACATTTCGCGTTCCTTCATACTTTTGTGTTGTAGAATTCTCGTATAATAAACTAGTTTAATTTGACGACATGTTTTCTGGTTTTCTCTAGGAGCCTTCCGAGAGAAACAAAACACAACAGTTGTCTTTATCAAGTTATTACAATTTTACAATCTGGTATTTATATGCATGTGAACGAAATGCCAGCAATTTGTTACTAGAATTTCGAATATATGACACGAATAAATAAAAAATTACTTACGCCGGACTATAACCTGCTGAATGATTACTGAAAAACAAGATTTCATTTTTGCGTTGCTTTAGAAAGCGACAAGTTTGTACCTTTTTCGCAATTCGAGCCTTCATATCCGGGATCACAAGAGCAAATGTATCTGCCTTCTCGATTATTACACGACCCGTGAATGCAGGGGTTTGATAAACACTCATCAATATCTAAAATATACATGAGATAAATACTTGTGAAAGTAACAGAGTGAAATTACAAAATAAACAGTGAAGATCAGCTCAAAATGGAAAATTCTCTTACTGTCTATGTTTCAAAAAGTACGAAATTTGTTAAACAAGTGACAATTATCTCTAGGAAAACTAATTCATTTCTTGAGTTCTGAAAACATAACTTGTTATTTGTCCAACTGTTAACTGAACATGAAAGGGCCGAAGTTAAGAACATTTTCACTTATTTTTCTACTTTATTTTCTGTATTTTTTCATTTTTTATTTTTATTGTGTTCCACGGATACATTATAAAACAATGTAAATAAAAGAAACAATAAAGATAAAAAAAATGCATGAAAAATGTGAAATAGCTTAAAGATTTTATATTAGAAACAAGTTTTAGTATTTCAAAACAATTTTAGTATTTCTTTCTACAAATTTGCAACTCTAGTATTTATTACATTTAAGTGATGTAAAAGGGTAAACAGTATTGATTCACAAATTTTCTCTATTTTTCAGTACAGTTTGTAGCCACAGCATTTTTGTGTTAGTTATTGATAGTTTTAGATTTAGAAATCTTGCTAAAGCCTTTCTGATGTTTTTTCTTAATAATTTCTTTTCATTTCCTTTTGCACAACGTTGATGCAGAATAAATTAGTAACTCCTAGAATTCAGTAGCCCCAAATTATTTGTAAAATTATTCATAAATTTTCGTGAAAAACGGGCATTGTAAATTGTTTGGATTGTCAGGTTTTTTTATATTGGGTAGCCTACTCTGTAACATTTTATAGGATATTTATGATATTTCTAATGCAGTACCTTTATCGCAATTATAGCCTTCATAACCAGCATCGCAGGTGCATGTGTATTCATTTTCTAAATTATTGCAGGTGCCTTTGTCACACGGATTTGAAACACATTCATCAATATCTGAAAAAGTAAAATTTCTAAATCAAGACAAAAAGTTCGGGTGTGAAGACAAAGGCTTGACTACATTGAGCAGTTTATGCAAAAACGATATAAGTTAGCAAATAAGCTTTATCAGATTACAATGAACCAATTTGCAACAAAGATGTAACAAGTGAACTTGAGCAAAAATACCTAAAGAAGAGGGCAGAGTTTACAGTTTATGCAAAAACTATATAAGTTAGCAAATAACCTTTATCAGATTACAATGAACCAATTTGCAACAAAGATGTAACAAGCGAACTTGAGCAAAAATATATAAAGACGCAGCAATCATAATCAGTTTACAGTTTGTACTCTCCAAACCATGATTTTCCAAAGGCGAAATAATACCACAAAATAATGATATATTTTTTTCCAATAAAATAAACAATGATTAAATCTGTACCTTGTTTACAGTCATCTGATGTATATCCAGGAGCACAAATACAGGCAAACGTAGTCTCTAAGTCTTTACACGTAGCCCCGTTTTTACAAGGATTAGGAGTACAATAGTCAATGTCTGGAAAAAATAATCTTAAAAAATTACTGGTTGCCCAGCTGTAGTAAAATTAACATTATAATAAAGTCTAAAGAATGCTGTGTAACAGGAAAATGTACACATAATGGTTGACTCGATTACTGACTTATGAAAAAGAGCTTAATGAACATATTTAAGCAATTTTAAGCTTGACGCTCAACAAATTTATTGTTATCTGATAGAAAAACATTTTTGTACCAATTATTATCTATGTTAATTTTAATTTTGTTCCTTGGTTAGCTATTCTTTTCATCAAACACTGAAGCATTAGAATTATAAAATATGCAGATACAACATTATAAATGTAACGAAACAAATTATACTAATATGGCACCACACTTTGTTGTGATAATGCATGGATTTCACAGTCACAATTGACATCTGATCAATTTGTTAAACATTGTTCACAAAGATTGAAATTGTGGTCACAAAATATGTCTGAAAAATTCCGAAATAATTCAGAAATTAACTTTAAAAAAGATTTCACGTTTTTTAAGTCCATTATAACTGCAAAGATATTGCAACAAAACTTTTGGACATCTATCATAACAAAAAATAATGATAAAATAACAGAACAATTAAGGCCTGGCCTATAACTAGCAAATATTTTTGACCATGCCAAAAACTATTGATGATTTTGCTTCTGTGATATTTTGATTTCAAAAATAATTTTTTTCAATAATTAGGAATGCATTTGTAAGTGCAGTTGTTTTTAACATTAACAGCATAAATTAAAAATGGAAATAAGTCAGTTTTAGCCCGTTGACTCAGTGACAAGTTCCATTGTATAGAATGCAATCTCATTGAAACCTTTGAAATGATGTGTTAAAAATACTAAAATGGGAACTGTCACTTTTAACGTGTGACTTGTGATCAAGGGTCAACCATCGTGGCCACGAGACTCACAAAAACTTACTTCATGTTTTTGGAACCTTTCTCATGTGGTTGGGATTAGGCTCAGCTTGTACCAATCAAATCATCCCTTTGAGGACTTATTTGGTATACTGCTGCAGCATGGTATTAAACATAATTATTTCCCAGGCTATTTCATAACATTTTTTATTCCATAGCAAGGCAAATACAGGTTAGCTCACAACATTTAATTTGCCTTAAATTGACATACCATCAACATCTGTTGCTCGGCACTGAATGCACTTTTGTTTTTCATAAACTTCCAATTTCATTTTGACCTTTTAGTGAGACTAACCACTCACTTTAGTGAGACAAACCATTCAGTTAGTGTCATCAAAACCTTTCAATTCATATATTACCAGCTACTGTTCTTCGAAATTGAAGATTTTGTTTGACAGCCTGGGAGAGTGTCACTTTAATTCTTTTTTGCCTCATCCAGGCCTCTCCTTTTATGTATAATAGAAGCCCTGATTATCGGCAACGGAAGCATCGATGTAGAACGGGGAGAAACCGCCTCCATCAGCTACCACGACTGTCAGTTTTTTAACTCCTTTAACTAAAGGTTGTAAATATAAAGTTAAGCGATAACTTTGCCTCTTATTGCAGGGAAAAACCTGCTCCATCAGTTACTATGGCCGTCAGTTTTCCTCAGTGAGTTTATACCATTCATTATGCCTATTAATTAGGCAATTACACGGTTAATGATGCGACAAGACAAGTTTCCCATTTACATACTTGGACAATAAATCTATTTTTACGTACTTCATACAGAGCAGATAGCAATTTGCTTACTTCGGAAATGATTTTCCGGTGCCGTTTGGCTTCAGTATTCGAGTAATTTTGAAAATCAAAAGAATGTAAAGTGACATCACTCGAATTGAGAAATTTCATTTTCAAGTCAGTTTTTGGGACCAACACCTTTGCAATAATATTTATATTCATTTGTACCTTCATCACATTTATCTCCTTTGTAACCAACATTGCAGGTGCATGTGTATTTGTTCTGTTGATTGTTGCATATACCATTAACACAAGGGTTTGACTTACACTCGTCAATATCTAGAATATCGAAACAAGCAATTGATTAAAAATAATGATTTTATTAATGTTTGCAAGTGTAGAAAAAATATCGCATGCCTGCCATTGATAAAAAAAGATAATGCCAAGATAAAGTGGAACAACTCTAACCAGAAAAAATCTGACAGGGATGAAAAGAAAAGCAGAGAAATTTTGTCAATACTCTTTAAATAACTAAAACCATAAATATATGTAAACACAGAAGAGCAGTGTAACAAAGAGAAATATTCACAGTTACCCTGACCTGTGCCTGACCTTGTGTAAACAGGGCACCTGTACAGTGCACATATTATATATTACATACTATACCTCATTAAAAACCATCTTACTTTAAACTCATTCAGCGTAAAGAAGAATATGTTGATTTGTTATATGTTGCACATAATTGATTTCAGGATTCCCAGAGTTTTCCACAGCATAATAAATCGTGATAAAAAATGAACTATCATGGTATAATGTTAAAATTTAGTGAAGTGCTCAAAAGAAAACATCGCAAATTATGATCAAACTGGGTATGATGGTCATCCATTCAGGTTATTTTTGGTAACAATAACTTTTATAACACTTTACTCATAATTAGAAATTTTAGTGGAAGATCGGCTATCATGCAGAAAAAAACTAAATTAGTGAGATTATAATAAGGTAGAAGTAGCTTTTAAAATTAGTGTAAATGCAAATGCTTAAAAGTAACTAAATGTTGAAAAGGAATATGTATGAATACTAGAAAAAAAACAAAGTTATCAGAAACCTCAACCTTCATTTCATATTTATGCTGTCAATGTTTCTCTTGTATGCAAACAATTATAATGTGCAATGAAGAAAAGAAAGTACCATCTTCACAGTGAGTGCCAGTAAATCCAGCAGCACATTCGCAAGTAAATTTATTGATTAGGTCCTTACACGTAGCCCCATTACCACATGGATTTGATAAGCATTCATCAATTTCTGGAAAAAAAAAATTACATTTCACTGTAATTAGAAATTGATATTGTAATTAAGAAAAAGCAATCTGGGCAAAAATAAACAAAATTAATCACAATAAATAAAATTGTTTACAATATAAAAATTATTTAGAGATTATGCAAACATATTAAAGACATTTTAAAGACTTTCCAAAGTCAATTGATGAAAATTAATATTTTTTTCATTTTATCTTTCTTGTTCATCAGATCAAGAACTGCCACAACTGTACAAAATGCAACATGCATATAGAAAAGGTTCTCCCAATCCCAATTAGGTTTGATTGATTGATTGATTGACCTGCATGATTGAGAATACCACTTTTGGTAGACCTTGAAGCAAACATAATGTGTAAATGATGTTCTTTCTCTTCACGTTCGTTCATACAACTAGAGTAATCCGTGGTGTCCAGAAGTCTACGAGTTTTATCTAATTCATCTTTATTAGCTTTATTAAATAAGCCTCTATAGGGCACTCAACCTTTATATTTTTAACAACATTTATTTTGCAACATACATCTACAATGCAGATTATAAAGAATTTGACGTGGTCAGCAACTTTGTTTCATTATTACTTATGCAAAGATTCTGAGCTCATTGGTGATAAAATTATCAACATTGCAACTAATAATGCCATATTAGCGTATTTATCAAAGGAATGAACCCAAAAGAATATTGAGTTTCTAAAAATTGTTATAGAAACAAATTTTAATAAATCTAATTTCAGCTCGACTATATATATAGCAAAAAATATTTATTTTTATCATTTCTAAAATAGTTTAGTTTCTCATAATTTTTTTGTATTTCTATCAAACCAGGTGGTTTATATACTATGCAAACAAGCAAGCTTTCTACTTGTGGTTGGTTTTTAATTTCAAAAAACATTACCAGACATATTGCCCCTTGCATCATGGAACATAATAGGAAAATATGGAGACATAACAGCAAATAGTGCAAAGAGCAAATTATCTTATTTTCAAGACAATACAATTAAATACCTTCTTACAGTTTCCATTCGAAATTAGACTGTGAATTAATGTGCATTTAAAACATTAAATAATATGACAGACATGTAAAAATTCACTTCAAAATTTGCATTTTTGCATCTGTTTAACTTGCCGTTTCTACTTACAAATCAAAGTTTATTGCAAAATTACTAGGCTATGTTTACTCAACTGACTCATGCAGATATTCATATTCCATGAAAAGTTCTCTACCATTCAAAGTGTTTCACGTCACGAAAAAAATTCAACTTACTTGCTAACAGCTAACAAAAACAGTAACACAAAACCTTTTCTGAATGAATCTGCAAAAAAAGTATTAATCGCATTGTACCTTTGTCGCAATTAGTTCCTTCATAGCCAGGATCACAAGTGCAAGTGTATTGGTTTTGTAGATTATTACATGAACCGTGATCACAAGGGTTTGACTCACATTCGTCAATATCTAAACATATCAAGATAATGAAGATAATGATCAAGATATATGAAAAAACAGCTTTATTTGCTTTTAACAATTTATTCAACAATAAAAAGCAATCCTGAGATCTTGTGCAATTGCTCTACAAAATGTTCCAAATTTTTGGTTGAAAGATAAGCCACTTGCTTACTATAAAAATTTATTTAATGAATATAGCCCTGTAAATTTACATTTTGGCTTTTATCTCTGGGATGTAAAGAATACTAGCATTTTAAACTCCACTTCCTGTCTACCACATATCACCTGAATGCATGTGGAAAATTCAAACCGTACGACAATTGGATAGCAATAGAAAAATTGACCTATTTCTCTTGAGTCAGTGCCACTTTCACAAAGGTTACTGATCACCTTGTCATCCTCAGTGACCCTAACAGGTCCCTACCCTGGCCCAGGACTTCTGCCCTGTAAGTTTCGCGGATAAACAAGAATTGAAAAGTGCAAAATTGATGCCTAACGCAATGAAAATTGATGATGATCAAGACTGGAAATCGGTGTTTGTCATCTCCCATGTCTAAGACTTGCATTTTCCAATAAAAACAGAATATGGAATAAGTAGTGCTCTTTGAAGTAATCAATCTAGCTTTGAAACTTCTATCAAGTGGGCAGCATGTTTTAGTATAAAACCCTTCTATAAGGTATAAACAAAATAACACACATATTATGAAATCCTATATACCTTGCTCACAACTTGCTGCAGTAAATCCATCAGGACAAATACAAGTGTAAGTGTTGGTTAGTTGCTTACATGTGCCTCCATGCCTACAAGGATTTGGTACACAATAGTCGATATCTGAAAAAAATGTCCCAGAAAATTACTTGCTGTCTAAATGCTTCAGTAAAAGAGAAAAAACTGTTCCCACATTAAAATTATTGTTCAGTTTCACCAACCATTACAATAACCCTGACTCCCGTAAAGTTTAGCAGGTAGTTGTATAATTGCGTTAATTACATTTTCTGACTTTGAACAACAGACATTGTCCTGCTGCAGATTTAGTCACAAAGCGTGAAAAGCTTAACTTAATACATTCAAACTTTAGTATGCCATGTCAGCAGATGTTCAAACTTTGGTATGCCATGTCAGCAGATGTTTACTCTGTTAACAAAAGTGAAGTCATTTATTCGCTAATTCATTGCACTCATCAAAACAGCAGCAAACTTAAAATCGCTACACGTGTATCAATTTAGAAATAAATAAAAAAAATTTAGATATTTTATATAGTGCCAACTACCTGTGTCACATCTGTCTCCTTTGAAACCGGGATCGCAGGTGCAAGTATATTTATTTTCATGATTATTACATTTACCGTTGACACAAGGGTTAGATAAGCATTCATCGATATCTAAAGAATTCATAAAAAGCTAAATGTTAAAACAGAAAAAAAAACAAAAAAGAAAAACTTATTTAACTCCTTAAGAACAGCAAGATTCTACAGTTTTTTCAAGAGTTATAAAAAACTGCTCTTGTTAGGTAACGATTACGTTATATTTCATAGTTTTTGTAAGTTTCTACTACACATACAATTTACATAAAATGCACCTGCTTACCTTACACAAACTAAAAATCGACTTTTGACGAAGATTTAAAAAAATTTTTAGAGTAACTGCAGTGTTTGCACTCTAACAATGTACATGTGCAGAATTGGGCAACTTGTGCATAATCAGCTAATGCAGAAAATTGAAACTATTCAGACACATTAATCTGACACAGTTTCGACTCAAGTCTGCTCTATTTTTGGAAGAAAGTTCTGTTAAAAATGAAACAACCTTAATTTTTTCTTGACTGTTCCCTTGTTTTTTCCTGGAACCTTGTACAGACAGACTAGGACACTTGGTTGTCTAAGTTGGAGTGTGTGAAAGGACGGGTTTAATGTTTTAAGCAAGTTTTTTGTTTAGAAAATCATTTGGAAAGACGACATTCTTCTTAAAGGAACAACACTTAATTTGTAATCATTTAATTATGTTTTAGGTAGCAGTAGCTAAGCAACATTTCATCAGCAGAAAAGATTATAAGATCTATTTTAAAGGATGCAGTTATGAAGGAGTTAAGGAATTCAGCAAAAATAGTTAGTCTTCTACATGCAAAAAGGTAACATAAATAAATGGCTGTTATGTTGCACAACATTAATCTCTATATGTACTCAGACTAATTGATCCTATGTGCATCAATGCACGAGGACATCAATATAGCTTCAACTATTGTGCATATTAATAAATTTTTACAACATGTTACCTTGTTCACAGTTTAGTGCAGTATATCCACTAGGACAATTACAAGTGTATGTGTTGATTCCATCTATACATGTGCCTCCATTTCTACACGGATTAGGCGTGCAGTTGTCAATAACTAAAAAATGAGAATCAACTGATCTGCTACGTTCGTTCACAAAACAATTTGCACGTCATGCTTCACAAACAGTTTTAAAAATTTATTGATAAATGTTCCTAAGTATAAACTTGAACAACTTCAATATTTGCAAAACTCAGCAGCTAGATTTACTACCTTTACATCCACATTTCAGAATAATTATTACATCCATTTTTCATCATTTCTATTTGCTAGCGACTGAGCAATGTGTTCAGCTGCTACATGTATTTAAGGTGCTTCATGGCGAAACACCCGATTACATTTGTGACATAGTCAAACAAATTCCAATTAGAAATTTTAACGTTGTATTTATGGATCAGGAAAGCTGTTCGATCGGAAACTGATTATGTTCATTCAGTAGTTCTTTTACAAATATTAAGTACAAAAATAAACACTTACGTTGACCAGTTTTCAACTTTGCTTCTATCAACATCTATGTGTTAAGAAATTTTAACAGCATAAAATTTCACCTTGGTCACAATTATCTCCTTCATAGTTTGACCGTTAAGCAGTGACCACAATCAATAACTGAATTTGTTCATTTAGCATTTCTTACACTCATTCAATGTTAAAAAACAATTATGTTTATCAATTTTTCAGGAAATCTTCATACTAATTTTTTTCACATATTAAAAAACTTGTTAAGAATTTTTTTGATACAGCTGTAATATATAATTGTACCTTTGTCACATCTATCCCCTTCATAGCCAGCTTCGCAGGTACAAGTGTACATATTCTCTAGGTTATTGCATTTACCATGGTCGCATGGATTTGACTGACATTCATCAATATCTAAAGTATTCAAAACAAACATCAATGTATTTTTTTAATCAATTTTTAAAATGATAATATTAATGTTAAGTATCATTACACAAGCAAAAGCTAACAGATTACAAAACCTTATATCATTAAGTTCAACCAGAAAATGGTGAAGAAATAAAAATATGGTCACCAAGCAGAACAAAATGAACAACAAGTAGAAATATTTGCTGTTTTGTCTTTTGCAGTAATGCAAAGAGCAATATCTTCATTCCAACATCCAATCAAAAACAAGTTATTCCAAGTATTTTACTTATAAAATGTTTGCCTTCAGTTACACTCTTAATTATAACATGATTACAACTTGCAACAAAATGCACTTGAACTAATTCCATTAACTTTCAGTTCGTAAAATTTAGCTAAAACAATTGTTCCAGAAAAAATGATTTACAGAAAAACAATTTTACTTTCTTCAAAACAATTTTTATTAGTACATTCAAATCAGATTTTTGTATTGCATTATTCTAGCAGTTTGAGCATTAAGCAGTGACCACGATCAATAATTGGGTTTGTTCATTTAGCATTTTTTACACTCATTCAATGTTAAAAAACACTTATGTTTATCAATTTTTCAAGAAATCTTCATACTAATTTCTTTCACATATTAAAAAACTTGTTAAGAAATTTTTTGATACAGCTGTAATATATAATTGTACCTTTGTCACATCTATCTCCTTCATAGCCAGCTTCGCAGGTACAAGTGTATTTATTCTCTAAGTTTTTGCATGTTCCATGGTTGCATGGATTTGATTGACATTCATTAATATCTGGAAAATTCAAAAAGCACATCAACGTAGTTTTTAAAATCAGTTTTCAAAATGATAATATTAATGGTGAATCATAATCATAACACAAGCAAATGCTAACAGATTGCAAAAGCTTATAACGTTAAGCTCACTCAGAAAATTGTGAAATTAATAAAAATACGGTCTACAAACAGAAGAAAATGAAAAACAAGTAGGAAAAATTTGATTTTTTTGTGTTTTGCAGTAAAGCAAACAGTGATATTTTCATTACAATTTCTAATCAAGAACAAGATATTCCAAGTATTCTTCTTAAAAGTTTGCCTTCGCTTACTGTCTCATGATTACAACTTGCAAGAAAATGCATTTGAATTAATTCCATTAACCTTAATTTGCTAAAATTTAGCTAAATCTACGTTCCAGAAAAAATTTCGTATGATTTACAGAAAAACTTTTACCTGTTTTTAAAACAATTTTTATTACTACATTCAAATTGCACTGTTCAAAGCACAATTAGAGTGTCGCAACTATTTCTTGCAGTTTGAGTGTTAAGCAATGACCACGATGAATAATTGGGCTTGTTCATTTAGCATTTTTTACACTCATTCAATGCTAAAAAACACTCATGTTTATCAACTTTTGAGGAAATCTTCACACTAATTTCTTTCACATATTGAAAAACGTGTTAAGAATTTTTTTGATACAGCTGTAATATATTATTGTACCTTTGTCACATCTATATCCTTCATAGCCAGGTTCGCAGGTACATGTGTACATATTCACTAAGTCTTTGCATGTTCCGTGGTCACATGGATTTGATTGACATTCATTAATATCTAAAGTATTCAAAAAACACATCAACGTAGTTTTTAAAATCAGTTTTCAAAATGATAATATTAATGTTGAATCATAATCATAACACAAGCAAATGCTAACAGATTGCAAAAGCTTATAACGTTAAGCTCACTCAAAAAATTGTGAAATTAATAAAAATCCGGTCTACAAACAGAAGAAAATGAAAAACAAGTAGGAGGAATTTGATGTTTTGTGTTTTGCAGTAATGCAAACAGTGATATTTTCAATCCAATTTCTAATCAAGAATAAGATATTCCAAGTGCTTTTCTTAAGTATTTGCTTTCAGTACTGAAGAAACCAGAAAATAACTTTCTTAGCATGGAGGTAACTGCCTGCCATTGTTTATGTGAAGCCTCAATATAACATTACATAAAAATATAAGCAAATGGTAGCTTCCCTATAAGATTCACCTATAGTGCATATATTCTACATGCTGTAAGATGAATTCAAAAATATAAGACACTAGCAGCTATCTGCTTACTTCACTGCAGTAAATATTAATAACAGTAAATATTAATAATAGTAAATTTTTAATAATAATTAAAAAAAGAAATAATAATAATAATAACAACAACAACAACAACAACAGACAGAAAGCTATTTGTACTATGTACAGAAATGAACTAACAATAATGCATCAAATGAAATTATATTAGCAAAAATGCATTAGACTCTGTAATCTCACTAATTTGTAATTAATGCACCTACTAAGATATATAAATCATGGAATTTTTGATGGAGTTGGTTTCGACTTGCACTATATAAAGGGGTTTTGAGCAGATAATGTTCAATATTTTCAGTATGATAAACACATAAACAATTTTTACTGACATTAGTGTCTTTACTGACATTAGTGTCTATTACCAATAGTTTCTTTACAATCATGTCAATGTAGATGATTCTTATGTGGCAATTGGTTTTACCGATTACGTTTGGAGTAAAAAATTTTGGTTGATTAAAAAACCAAAGTATGTTTTTCTTTAGATATGGACATACTCTTCGATTGAGTACATTCAATATTGTTGTAAATTACTCCACATGGTAAAGGTTAAAGGAAAAATCATATTCATTACTTAACAAATTGACGTATATACCTCTATTTTGAACAGGCAACGATTCGTACAACAATAATGGTGATATTTTTTGTTAAATTTTCTCGATTCATTTTTAGCTTCAATTAATTCAATTATTTTCTCAATTAAAAACTGGTTTTTAGTACACTCGATCATCAAGCTATACTTAAGACATTCACTTAGTGTGACAATGAAACACTTTTGTCACATTCATTAAATCTTGTTTCAAACATGTGGACATGTGGGCAAGGTCAAAGCAGCTTCAATGACCCGAACTCCGCATAATCGTGGATTGACATTGCACACTGGAGTGGAAATTGTGACTTACTCTTTAATTACTAAAATTTAAACAAAACAAAATCATACTAGAAATCACACAACGTGTTTTAAATTGTCAGAAAAAATGCAGACTTTTCACATAGAATCCAATATAACAATTAGTATTGCTTCCATCAATGATATCATAACCAACACCACAGAAACGAGGAGATTTACTTTCAAGGTTATAGAATATACCATTTGAAAAACATTCAGCAACATAAAATTATAGAATTCAAATTAAACAATGATGTAAATGTTGTTCTTGACGACGCATTTTTAACACTTTGATTAGCGTCATTCAAATAATTGTAAAAATATTATGTCTGCAACAAATCAGCCATCTGTGGCAAAACCTCATTTAAACGCTGTCCTGTCTAAGTACAGAGAGAAGTTAAAAGGGAAGTCACGTTGTAGAGTTTCAAGTTTAAACTATTGGCTTATTAAAGTACATGTTTCTGTAACTATCTGCCCGCATTGAACTTTAATTATGACAATTAAATGTGCAGCTTAATTAACAAAAAATAATTTGTCTTAACGACTAAATTAAGGTAAATGTTAAACGGTAAAGTTAACTTAGTGCAACACGTTTATAACAGGAAACCTTCTCTCAAACATTTATGAATAAAAACTTAATTTCTTGCTGCTTTCACTTGAGTGATAAAATGTTACTCTAGATTTTCTAATAACTAAGATTAAAAAATGGATTTTACCTTTTCACAATAAAATTAACAAAATTTCTAGCATAAATCTACTTTAACATAATACTATGTATAAAACACATTTCGTCAAATCTATCAAGTGGATGTGTGCATTTAAACTTGACATTTTTGCTCAAATTCTCTTAATTAAATACAAACTGAAAAATTCAAGCTTATTTAATATTAAACACAGAATAGTTTTTCTTGTCATCATTTAAACCATTAATAATTAAAAACAGTTATGTCACCACAACATATGATTTTCTTTTTGAATTTTGTAATTTGGGTTCATCACAAAACCAAAAGCTCTGCAAATTTCGAGCATAAAAAATATACTATTTCAATGCTTGTTTGCTATGATGAAATATATTTGTATATTAGAACATTTTTGCCTAATTTCACATTTCTAACATCTAAACGTGAAGTAGATTCTAAACTAGACAGAACATTAGCCTGCATAGAAACAGCAATTCCCCCAAAATCAACTATTCAGACTG
Organism: Tubiluchus corallicola; assembly: GCA_030141605.1. NCBI lineage: Eukaryota > Metazoa > Priapulida > Priapulimorpha > Priapulimorphida > Tubiluchidae > Tubiluchus > Tubiluchus corallicola. The sequence continues at coordinate 44,411 of JAQGDQ010000806.1, forward strand.
GTTGTGTTTGAGCAGATAAAGTTTAATGCAATTTTACTAAAAGCATATTAAAACAGAGCAGACCTGTAGGACGGGAGACCACAAACAAACGTGCTTTAAAATTCAACTACAGTGTTTTCTGTTATACAAAAAAACATTCTGTTTTCTGTTATTTTGCACGTTTTAGTCGTCGGATAATGCCAAACAAAATTCTGTCGTTAATTACGACAGCATTGTGTTTGGCGTAGAATCAACTGTAACACTGCGTTGCATAACGTTATTCTCAAATTCAAGGTGGCAGGAAGGATGTGGTGACCAAGAAAGCCGTTGCCGGTACTGCTGTTTCTGTTTTCATTTTATCTCGTTGCGTGAGCAAGACTAAACAAAATGTTTCAGGGAAAAAATGCAACATCGGGGCTCGATCTCATTAGGACGGAAGCCATGAAATTTAGCAAAGTTAGTTTCAGAAATTTAAGTTACAGATTAATTAATTAATTAAGTTACTCCTTTAATTAAGAAAAAACTTCTTTCTATTTTGATATTGATCTTGAAACATGGGTGTTTGGCAGACATTTGTAAATACCTAAAATTTTCAGCATTTCAGAAAAAATATCAGCAAAGCATATTTTAAATTTGCCTCTCAAATGTTAACATAAACCATAACATTAGCTTCGAAAAAGTTTATGTACCTGTTTCACAATAATCTCCAGTGTATCCTTGAGCACAAAAACACATATAATTGCCCATTCCCTTTATACAGGTGGCTCCATTTTTGCAAGCGTGATTAAGGCAAGGGTCAACAGCTATAAAAACAATTAAAATCGTCATTCAGTGAATAATAAAATAATAATTTAGTTAGTTGCTGGTGGTCCAGCATAACGTTACGAACACAGGGAAGATTTTTGGTCGGGTGTCATCATATCATTTTGGGAAAATTTTGCAGACAGACGGGCAAATGGATAGACGGTTTAGCAAATGAATATAAGATTTATACTGCAGCAGACAATGACATTGACATAAATTCAGACGTTTTATTTGAATTAACCTAAAGCCTATTCATGTTAATACCTAAAAACACAACATAATCATGATTCTTAGGTTATGGTAAATTAGTCAATAAGTGAAAAAAAATCGAAATTTTTGTTTATTCTCTTATTTGTCCATAGTTAAGAGCATTGCAGTAATATGTACTTTCATTAGTATAACTTCTTGAGTTTTTTTCGTACCGGTGACATAGTATTTGCATTTTCCACTGCTGACCGACATCTTTGCAAAAAAGCAACACGTTTAACCAAAAATTGTTTGAACACTCAACAAATATGAAAAATTTTAGAAAATTAATTACACGAATTTTTACACATTTAGACTATTTTAGCCTTAGTTTCCAAAGAGGGAAAAACTATGTTCCATTGGTAGCAATTGTTGCTCAATAGTTTTCTATCCAGAGCATCTGCTATCTTAGCTAATTCCTATATATATATGTATACATGTATATATATATATATATATATATATATATGTGTGTGTGTGTGTGTGCGTGTGTGTGTGTGTGCATGTGTGTGTGTGTGTGTGTGCGTATATATATATATATATATATATATATATATTTATATATATACATGGCTGTGTGTATGTGGCTACGAGAATGTAACATTAAGAAAATGCCTAAATTAGTCCAGCCATGTAAAAAATGTAAATCAACAGCAAATGAACCAGTATTTAGAGTTCAGATAAATTACTCAAGGACATTGCATCTTCAGATCTAAAATTAATTGTGGGTTTTTCTCTACTACACGGACAATCCCCTGAAAGTTCAAGTACATTGTACACATGCCTTTCAGAAGTGTCACCAGATGCTCAAAACTATTTTGATGTTGCAGTACCAACAATGAGCACTTTTAACTTGCCAAATGCTTGAATAGATATTTCACCACCAGTCACAAATTTACTAGTCCTCAGCATATGGCCCACGGGTTTACTTTAGTACATAGTTCAACTGGTTGCACGCAGAGGATTCACATCTTTTCCACCAGGAGGCCTTCGCATCTTTTTTGATGATGTACCAACAATAAACACTTTTCTGCTGAAATTACTCACAATTTCCAGCTGAGTGCTTGCATGAAATATTTCCCTCTTGATCATCAGTTAACTGCGATGTAAATGTTCATGAGTGAGAGAAAAATAGTCATATTCATTCTCCCACCTCATCTTTTCTGTAGGGTTTACCATGGAAACAATTTGATTAATGATTGAACTTTTGAAATCTTGCAGCGTTCGGTAAAGCATTATTGATGTTGTTTGTTTGCACATTTATAAACTACAAACTCAGCATAATATGATTGCACACATCACCTTCATCACAGTGAACTCCAGTAAATGCATGATGACAAGTACATGTGTATCCATTAATTCCGTTGTGACATGTACCTCCATTCTTACAAGGATTAGATAAGCACTCATTAATATCTGAAAAAAAGATAATTATGCCATCTGAAAACATTGTAAAATAATGAAAATATGATTCTGATGATAAGCAATGTGTCTCAAATAATTCTTATTATACAGACACTAATTTTGAGGTTTTGCCAAAGAATTGCACATTTTATTATTATAGTTGTTATTAGTATTATTATTAATAACATAGCAGCATTAGTATTTAAATTTTTATCATGTAATTGCGTTATTTAAAATATAGAGCATACCTTTTTGTGACTTTAAATATCTGTACTTCAAAGAACAATTTTATGTGGATTTCACAGAACAGTATTACTATTGTTCAGTAATAAAGTAACAATTACTAGTAGACTTAAGTAGTAATAACGCTATTACTATTGTTATTATTATTATTATTATTATTATTATTATTATTATTATTATTATTATTATTAGTTGTTGTTGTTGTTGCTGCTGTTTTTTGCCTTCATTACCAGACATTAGGAGCCATTATACAGACAAGCAGCTATGTTACATATAATACTTAATACTTATTACTTACGACTAACTGGGGTGAATAAAGACAATTTTTACGTTTAAGCTGCCATAGTGTTTCTGTGAGTTTGCTCTACCAAGCTGTGTTTGGTATTCATATGTGTACATACACAGTTTGTTTCTTGAAGGCTAATTTTTTGTTGTCTAAGAACGACTGTCCCTGTTAAGCCTGCATTCTTTGAGGATTAGAGATAGCTTTATTTTATGTTCTTCTACCCGTCCTGCATTTCGTGAGGTGAAAGTGGACACAACTTGTGGACACAGAAAACGTGTTTTGAAATCAGTTGCCTTGCTATGTAGGATAAATTAGCAACCCCAACATTTTAAGTTGGGCTGTTGCTCCCAAAATTTGTACATTTTATTTTATCGTTCTGCTGATGTTTGTGCAAAAATTAATAAAAATAGAGAACAACTCAAAAGTGAAAAAAGTAGTTAAGTACTAAAGATAAGTCACTCAACTGCTACAAAATGACCACACCCTGTTCTCTAAATAGGTCAGTGCAATAAAAATGCAGCTACCATTGTTGATTGTGTTATTAGTATGGTTACAAATATTTACAAATATTTTTAATCACAATTTAACTAAACTAACATTGAGTTAGAAGGCTCTGTAGGCAAACTGAAGCATTGAGTAGAAGAGGCAAAAAACAACAAAATTAACAGTTCTTGCGTCCAGTATATCCCGCAACGCAGTCACAAGTGAAACTGTTGACTCTATTCGTACATGTGCCTCCATTTTTACACGGATTAGAGGCGCAGTTGTCAATGACTGAAAAAATTATGAATGATTAATATTTGCCTTTAATGCTGAAGATACCACAGAATGACCCCATTCAATTCAATTTCATTCATTCGTTGCCATTCATTCAATTTCCCACCATTGATTCATTGATTATGTAAAGCATGAAAACTAACAATACATTATGGGTTAATATATATACATACACACACACACATATATATATAATTATATAATTATATATATATATATGTGTGTGTATGTATGTATATTAACCCCTTAATTTATTGTTAGTTTTCATGCTTTACATAATCAATGGTGGGAAATTGAATGAATGACACTGAATGAATGAAAATGAATCGAATGAAATCATTCTGGGATATCTTCAGAATTAAAAAATATATATATATATATAGAGAGAGATAGAGAGAGTCATTTTCAAAAATTAGTGTTTAGTATAATGAAGTTGCTAGAAATTATGGGAAAATCTAAGAGATTTATGCTAATTGCACAATCTGCTGCAACTTTGTCGCTTTAGTTTATTTCATTTGGCATGACAAATTGATACATAAATATGATGAAACACAAAATACCATATCGAAAGAAAACAAACCTGTAAACAATAAAGTCGTTTAGTAAATTACTGCGGTTGTCCAGAAAGACAATGTGAAAAGGTCAAATAAAGGAGGATGAAAAGTAAAAGGATATGAAGATGTAACGTAAAATTGAGAAAAACAAAATAAAACAGCATAATATTCGCAACAGCTTATCATTGAAAATTAACCATTTTTGTTCTACAAAAACAACTAAATTAGCGGAGAAAACTTCAAGTCTATCTACCAAGAAATGACAGAATGGCCGACTGTTCTGCAACAAAAAGGCATTTATCATTGGATCTTGCATTGGATGGTTACAGATGTTTACTAAACTAACATTGAATTAAATAAGCAAATTAATTTGTGCATTGAGTAGCTAATGCAAAAATGCAACAAAAATCAATAGTAACATTGAATTTTATTTTACTTACTTGTAATTATTGTTTTACACTATTTTAATACAGATCAAACAATATGGAAATGTATACCTTGACCGCAGTTTATCCGTCTGAGTTAGAAGGCTCTGTAGGCAAACTGAAGCATTGAGTAGAAGAGGCAAAAAACAACAAAATTAACAGTTTTTACTTAATTACTGGAATTTACTCTTATTACAGAAGTGCATATTACACAATGTATACCTTGATCACACTTTTGTCCAGTATATCCTTGAACGCAGTCACAAGTGTATGTGTTGATTCCATCTCTGCACGTGCCTCCGTTTCGACAGGGATTAGGCAAGCAGTTGTTAATGACTGAAAAATTATGAATAACTGGTTTACTTCCTGTGTTCACAAGTGAATTTACACATAAACCACACTGCTGATCTGTGCATTCTCAAAAACCCAAATTTTAATGGCTAAGCAGTCTGCTCAGCCGGTTCGTTTAGCAGTATTTGCTCTCATTCAGTATAAAAAAACATGTTTTTTTTTCAATATTTCAGGAGAATCCTCGTACATTTGTTCGAATTTGTTTCAGTCTCGTATTAAAAAACTCGTGTTAAGAAATCCTTTCATAATATAAAATTTCACCTTGGTCACAATTATCTCCTCCATAATCAGGATCGCAGGTACAAGAGTACATATTCTCTAAGTTTTTGCATAAACCATTGACACATGGACTGGACTGACATTCATCAATATCTAAAACATTGAAAACAAATGTTAATGCAATGATTATAAAATAGTTTTCAGGGTAAAAGAAAATTCATAACTGAATATAAACATTGGAATACGAGTAAAATCTTTAATGATGATGATGATGATGATAATTAGCAAAGGCCCGGAAAAAATTTTGCTTATAATTACACTTATAATCAATAATACGCGAACATCCTACTTAGTCTTCATTTATAACGCAAACCAGTAGCAGGTTTTACTGAATTAAAGCTATAAGGTCATAAGCAGAGTATAATAGCTTTACGTCAGCAGTTTTCCTGGTGAAATTGCCTAAAATGGAACCTCCAATAGCCTGGTTCCTCCACTTTCTAAAGAGCTATGTATCTCCTTTCGAGCGTCCCACCAGGCGCCGCTGGAATGATTTTATACAGGCTGTTTGGTCAAAATTTCGAAAGAAAATCGGGAGTTGGGTCCGGGAAAACATAGTGATGCCATGGGCCTCCCACGAATTCCAAATATGCCTACTACACCCACTCCTGAATGGTTATGCAACAATTATCAGCACCACCACTGGCATATTCCCCACCTCCAAAAATAAGAGGTAAAAGTTTTGCAAAAAAAGGCTAGAAAATGGCCATTTTTTGAGGTTTTTTGCACCCCGTTCATCGCCGTGAGTCCGATTCGAAAAATAATCCCCCAGTGGCATGATGCTAGATCGTGATCTTTCATTTGCTATATAGATCGCAGCAAATAGGGCCATCATCATTGGACCTGCAGGAAATGATAGTCAATGTGCCATATAAATGAATGTACGCAAGTACTTGTAAATATTTTATTATCAAATTTTATTCCTAGTAAAGTGATTTTTGTAATTATTTACTAATACCAGTATCTTTAAATCAGTATTTTTAAACTTCAGCGTATACAACACAGCCACATCGCATGAAAAATGTTTCTAAAATGTGTTAAGGAATGGTGAACAATTGGTAGGCAGTATGTCAGATTTGTGCTTCTGGTAATTTTTTGACCATGATTTTCCACTTCCAGTGGTTAAAATTAAAATTGGCGCTTCAAATTTCTGAAATAAACTAACTGAAATGCAGCTAAATGTTATTACGAACAAACAAAATGGCGAATTTACCGGCTAAGGGTCGCACATGCTCACCCGCGCCCAATAGCATGCTTGCACAAGCAGAGAGTCCTAACTGTACATAATAGTATTGTTTAAACTGTGCAGTTTAACCCTGTATGTACTGGAGTGCAGTCACAAGTGTATGTGTTTATTTCATTTGTACATGTGCTTCCATTTTACACGGTTTAGGCCTGCTGTGGTGAGCGGCTGAGTTACTGGTTTATTTCGTGTGTTTACAAGGCAAGTTACTGAGAAGTTTCACTGCAGAACAGTGCATTTTCTAAAATTCATTTTTAATGGTAAAGCAGTGTGCTCAATCAATAACTGAGTTTGTTATGATAATAATAATAATAATAATAATAATAATCTTTATTTAAAGTCTGCTTTTGGGTCAACAATTAACATTAGCTCAAAGAGTGCACTTTCAAAAATACATTTTTTAATGGTAAAGCAGTGTGCTCAATCAATAACTGAGTTTGTTATGATAATAATAATAATAATAATATTAATAATAATAATCTTTATTGAAAGTCTGCTTTTGGGTCAAAAAAAAACATTAGCTCAAAGAGCTATTATTGCCGACTACAACTACATAACTACATAACAGAGACTATTATTACCCCGCTTTTACCCTAAATGCCACGCGTCAGGCAGGGCAAAGCAGGTACGATTTTTTAAAGACTTAGGTATGACCCGGCCGCTGGTTCGAACTCACGACCTCCCAGATGGAAAGCAGACGCATTACCACTAAACTAAACCGTCTGGTATAAAATCGTCTTGTTCATTTAGCAGTTTGCACGCTTATTAAGTAGGAAAAAAAAACACATATGTTTGCCAGTTCCGAGTAAACCTTCACACTTGTTTACTTCACATATTAAAATACTGATGCTGAGAAATCTTTAATGCTACTGTAATGTATAATTGTACCTTTGTCACAATTATCTCCTTCATAGCCAGCTTTGCACTTACAAGTGTACCCATTCACTAAGTCATTGCATGTTCCGTGGTCACATGGATTTGATTGACATTCATCAATATCTAAAGTGTTCAAAATATACATCAGTGAAGTTTTTAAATCGATTTTCTATATGATAATATTAATATTAAATATCATAACACAAGTAAAAAGTAACAGGTTGCAAAAGCTTATAATATTGTGGTGTTTTACACCTGCTCACCTCCTCTCGCCTTAATTGTTCTGAAGAAGGACAGCTATTTTACCTTCGACAACAGTAAATTAGCTAATAAATGCCCTAAGAATGGGATCAGCGGCGATTATAATGATTGCGCGCACTTGCACGAACAGTGTGAAAAATGTCTAAAGGTAAAATAGCTAAGACATCAGTATATTGCAGAACACAGGTGAGTTTATTTATACAAATCAGTTAGTCATACAAATTATCCACAGCACATGTTGATTCTATGCTCTCTGACAGCCAACTGCCCAGGTAAGTTTTCTATGAAGCAAGGAAGCCAGCAATTCTATGAAGGGTAAATGTTATGCATACTACATAGTTCAAGGATAAAAGTTTAGACTGTATATTAAGAAATAGACTTATTTTACAGCTGAAATTTCTTGTGTGGGATTTTTAATGTTTTAACCAGAGACTACAATAATATGACATAATGAACAAAAATAATGACATATGACATAATAATAAAAAATAATGACATATGACATCGTGAACTTCACGACACTCCGACCAGGAAGTTGGAAATAACAAACTATTTGATACTTTAACCTTTTAAGTCATTTAACTTTTACAAGAAATAAATTTGTTACATTTCTTAATCATTTTAAGAATAACATCTAACATCTTAAGTACGAGATGGCGCCACCAACCAGTTTGGGCGCCGTGGATAAATACGAATCACACCATTGCAAAACGGAGTATTTGGGCTATGTACAAAGAGGGTAAGTTTTTTTTAATCTAATTTAATAGTGGCATTAAATTTCAAAGTAATTTTGTATATAATTATCACGCTACATTCGTAACAAGTTTCATTACACACAACTTAACGATAAACTTAATATTTCTCTATTGAGTTTCACTACAAATAACATTCAATCTCTAGATTACAAAATCATCATGACGATTTGAGTACAAAGTATCGATTTAGGATACAAATTCGTAACAAAGGGCATCGATTTAGGATGCAAATTCGTAACAAAAGGCATCGATTTAGGATGCACACGATTTACCAATCGTTAGATTTAAATTACAAGTGGATTGCTAACCGAGGACATGCACAAGTACTATTACTATTAGCAAGTATAATAAGCAATGACATCCAGCATTGGTTACTCTTTGTGTTTATGATAAAGTTTGTACAGCATTTGCTTGGTTCGCCTGTAGGTTATGCTGTACATGGTCTATCACACAATTAGACACAATTTATCAATAACATTTCTATCATTACTTTTTTTCAGGTTTATAACAAAGAGCACGTTTTGTGCACAAGGTAAGTATAAGGTAACTCAGGTAAGTAATATTTTAACAACTTAATAAGCAGCTATTCAAACAGTGTTAACAATAACAGCAACAAGTTATTCAAATGATGTTAACAACAATAGCAATACTAAACAATGCAAAACTTATTTACAAAATCTTTAATGTTTCTAATTTTACAGGTAGATTTGATTAAGGTGGATCTTGGGTTTCAATAGAAACAATTCGATACAAGTGGAAAGTTTTCCGACATTTGCAGGATCCACGTGGTAAGTTTGAATTAGAAATCAGAATTACATCATTATCGTTTGACGGAATAATTACAACATTTTTCATAGAGTTTGGCTTTCTGATTTCTGTATATGCATACTGTGTCAAAGATAGCCACATGATTTTAAATGGAAATTTAATTCCATACATGAAAACTTTTATGGCTCTAAACATGAATGCAATGAAGTGTGCCGAAATTCTTCATTTTATACAAGTTTATAGAACCAAGGAAATTATGCTAGGACTTTATTTGAAAGGAAAAAAATCAGTTTGATATCTACAAAGCTACAAACCAGGTGATACAGTTGCTCTGCTTGGAAAAGAAGTCAGTTTGCTTGGTATAAGGCTGCAAACCAAGTGATACAGTTACTCTGTTCCTGTTTATACTGAGTGCTAAATATATGGACAGTATTGGTGCTTCTAATTTGGAATCCAGACGACTGCAAGTTAACCTTGTTTGAGTATGGCCACCACAACAACCACAAGCGACAAGACTATTCTTTATACGCCGCCGTGGGAGGGTGAACCTAAAGGTCATGACATAAGGACTGGACAATTATTCCAGCCAATACAACCAAACAAGGACTCATCAAAGCAAGGAGTGACCATTATGGACCATGGTTCTAAGGACTCAGACGACGAGGAACCGGACTATGAGCAGCAACTACATATTCCAGCTACCCCAGCACATGGAGCCACCCCAACAGCTGCAACTGGAACAATTCCGAAGGTGGTTCCAGACAAAGATCCATTGCATGGACACCAGCTGGAGGTGAAGATACTGATCCAGAACCTGAAAATAAACTCACAGCACTATGGTGAGGTGTTTTTCACATGTACTACATTGTTAGACTTAGAATTTGACAAATGTATTGCTAATTATCAAAACTTTGTTGACAGATGTAATGCTTCAATTACTGATTTGAGATTTTCAACTGAAATGCTCACAGAGTTGTATGACAAGCTATCATATATTTATTGTAGTTCAGATGATAGTTCCCATTTAGATGAAGTTAAAGAATTTCTTGCTTCAAAAATTACATTGAACAGAAATTTGTCTGAACTTAGTTCTAAGATTGAAGCCAGAATTAGGTCATTAGAAACCTGTCACTTGAAGGTCAGTGAACCTGTACCTGTAGTATCAAGCACACCTGTTTCTGCTGTGCCTAATATGACATCACAGCTAAATGCTGTGAACGTTAGTCATGCAAGCACTGTGTATAATGTAATTTTTGAAGCAAGAAATTCTTTAACTTCATCTAAATGGGAACTATCATCTGAACTACAATAAATATATGATAGCTTGTCATACAACTCTGTGAGCATTTCAGTTGAAAATCTCAAATCAGTAATTGAAGCATTACATCTGTCAACAAAGTTTTGATAATTAGCAATACATTTGTCAAATTCTAAGTCTAACAATGTAGTACATGTGAAAATCACCTCACCATAAAGCTGTGAGTTTATTTTCAGGTTCTGGATGAGTATCTTCACCTCCAGCTGGTGTCCATGCAATGGATCTTTGTCTGGAACCATCTTCGGAATTGCTCCAGTTGCAGCTGTTGGGGTGGCTCCATGTGCTGGGGTAGCTGGAATATGTAGTTGCTGCTCATAGTCCGGTTCCTCGTCGTCTGAGTCCTTAGAACCATGGTCCATAATGGTCACTCCTTGCTTTGATGAGTCCTTGTTTGGTTGTATTGGCTGGAATAATTGTCCAGTCCTTATGTCATGACCTTTAGGTTCACCCTCCCACGGCGGCGTATAAAGAATAGTCTTGTCGCTTGTGGTTGTTGTGGTGGCCATACTCAAACAAGGTTAACTTGCAGTCGTCTGGATTCCAAATTAGAAGCACCAATACTGTCCATATATTTAGCACTCAGTATGAACAGGAACAGAGTCACTGTATCACTTGGTTTGCAGCCTTGTACTAAGCAAACTGATTTCTTTTCCAAGCAGAGCAACTGTATCACCTGGTTTGTAGCTTCGTAGATATCAAACTGATTTTTTTTCTTTCAAATAAAGTCCTAGCATAATTTCCTTGGTTCTATAAACTTGTATAAAATGAAGAATTTCGGCACCATGTGAAATAATTCTGAAGGTAAAATAGCTAAGACATCAGTATATTGCAGAACACAGGTGAGTTTATTTATAAAAAATCAGTAACAGCACATGTTGATTCATTGCTCTCTGACAGCCAACTGCCCAGGTAAGTTTTCTATGAAGCAAGGAAGCCAGCAATTCTATGAAGGGTAAATGTTATGCATACTACATAGTTCAAGGATAAAAGTTTAGACTGTATATGAAGAAATAAACTTATTTTACAGCTGAAATTTCTTGTGTGGGATTTTTAATGTTTTAACCAGAGACTACAATAATATGACATAATGAACAAAAATAATGACATATGACATAATAATAAAAAATAATGACATATGACATCGTGAACTTCACGACAGCGTAGGTGACCACCGCTAAAAACTTTTATAGTGTAGTACATCACACTTTTCGGCGTTACTAAGATAAAAATTTTCATCTTTTTTTCAAAATTCTGACCTGATTTTTCTTATTTGAAAAAACTATTTGTGAGAGAGAGAGGAAGAGAGAAAGAGAGAGAGAGAGAGAGATAGAGAGAGAGAAAGAGAGAGAGAGAGAGAGAGAGAGAGAGAGAGAGAGAGAGAAAGAGAGAAAAAGAAAGAGACGTTATCATCATTGTTTCTACCATTCATTACATCACTATGCACAAATTTGGGCACAGTAATTCCTATGAATAAGGTGGACGATTATTTATTATTGGTGACATATTTAGAGTGCATAGAAACTGGCTGGCGGCCACTTGTCAAAGGGGGAGTGGCAGGGAGTGTCAGACAGTTTTTCCTTTTGGTCGCATCTCCTCCAATGGCATTCGTTTTTTTTCTATATTTATAAGCATTTGGGCACTGTAGGGTAGATATACATGCTGTGTTTTAAAACACATGCTGTAAAGGAGAGTTTGCCAGTTTGCCTGCACACCTGATATGTTTAAACTATTGTGTTAATGTCTTGCAATTTGGTTTAAAAAGTCATGTGACACTTCATCCATTAATTTTTGGGAAATCATACCTCAGCTTTCTTTTCAGTTCCCTACCTCAGCTACTTTTGTACATAAACGTTTCTTACTGTTTCTTTCTCAAAATTTTCGGTTTTATTTCCTCACGATTTCTAAAATTTACGGTTTCCTGGTGATATTCTGCTCTCAGTTGGATCTATCAGGCAAAATAATTGCAAAACTTGACAAAATATATCCGTTTTCTGACTCTTTTAAATTTTTGTGTTTGATTAGTTTCATAATTAATTTTTGTAATTTGTTACATGCCTTTTATAAAGGTATCGATCTAGTATCGTCTCATTAATGGTTTACATTAATGCTCACGCACAGCTGGAGGAACAGTAGCAAAAAAAACTCAAGAATGGCCTTTTAGCTCCATTTTTTGCGAAATTGATATCTCTTATTTCTAGAGAAAGGAAACGGCCGTGAAACGGGGCTGGTAACGGATTCATAGCCCTTCCAACGGTGGGTATATTCCTGGGAATGCCGTGTGACCGTTTAGTTGGTTTTTTTCTCGGACCCAGCTTTGGAAATAAGATCAATAGCTCTTTGAGAAGAAGAGGAAACGGACTTTTCATAGACTGAAAAAGCCAGTGTTCTGACGACATTCCATGTCTGCCTATAATTTTACTTCAATAGAAGCTGCTCCTAGCTCTTATAATGAAGTATTACAATGGTAGTCCATTACAATCAAAAGGAACAGTTTACAAAAACGTAGAATACCCATTCATTATATTGATCATTGGCGATTGGCTCTAATAGAATTTGCCATGTCAAACAGTTTTAACCTTCGCAATACTGTTGTGCTGCCCGCGTTGGTATTGTAGGTGTCACCGTTGTATTTGTTACAACCAAAATCACCGTCGTCATCATCATGATCATGACATTGGTTTGGTGTGGTGCTTTATGATGTAGTGGATGCAGTGAGCACGCTGTAGATGGTGTGGCATGTTAGGTGTCAAGTGGTGAATTGTGTGTAGGTGGCATTCTGTGCTGCAGGTGGTGCTGTGTGTGTGTTATGGCGTGATGGGGTTGTGTGGTGGGTATGACATAGTAAGGCGTGTTGAATGTTGAATGGCATGGTGCATGTGGTGTGATGGGTTCACCATGGTGCTGCAGGCATTGTGTAGGTGGTATGGTGCGGGTGGTGTGTTGGGTATATATGTTATGTGTGGTGTGACACAGTGTAATGTTGTGTCTTTTTAGGTTTATGTGCAGGGTATTTTTGTAGGGTTTGGCTAGTAACTGTAATTGTGACTATTGCATTGTAGCTTGTCCACACTGCTTAAAACTTTACGATTGTTTCTCTTCGACCTGAGAATGCTCATTTTGTGAACGCTATGATTACCTGATTTAATTATTTTGAGCATGATTTGTGCATGTTAATTGTTTAAAGATGGGATAATAATCTTTTCTGCTGAGATGATTTTGCGAATGACAAATGATGGACTCATTAAAACTGAAATTGTTACTTTCTCATTTTTTAAATTTGCTCAAAATGAATTCAGACAAACCCATTCAGACGAACCATTTTAGACCTCATATTTTTCACCTATGTAGTGAAATCTAGGCCGCTGCCCCCTCTTGAAATGATGAGAATCATTCGAGAACTGAATGCACTGGGAAACTAGCCTGTACATTCAGGACGTTACAACGTTCTTCTAAGACAACTGCCTGGTTACCTAAAGCTTTATTGTAATTTTATTAACTAGACTAAACTAAAGCAGAAACAAATGTGAAGTACATAAGTTTGTGATTTGGTCACACGCAAACAACTGGTCCAGTAATTACCACTGGATTCTGCTTGAGTTCAGTTTTTAGCAGTTCTACAACAATCTTTGGCAATAGTTTTCATTACATACTTAAAATAAGATGCTGTGTGACCAAAGAGCTGTACCTCTTAGTTCTAAAGATCGAGAATGGGCCGAAAGTTGCTGCTGGTAATGGTTGGAGAGTCCTTTCAATGGTTGATGTAGACGGCATATTAAAATCTGCAGGGCACGTTGGGGAAAAAACAAGTGCATGCCCGGAAAGAGTGTGAGACGTTATATCAGATGTGGAGGTATCATTGAGAGCGAGGTCCACTAAACGAAACGAAAGGGTGGCATTTCAACCACCCCTTAGTTGCACAGCAATTTGTAACATCTATTATTTTTGAGTTTGGTCAATTTTGAGGCTGTTACAGGCATTTTCGTCATCCGCCATTGCACTATCGTTTGTTACATGCAAATTATATGTGTTTGCATATAACCAAAAGAGAAACATTAAGCAAAACCATGTAGAATGCCTGTGCATTATTGATCATTGATGAACAGTCTAAAAGCATTTATTGCGCCATACAGTTTCAACCTCGTACAAAATGTTTTGCATGTTCTCACAGTGATACTCTGCTGTTGGTGTCATACTGTAACGCGGCTAGGGGTTCACGTAACAGAAAGGTGTGCAAATAATCGTACTTTGCACCAATGGCTTGGGTTCATCTGACTGTTAAGCCTAAGGCACACTTCAGCACAAATTAGTTTATAGCAGGAAAACTGACATTGGAGAAATGTTGGTTTTGATAGACAATTTTGAATTATTTATTTAATTGCTTTATTATGGTTCAGGGCTTATAATTAGCAGCTCTTGAGATAACAGAGCTTGTTAGCAACTCTTGTGTCAGCAGAGTTTGTTAGAAGCTCTTGAGATAGCAGAGCTTGTTAGCAGGCCTTGTCAGCAGCGAGTGTCTCTTCCTCTGGATCTGTCTTCCTTCAATACTACTCTGGACAGATGACATGACCAACCTACACACTGCTGATTGGTTATTGTCCTGTTAACACGGGCGGATCACGTGCATAGACCTTAATAGGCAGTATACTGAATCATGCGCTCAGCACTGTATGCTCTTGATTGGTTGTTGGCGTAGTTGTTTTCACATCCGGGTCCTTCTCATGAAAACTTCCATTGATGCACGTGTGTTTACCTCGCCAGTAAAGCTTAGTGTAATTATTGTCATTAATTAGTTTAATTTAATGTTTTTTTTTATTATAGGCACTGCATACCTATGCCACAACATTAACATCGTCATTAACACTGTGATCACCACTGTGATCCACAAGAATTGATGTGGCTTGGTGTAATGTGATCTGGCTGGTGTGGTTTTGATGGTGTGGTGTGGGTGACATAGTGTGAATAATGTGGTGGGGTGTGTGTTGTGTGGTGTAGAGTGGTGTGGTGTGTTGTGAGTCGGACCTTGGGTAGTTGTGTAGTGTGGTGTGGTATTGATGATGTAGTGTGGATAATGTGGAGGGGTGTAGGTGGTTTGGTGTAGAGTGATGAGTTGTAGGTGGTGTGCAATGGTGTGAATGGCAAGGTGTTGTGTTGCAGTATTGTGTGGGAGGTGTGGGGCAGTGTGGGTGGTGTGTTGTGAGTTTCGCGGTGGGTTGGTGTGATGTGAATGTTGTGTTGTGAGTGGGGTGGTTGGTGGTTGTGTGGTGTGGCGTACTGCCTCCCCCTCCCCAATTACAGTGTATCGAAAAAATTCAAATTTATTTAAAAACCGGGGTTTGGTGGCATTAATTTTCATTGCTGAAATTACTAAAACAGTTAGAATTTTTCATTAGAACCAGTGCCCAGTTTCATATAGCCGTCACTAAATTTACAGTGTCTTTATTAAAAATATTTAAGTGAATGTAATCACGATGCCTTTGCTGTTATTTCTCCATATTCATTTTGCCTTGTATACATACACCGGATGTTGAAAACAGTTTATCCAGACATGTGGGTCTGTGTTGAGCATGTCAGAGATGGGGTACACTCGTATACATGCTAGAGCATTGAGTGTACCGATGCGTGCATGGAAGAAACGTCGCACATGAGAGCTCATGTGTAAGAGCGATTGACAGCGCTTGGATGCAGCATGTATGTCTAGCAATGGCGCATGCTTCCGGTAACATCAGACAGCCATCTAGTGTACAAAACATCAACTAATGCAATATATTACCATGAAATGTCCTCAACAAGACAAAAACTTAGCCAATTTGAAATTGTACGCAATAAATTTTTATATGATTAATGACGCAACAAATTAACACAACAAATTATGACACAACAAATTAATACTTTAAAGACTTTGTCTACAACGCAAAATCAGGCAAAAATTTTAGCCTTACAGTAAGAAAATTGGGTCAGATCTACTCCTGGGTCAGACTGAATTAAGAGTAAATGACACAAACCCTTTCTGTGCCTAAACGAATGTTAAAAAAATGATATAATAAAATAATCGCTGGTTAGTGAGAGCAGCTTTTCCTGCACCCAGGCAAAATGAAGCAAACACATTCGGTCCTGAAGGAGTTAATGATTGACGTATGAAACAAAACTCTCATTATTTATTTATTACTATCAATAACCACCACGTAACAAAGAAATACTTGC
Source organism: Tubiluchus corallicola (assembly GCA_030141605.1). Classification (NCBI taxonomy): domain Eukaryota; kingdom Metazoa; phylum Priapulida; class Priapulimorpha; order Priapulimorphida; family Tubiluchidae; genus Tubiluchus; species Tubiluchus corallicola. The sequence continues at coordinate 61,178 of JAQGDQ010000806.1, forward strand.
ACTTGTGTAAGAAACTTCTGTCACAAGTTATGAGCACTTGGATTATGTCTGCTACGCAGTCACGTTAACCTGACTTTGTTTTTGTTTTACAATAACAACAGTAACAACAATAACAACGACAATGACAACCACAATATCAGGAACTTTGTATGATAAAAATGGCACAGGAAGAAATGGCACATAATGTTTCATGCAATTGATTTTTATAGTAAAACTAGAACATATAGGATGCAGATCTCTGCCAAAGCTGAACAATTCTAAAATTTTTCTTCTGATTCTTTTGGCTAAAAAAATTACCAAAGATAAACAAGCAAACATGCACATGTGTATCTGTATTGGTATGATATAGGCTAGAAAAAAGAACAAAATATTTGTTCAGTAATATATTTATAATCAATAATGCACGAATGTTTTGAATAGTTTATCTACCTTTTATTTATTCATTTTGGCGACGGTAATAGACTGAGAAATATACAAGCAAAGATCATAATCAGCGTTACACAGTTTTGCGAGAAAATCTGGAAATGGAATATTGAAATATGTGTGCTAAACTTTACCCCAGAGACCTTGACGAAGTACTTCAGGGGTGTTTTCATACACGCCAACCTTTGCGAAAGGATAACTGGCTAAAAATTTTGGCCTCCTCTATTCACCTTTATTCATCCATCTTTATTCACGTAGATTCTTAGAAATGTATTAGATAGTGTTTGCATGTTTGCAGGCTTACTGCTCACTGCCTAAAAATTCAAGCTTTGAAATTCAAGTGTGTAAATACTCTGCTATTTTGCTTAAATCTTTTCAGGTGTGGAATGCAGGCTTTGAAGTTTAAGCATGTAACCACTCTGCTTTATTTTCTTAAATCTTTCCCAAGAGCGTAATGCAGTCTTTGAAATCTATCTGCTTTATTTTCTTAACTCTTTTGGTCGGATCTTTCTCTAGGCTCCTAAGCTGATTTATTGACACAAGATATTTTTAAGTAAATTTCAGAGATTTCTTACATCGCAACACAAACAAAACAAAAAAATGTTTATAGGCCTCTGATTCAAAAGCTCTTTCTTTTTGCAGGGGTAGCAGTTGTTGAGTGGTTGATTTGCTCAAGAATGTAATAATTTGAAAAAAGTTTTTGTTCACTGCAAGTTTACAGGAAACTATTAATCCTTTAATCAAGGCAGATAGGGTTTGAAATGCGTTGAAATAATATACAAAAAATTTCTCCCCCAGAATTTTCAATAATATCTGGTTAACACAGTTTCATATGTAACAGTATCAGCAGATTTGGCAAAATGTTAATTTTTCACTGGAAAAAAATGTTCCAAAATCTTTCTCAGTTCTAGGGAATTCGGTTTATTCAATTTTCCTTACTTAACACTTTCCCTGGAGTAATTCCCAGGTGTTCGGGGAGGGTAATTTACACAGGATGTTAAAATGTGGGAAAACATTTTTCTTTGCATCAGAACCACTCTCAGCAATTATCATAGTTCAAAATCAACAACAGAATCTTAGAATTCCACATGTAAAGAGCCTTTTGTTCAGGTGGCTGAGCACTTAAAATGTTCTCCGTCTTATAAAGAGCCTTTTGTTCAGGTGGCTGAGCGCTTAAAACTTTCTCCGTCTTATCCAAACAGCAATTATTGTTAGGCGGTCTCACCCTTTATTATCACAAGAAAAGCTTTTAGCCCAATATTTGCTATACAAACAGTTTGAAAAGCTTTCAAATCTAAAAAGACATTCCTTTCAATCTTAACAAAACATGTTTCCCAGGGGGATATATTATGACAAGCATTACTTCCAACAGAAATAATAGGACACACCTGCGCTTTGATAACAAAGCTTTATTTCCAGCTCTCAAAGGAAACTACATTTAAGCTTCTGTCACTAATTAACAATAATGGAAAAGTTAAGAGGTTTACTTGATAAGTAGCAAGAGAGGAAGTAATGCACTACAGATACTTGCAGCTAAATGGATGGGTGGTTGCTGTGACAATTTCATCTATTATGTTATTTTTTACAGTACATAGAAACATGGAAACAGAGAATAAGGCAGTTCTACCAGCTCAGGTTCTATGAAAATGTCTGCAAAAATTATTCCCATCATTGGGGTTTTAAGTAATACCTTTGTACCAAAACAGCGAACATTAGTATGAAAACGGATATTTCTCCCCATTCATTTTTGGCTAGTGTACATGGATGGAGAATATATTTTACCAAAACATGTGGGTCTGTGTAGAGCGTGGCAGAGACAAGGTGCACTCGCATACATGCTAGAGCAGTGAGTGTAGTGATGCGTGCATGGAAGCAACGTCGCACATGAGAGCTCATGTGTAAGAGTGACTGACAGCACGTGAGTGCAGCATGCATGTCTACTAATGGCGGATACTCCAATTAGGTGGATAGCGTATGGTAGTGTAAATCAGCCCTCTAGTGTGCAAAACCACAACTAACGCAAGAGCTACAATATGTCACCATAAAAGGCCATTACGAGTCAATACATTAGCAAAGTTAATCAGAAGTGGTACACAGTAAATTTTTACACGATCAATGATAACAACAAATTAACATTAAAGATTTTAGGAACAGCACAAAATTGGGCAAAAATTTTAACACTATTTTAAAAAAGTTGTAGAAACCAAACTGGGACACAGTCGTTACAGCGCTGATCTACTCCTGGGTCAGACTCAGACTTAGATTTAGTATTATGTATTTTTAATCAAAATTAAAATGCAATCTTTGAAGTAATGTCCTAATAGTAAAGGCTTGTCCTCATATAACATGTCCTCAAATAAATGCAATAATCAGAAGTGGTTATTGTTTCCCTTTTCTTTGCAGGAAAGCTTGTGTAAATTTAGAAGAATGTCGTACATTACTATTAACATTGTCTGTGTTTGCTGTTCTTTATTTTACCTTTCCTAGGAGCGCAATTGAAGCTTTGAAATTCAGGTGTGTAAATACTCTGCTATGTTTTCTTAAATCTTTCCCAGGTGTGGAATGCAGTCTTTGAATTTTGTGCTTTATTTTCTTAACTCTTTCGATGGCGTCATTCCCAGGTGTTCAGGTGTGGTTAATTTACACAAGATGTTAAAATGTGGGAAAATATTTTTCTTTGCTTCAGAGCCACTTTAACCCTGCTCTAAATCAATAAGGAAACTTGAACAAAACAGAATGTAAAGAGTCTTTTGTTAACGTTTCTGAGCACTTAAAGCTTTCTCCATTTTATCCAAACTACAATTATTATTAAGCAGTCTCACCCTTTGTTATCATAAGAAAAGCTTTTACCCCAATGTTTGCTATACAAACACTTTGAAAAGCTTTCAAATCTAAAAAGACATTCCTTTCAATCTTAACAAAACATCTTACTGCGTATTTCCCGGGGGGATATATTATGACAAGCATTACTTCCAACAAAAATAATAGAACACACCCGTGCTTTGATAACAAAGCTTTATTTCAAGCTCTCAAACGAAACCGCTTTTGATCTTCTGTCACTTATTGAAAATAATAGAAAAAGAGAGGTTTACTTGAAAAGGAGCAAGGGAGAAAGTTATGCACTACAGAATCTTGTAGCGAAATAGATAGGTAGCTGCTGTGACAAGTTCGTCTATTATCTTATTTTTTACAGTACATAGAAATGTCGAAACAGAGAATAAGGCAGTTCTACCAGCTCAGATTTCTATAAAAACGTCTGCAAAAATGATTACCATCATTGGTGTTTTCAGTAAAACCTTTGTAAAAAAGGTATCAACAAATTCTCATGCCTTTTCGTACTGAGAAAATAAATATGTGCAAAATAAGGAAAAATACAAGCCAACATCAGTTATATTTGCCAGTGTATCAAGAAAATACAAATTTATTTAAGAATCAGGTTTTTTTATTTTTTTCCCAGGAATTTAATAAAACATTTGTCAGACATTTCCGTTGTGCAGCCTTTGTTATTATTTCTCCGCTTTCATTTTTGGTTAGTGTACATACACTGAAACGTGAAAATATTTTGCCTAAACATGCAGGTCTCTGCAGAGCATGGTAGAGACATGGTGTACTCTCATACTCTCAAGGAAGCATTGATGCACATGAGCGGTCATGAGAGTGATTGACAGTGCTGCAGTGCAGCGTGTCTGGTAATGGCGGACATTCGAACTGGCCGAATAGCTTTGATTAATGGTCCGTCAGCCATCTAGTGTGCAAAATCACAACTAATGCAACAGGAGCAATATGTTACCATAAAAAATTCATGGCAAGACAACAAGTTATCCAAATGAATCAGAACTAGTTTCAGTAAATTTTTAGATGATTAATGACAAATTATTACTTCAAAGAATTTTGTGCACAGCAAAAATTGACCAAAAATGTTAACACTACATTAGGAAAATTGTATAATATAAACTGGTACATAGTCGGTACAGCATGACTCTAACCTGCGGGTTAAACTGAGCAAGTGACATAACACATAAGTGTCAAAAAATCTTAGTGTACAGTTTGGTGTAATACGTTGTCTCGTATAAATTTGTTTGTGTGTTCACCCAAGAATAGCCAATTTTCTCCTGAAAAGTCATAGGTCATACGTCACCTATTTTGAATGGTGCATTCGGGAACGAGTTAAAGTTCACGACTTCCTTTCTAATAAAATCCATGTCTGAAGTTACATTTCCGTTAGAACATGTTTTGTTCCTGACGCGCGGGCTAAACAACTTTGTTAGCAATAGCTTCTTTGAATATCATGTCGTTTCTGTGACCCTGAATTTCAAAACAATACTTCACAGGGAAATGTGACACGTGATAATCAAACAAATGCTGCCAAACAATGACTAAACAAACAAAATGATATCTATGTAGTGGCAAATGAGTTTAGATTTGCATGAAAGAAGTAGTTTAAAGTAAAGACAGTTAATGGTAAAAACATTTATTCAATACTGATATTGTAATTGAATTTTAATGACAACAGGCTTGGTGCCTGGGGATTAATATTAGAAGGACAATCTCTGTCTTCAGGAAGGAAATCACTTAGAGTATGACCATTTCATATGGATCCTCGTCTGGCTATGTGATTGAACATTTAAAATTGCCTGTGTCTTGTTCATACAGTTATTATTAATATGCAGCCTCGACTATTTTAAAAAGCTTTGAAGTAAAAAAAACTCCAGCTCAGTTATTGTGCTTATGAATCATTTTAATCTTATCAAAATGTAGCATTACCCAAGCAGTTATTTTATTACAAACCTTACTTCAAAGATTGCGTATTAAATAGATTTTAAATGAATAATACTATAACTAAAAAGAATGATTTTCTCATCTAATTGACATACTCTTTAATTACTGTTCTTAGTTAATTATTATTTTTTCGTTTAATTCTGCATTTACAACTTTCTTTTTCTTGTTCGATTTTTGTACTTTATTTCAGGTTTTTCACACAAAATCGAAGATGCACTGCCGATTTTGCTAATATTAGTTTGGGCGCATCCTCAGTAAGGTTTTGTTTCATTTACTCTTAATTCAGTTTGACCCATGGTTTAAGTTTAACCCATGGAATAGCGCTGGCACTGTGCTGACTGTACATCAGTTTGCAATCTGCGTTTTTTATTGTACAATTTTGCGTTGTACACAAAAGTCTTTAAAGCAGTAACTTATTGAATCATTAATCATATAAAAAAATACTGTGCATCAATTCTGATGCACTTGGGTAACTTGTTGTCTTGTAATAGAATTTCTACAGTAACTATAACACATCGTGGGTCTAAGGACTAATTTGTTTAGTTGTTCTCTAAATCTTTGTATAAAATTTGAGGGATGCGTTGGGGTTCGAACATTTTTATCATGCTTATTTAGTCAGAACGCCAAACATATTAAACAAGAAAGTGATTAATCATACAGCAAATGTAGATAGTATTATTGCAAAAATCAATACGACAAAGTATTAAATCGTTGCAATCATAGTATCGATAAACATAAAAATAAACACTATTATCATTAAGAAAATCACTTCCACTGGAGATGTTTACATTCACTGGGTTAAACGAATCAACTTTTAACGCCATATTATGTCACTAATCTATAAGTCGGCTCATACCTTTGTGCTTTTGTGCTGACGTTAGCTCACCTCTGAACTTCCAGATCAGCAGCTATTAACAATCGTCAGCCTCCCAAACCTGTCCACAACAGTGGAAAGTGGATTCACAATTTTGATCCAAATGATCACCACTGTGTTCTACTAGTTTAACTTCACTAGTTCTGTGATATCTAACTTTAACGTTTTCAAAGAACAATAGGTAAACACGTAAACTTATGCAGAGGGAGCAACTTGTTTACGTTTTTACATTATACAAAAACTGCATGATTGTTGTTAGAGTCAAAATGTTAAAAAGATGAGGAAAAGTGTTCGAAAGTTGAATCTCAGGGGAGAAAATCAAAGCCTAACAGCCCGTCGTTTAAAAATAAGTAAAATTTTTTATTCCTTCTGTGATCATGCTGTTTACTGAATGGCAGTCACTTTAGGCATTTGTGATTTATGTCATTAAAAAGTTTTTGATGAAATCACTTTAATGGGATACAGTAAATGATGTGAACTTAATGTTGTTCTCTAGATTAGCATCCCTTTAAACTAAAAACTGCTTTTTTGAGATATTCTTCTTTTGGCTTATAAAAATTGTGCATACGTAGACACTATTAACAGACTTAAAAATATTATCATTATAGTTAGTCCGGCGTCCTCAAAAGTTTTTGAACCTCTGCTGCTTGATATTGGTTGCCCAGCAACTAATGGACAAAGCAAAGTACGTAACAGCAGTCTACGTCATCACTTGCTCCTCATACACATTGTATCAAATCTGCAAAAAAAGCTCAGTAACTGTGGCGAATTTAATGTTAAAGAATTTTCGTGTGGTCGATTTACACCAAATTTAATAATATAGGAAATATGTTCAATTCTCTGACAGTTCGCATTTTCAGAGGATTATTTTCCAGGCGTCTTTTCCCAGGTGTTCGAGTGTGGTTATCCAAGAACCTAAATAATGGAAAATTACTGGATACTAGCCGCCAGTGATTTAAATCATTAACAGGTTTTATAATTACAAACTTAAATTCTAGAAGACCACATAAGAGGCTTTGCGTTCATTTTGACTAATGTTTATTCACGCGATTGAGCGTGCTTTTAAACTTTCTCCTCTTATCCAAACCGCAATTATTATAACACAGTCTCGGGATTTATTATCATAACAGAAAAACGAGTTTTTACCATAGTCTTTGCAATGCAAGCATTTTGAAAAGCTTTTAAACTAATAACCCAAACTGAAATTTGAAATGAGATTATTATCCTTTCAATCTTATTAAAATATCGCATTGCATGTTTCCCAGAGAGCCATATTATTCCAAGCCTTGCTTCCAACAGAAACAATAAAACACACCACTGCTTCCCAGGGTGTTGTATTATTCCATGCATAACCTCCAACTGAAACAATAGAACCTTCCAGTGCTGTGATAGTAATACTTCACTGCTCTCAGATGGAGGTAATTTTTAACTTCTGCCTCTTAATAAGATAATGGAATAAGTTGTAAAGTGACGTGAGGAGTCGCTATCAATAAAAGTTGCGCATTATGAAAATTTGCAATCAAAAGGATGAGCAACTGCAGAAAAAAGCTCGTCTATCATGTTTCCTGGATGTTTCCCTGGTTTATGGCTATGACAACTCTTCTAGTTCAGGTAATGTTCTTGCAAAATCATGTTCTGCATGAAAGTAGAATTTTCATTTACCTGAAATTTTGTCCGAACTCTTGTCACTAATTTTGTTTTATGTACTCCATGTAAATTAATATAATGCATGAAGAATTTTGAGGTTTTGTTAGAGAAATAATTCATATACTTGGTTTTTCTTTTAATATATTTTTACTGTGCTTGCACGTGTTATGTACTATCACTTGTTTGCTAATGTTGATGTTATTTTGATTTGTTATGATTTCGTTTGTTTAAAATTTGCTTTGTTAAATTTTGTTTGTTAGATAATCTTAAGTATGAAACTGTTTTCGGTTTTTTTATTTGGCGTTTTTCTTTACAATTAAGCCAATGCTTTGTTACAGATGTAAAAACTCTAAGGCCTGAAGATTAGTGTGACAATTATTATATTATTTGAAGGTCTGCAAACACAATATAATTATCTAAATATAATCAGACAGCACGGCGAATATATTTTATTAAAATTTCATGCAAAAAAAACTAATTTCAGAATAATAATCTTTTAAATTTTTCAATGAATAAATTAATTATTTCAGTTCTCCTTTTAGGAAATTGCCCAAACTAACAATGTGGTAGAATTGTATGTAATAGTGAATATAGCAGAAAATGCATTAAACTGAAATTTTTTGCGTAAGTAGCTGACATCTTTGCCTAAATAATTTCTTCTACAAAATTATTGATTGTTTTTATTTAAAACGAATTTTTCAAAGTCAATCTTCTGTCTATTTACACATTTTGTAAAACTCTTTGCAATTTATATTTTAATTAATGTATAACTTAATTCTTAACGTTTTTGCATATTTTATTATATTGTATTTATATTGGTTGCATTTTGTATACAATTTTAATTTAGTTTTAAGTTTATGACACCATTTTTATCAGTTTTTCTAAACTGGTTACATACAATTTTTAATGTAAATATGATTTTAATTTTATGTTTACGCTGTATGTAACATTTTAGCAATAAAAGATACTAATAATAATAGAAATAATAAAAAATGTCAGTCAACTAAAGCAACAAGGTTTTTCTTCTACAATTTTTCATTTTTAAATGTCAAAAACGTGGAACAAAGACAAGTTAAGACAATAATTTCCTGTCAGACTGACACACCACTTACTGACTGCATTATATCATTATTTGTGTCCTCCATTCGAATAACCTGCTCATTTTTTGTAATACATATTATTTGTGCTTGTAATCTAAGAAGTCATGTAGCACCTCCATTTTAATTCTTTAAAAAAATGCAGCTGCCCTTTCAATTCACAAAATCTGGTCTAATTTTTACTCAAAAGTTTCTCAAATCGTAATTGAAATCCACACTCTAAGAAAGTACATGAAATTTATGTAATGACGAATAAAATCAAATAATTTACAACTATGCACAAAAAATAAAAAAAATTTGATTTAATTAATATGGCCATGGATATATGAATTCTGAATTAGTGTGTATGTTGTCGTACCGGTGTGATGGTATTTCATATCTGGTTAATATTAGTGATTTTAAATTTGTTTTAAATGCTGACAGGGACTTTATTTGTGTAACCTGTAATGGTAAAGAATTCCAAACTAGAATTGCTTGTTTGATTACAGAGTTCATTCCGTAGTGGGTATTTGTCCTAATTTGTTTTAGATTGCTTGTTCTGGAATTAGCGATAGGATTCATTGCTTTAAATTTCTCGTTGGGCAACTGCTATTTTACTGCTTTTAGCTGAAATTAAAATAGTTCGGAAATTGACAAAAAGCCGAGTAATTTGAAATGGTAATTGACATTTATCGGCGTAACAAAACTCACTGATCACAATTAGTATCAGCATTGGTTTTTATCCCAGGCCTATTCCCGAGATAATGCTGCAGTTCATTCAACTTGGGTTTTTGCTGCTCAGCTGAATCTGACTGCATCACGTGTTCTGATTGAGCCATTGTTTAAGCAAGACAGGATAATTTTTTATATATGACTTCATTTTCAAGTACGGTAAAAAGTACACATTTTAACATGATTAATACAGCAAAAGCGTTTTTGGTAAATAAAGAAATAAATTAAAATCTTAATTGGTTTTAAAGCATACGTTCTGCATGTGGCTGCTGTTATGTACTTAAGATGTGCTTCAAATAAACATTTTTACAGATTATATTACTGGAATGGCGTCTCCATCACTCCAGAGTCTTAACAATTTCACTCAGTATTTCTGGCCGGGCTGGTAGCTTTGGTATTACGATATCGCATTTTGCATTTAGCAAACTAGATGCAGTTTTTTTTTATAATTTTATCTAAAAATTAATAATGCCAAGGAATTGCAGTGAAAATTTTAGTTAATGAGTAACGTTAAGGCATTGTTATGATTGTTAAACTTTTGGTGAATTGAATTTCTCAAATACGATTTGTAAACGTGATTCGTGGGCAAGAAGTGGAAAAGATCAATATTTTTCTACTAATTGCACCCAATAAATTCAGAACATCTTTCAAAGACCCTTTAAATTTTATACGTCTATATTGATTTTCAAACAGAGACAAATAGTTTAACTTCTTTGTGTTAAACTCAGAAAAATGTTTTCACATGTTTCAGAAATCTTAAGTAAACTAGTTGCGCCCTGTATAAATACTGGAACGAAAATTTTACTCATTTATAGGGCATCCGGTTCATTTAATTTTTCTTACTTAACTCTTCCCTGGGATCATTCCCAGGTGTTCAGGTGAGGGTAAATTACACAAGATGTTAAAATGTGGGAAAATATTTTTCTTTGCTTCTGAGCCACTTTAACCCTGCTTAAAATCAATAACAGAACTTGAACAAAACAGAATGTAAAAAGTCCTTTGTTAACATTGCTGCGCACTTAAAGCTTTCTCCATTTTATCCAAAAAGCAATTATTATTAAGTGAATCTTTTTGTTTAGCTAAGCTGATAATCTAGAACTCCCAGTGAAAGAGTTAAGAAGAGATGGAAAGCAAACACAGACAAGAATTTCTATAGAATGTAGAAGCTTTTTGTTTGTTTAAGCTGCCAACCTGGAACTCCCAGAGGAAGAGTTAACAAAAGATGGAAAGCAAATACATTGCTTAGGTTTAAGTGAGCCGTAAAATAATCACCAGTGATTTGGTGTAAGATTTTTGTTTTCTATGCGAACTATTAAAAATAATAGCGACGCTAAACTTTCTCATGAGAGGGGCATTTTAACTAAATTGTGCTGCATGATAGTAACACATTTACAACTTATTGACATTATGTAATCTCTTTTGCCAATGATTTAGTATTTTTAATTCTACAAATTCGCAGGGTTTCACAAAAACATCAATATTCTCGGTTTTGTTTTGTCGTCAAACATGTCTCAATGAGGACTATTTCATCAAAACCGCTAATTTATTATTCATGATTTATTATATAGTACTGAACAATATCCAAAATTTAACATGTTGGTTGAGTAAAATTCAATAAATTTTTGAGTTAATGCAAATTTCCAGATCATGGTTCATGAAACTGCAGCTTTCTGTAAATATATAAAGTTGCTCAGACTAAAAACTTTCAAAGAAATTTTTAAAATCGTTTTTTTCGGTGCACTCAAGAGTGCAATAACATTTTAAAATTAACGTAAAGAAATCAACACATGAGAAAACTCATGAAGAAGCGCCAGGAATAGTAACGGAAAATAATTTCTTGATAATATAGCACGATTTTCGAAAGTTTCTTAAAACATTGAAATAACCACAAAGGTGTAGGCTAAGAAAAGATATTCTACTTTTTTTGGGTAAAACTAACATCTGCATGCGATGAATTTTCCTCAAACCCAATTCATGACTGACAAGTAAGGAGGTGTGAACAAACGTTATCGAAAATGTTGAACCCAAAAACCTTGTATGCACTTTATTATGAAAACTACTGCTTTTGTTTATTTGAAATTATATTGTCATTAGAGGTGTTGTTAATTAATTGTCTGTTAGCCTTGCTTTAGTTTATTCACGAGGTATATTATTGTAATATGTAGTATAATATTATCATGACTTTGGATTGCCTTGACCATGACAAAAGTGCAGTGACACACTGCAGTCTAAGGCCCTAATACATTCTTCAAAAATGCAGGCAACATTCCAACAATTTCACTTTAAAATGTTATTTATTGTTTGCTTCTGGTATCATTGTCATTTTCAAAGTGATTTTGTAGCTGTTATCATTATCGCTATTATTAATGTTATTAATTTCTCGACATTCATATTTGGCTAGTGTATATGGACGGTGTAAATGTTTTGCCCAAACAGGCAGTCTGTGTAGAGCGTGGCAGAGACATGGTGCACTCTCACATGCTAGAGCAGTGAATGTAGCGATGCGTGCATGAAAGCAACGATGCACATGATAGCTCATGGGTAAGATTGATTGACAGCATGCGTGTCTAGCAATGGCAGATGATCCAATTGGCTGAACAGCTTTGGGTAATATCAGTGAGCCATCTATTGTACAAAACCACAACTAACACATCTCCTACAATATGTTGCCTTAGAAAAAAATAATAATAAACAAACAGTAGTCGCTAAATGATAGTAGGTAGATTTAGTATTAAGTGTTTAAAATCAAAATTAATATGCAGTCTTGACATAAGATTTGTAATCATATAACTGCTCCAATTAATCTGAATAGTATCGGGCAAAGTCAGGCTGCCATCTACTGTACAAAACTGCAACTAATGTAACAGCTACAATATAACGTAATCGCTGCTTAGTGAGAGCAGTTTTTCCTGAACCCACGCGAAGTGCAGAAAATGCACACTGTCTTGAAGGAGTCAACCGAGTGAAACTGGGTTCTAGTTTATCAAATTAAAAGTATTGAGGGGACAAACCAAGTCGTACAAATAATGCTGACACTGGCTGATGTCTGACTAAAAAATGAGGGTCGAAAAAATCAATGCATTTATTGCCAAATTGAATAGTATGAGTTTGTTGTGATGATCACTAGCATGCACTAGAATTGAATGTGAAAATGCAGAATGTTCTAAAGTATAGTAGACAATCTTCTTACCTTGTGTATTGCACAGTGAATATTTACTGTAACATAGAAGCAATCGTAGATATACGAAATGCGCGTATTAGTTTCTAGATTGTTCTAGAATGAGGCAGAGCTGGCACTCATTATTGTTCTCAGATTCTGAGACTCTTAGATACACACACTTTCTCGCTTTCATGTTTCCAGATTATCACATTGACTTTGTACATATGTACATATTTTGAATTCCTTCACATTTTGTGTTGTGGAATTGTCACACAATAAACCTGTTTAATTGGACAACGTGTTTTCTTGTTTTCTCTACGAGCTGTCCGAGAGAAAAAAACACAACAGAGTTGTGCCGAGATTGAGTGGCCTTAGACTGGATTCACAGGTTGAAATAGCCATTTCTTTATGAATTGCAGTCGCTATGCATTCAAGGCAAAGTCAAATCAATAAAGCAAAAAATTAGAACTTTCAAAGAAAATATGGCATTTTTTTCAGTATCCAATTCTGTAAATCTTGACTATATTGTTTGCAAAATCTTAAGTTTTAAATCACGTCAGAAACATTTTCAACTATTATAAATTATTCATATTTATCAAACTTATTTGTTAGTTTTACCTGGTTGCTGGCAGCACCTGGCTTTTTATATAGGTGTAAAACCATTTTTTACATCGGCCACGTCACGAGGCTCAAGAAGATTGTGTTCAGTTATGCTGTTAGACGGCAAATAATGACAACCTCCAGCTGTGATGATGGCTATGCCAGTTTGCCAGCACACCTAAGCTGATATGTTTAAACTAATGGCTTAACATCTTGCAATTTGGTTTAAAAAGTCACGTGACACTTCAGCTATTAATTTTTGCCACAGCTTTCCTTTCAGTTCTCTACTGCAGCCACTTTTGTACATGAACGTTTCATGCTGCTTTTTTCTCAAAATTTTCGTTTTTCGTTTCCACACGATTCCCAAAATCGACATTTTCCTGAAGATATTCTGCTCTTTTAACTGGACTGGCTAAAATAATCGCAAACTTTTGGCAAAAACAAAGACAATCGTACTGCAGCATGTTTGACAAGATATATATGTATTCTGACTCTTTAAACTTTTTGGTGGTGTTTGATTAGTATCAAAATTAATTTTTGTAATTTGTTACATGCCTTTTATAAAGTCCTCGATCTAGCATCGTCTCGTTAATGGTTTACATTAATGCGCACGCACAGCTGGAGGAACAGTAGCAAAAAACCTCGAGAATAGCCTTTTAGCTCCATTTTTTGCGAAATTGATATCTCTTATTTCTAGAGAACGGAAATGGCCTTTAAACGGTGCTGGTAACGGATTGATAGCCTTTCCAACGGTGGGTGTCATAAGCAAAATCCTGGGAATACCATGTGACCATTTAGCAGGCGTTTTCTCACACCCAGCTTTGGAAATGAGATCAATAGCTCTTTGGGAAGAAGAGGAAAGGGTCTATATATCAACTGAAAAAGCCACCGTTCTGAGGTCATTCCATGGCACTCTGCCTATAGTTCTGCTTCAATAGAAGCTGCTATTGGCTGTTATAATGAAGCATTACAATAGTAGTCTATTATGATTAAAAGAAGCAGTTTGCAAACACGTTGAATATTTAGAATCCCATTATATTGATCATTGGTGATTGGCTCTAATAGCATTTGCCATATCAAACAGTTTCAACCTTCGACAAAATGGTTTCGAAATACTGCTGTTTTGGCCGTTTTTGTATTGTAGGTGTCACCATCGTAATCATTACGACCAAAAAACTGTCTCACAGTACGTACTGGTGCGTTGCCTTCTAGCGCAATGTGGCGGAATCAGTCTGTTTGTGGTCATTAGGTTCGTGAAGCAGGTTACATATAATCGAACACTATCTTGTGAAACTAAAACTTACTCATACTCTGTGTGTTTGGTATGGCACAAAGTCTTATCTGGAATGTTTTCACGCACGGTGCTTGCAGAAACGCGCGTACTATGCTGTGCGACGTCACCATGATAGTGACGCCACCCCTGTGTACACGCGCTTAGATATGCCCCACTAACATTTCTTTCTAATACCCATGACATGATAATAATGATTATAATGTTGTAAGTAAATGATTCGTTTAACCCAGTGAATATAAAGATTTCCAGTAGAAGTGATTTTCTTAAGTTTCTTAATGATAATAGCGTTTATTTTTATGTTTACTATGATTGCAACGATTTTTAAATACTTTGTCGAATTGATTTTTGCAATAATACTGTCTACATTTGTTGTATAATTAATCACTTTATTGTTTGATATATTTGGCGTTCTGACTAAATAAACATGATAACAATATACGAACCCCAATGCATCATTCTGTTTTTATACAAAGATTTAGAGAACAACTAAACAAATTAGTCCTTAGACCCACGATGTGTTATAGTTACTGTAGAAATTTTATTACAAGACAACAAGTTACCCAAGTGAATCAGAATTGATACACAGTAAATTTTTATACCATTAATGATTCAATAAGTTGTTACTTTTAAGACTTTTGTGCACAACGCAAAATTGTACAATAAAAAACGCAGATTGCAAACTGATACACAGTCAGCACAGTGCCAGCCTAACCCACTCCTCCATCCGAATATTCTGCTCTTTTTCTTGTAATAAATATTATTTGCTTGTGATCTAAGAAGTCATGTAGCACCTCCATTTTAATTCTATAAAAAAATCAGGATGCAGCTGCCCTTTTAATTCGTTAATTCTTGTCTAATTTACACACAAAAGTTTCTGAAATTTTGTTTATTTTCGCAATTGAAACCCACTCTCTAAGAAAGTACATAAAATGTATGTTGTGTGTAAAGCATTTGCATTGGCACTGAAATTTCTTTAAAACTTTCTCTAAACAAGCAATTAGCAAATTATCACATTCCTTCTCTCCCGGTGTGATTTGTTATGACAAGCATTAACATCCAGCAAAAATAATAGAGCACACCTATTTATTCCCAGTGCACTCAGACAGAACTACTTTTGATCTTCTGTCAGTTATTGAAAATAATGGAACAAGTTGAAAGGCGAACCGTATCTAGCGATAAGAGCTACGCACTACAGGACCTTGCAACTAAATGGTTAGGTGGCTGCTCCTAAAAACGCTCTTCTCTCATATTACCTGGTTTCTCAAGGATAGAGAGAATTCAGTATAACACCTATACCAACTAATGTTTTTGAAAATGCAGTATGGATAATGGATGTTATGAAATTGCCTGCAAAAGTAATTCCAGTAATTGGAGTTTTTAGAACACTACTAACAGTGAACATCTGGACTAATATTAAGTTTTTGAAATACTGAAAGTTGAAATACTA
The DNA here is from genome assembly GCA_030141605.1 of Tubiluchus corallicola. Taxonomy (NCBI): domain Eukaryota; kingdom Metazoa; phylum Priapulida; class Priapulimorpha; order Priapulimorphida; family Tubiluchidae; genus Tubiluchus; species Tubiluchus corallicola. The sequence continues at coordinate 77,210 of JAQGDQ010000806.1, forward strand.
AACCTGCACTTTATTGACTAGGTATATTATTGTAGTCTGTAGTATAATGTTATAATGACTTTGGATTGCCTTGACCACGAAAAAATGCAGTGGAATACATGGGTCTAAGGCCCTATTACATTGTTAAAATAGGCAGGCTAAATTTCAACATTTTCACTTTAAAATGTTATTTATTGCTTGCTTCTGGTATCATTGTCATTTTCATAGTGATTTTGCAGTCTGTGTAGAGCGTGACAGAGACGAGGTGCACTCTCACACATGCTGGAGTAGTGAGTGTAGCGATGCGTGCATGGACGAAACGTCGCACATGAGAGCTCATGGGTAAGATTGATTGGCAGCATGCATGTCTAGCAATGGCGGATGCTCCAAATGGCTGAAAAGCTTTGGGTAATATCAGTGAGCCATCTATTGTACAAAACCAAAAAAATAATAATTAACGAACAATGTTCACTAACAATTATATAAATCATAGTTGGTAGATTTAGTAATACGCATTTAAAATCAAAATTACTATGCAATCTTGAAGTAAGATTTGTTATAACATAACTGCTCCAATTAGCTGAATAGTACCAGGCAATGTCAGACAGCCATCTACTGTACAAAATTGCAACTAATGCAACAGCTACAATATAACATGATCGCTGCTTAGTGAGAGCAGTTTTTCCTGCACTTTCTTTGTTTATTTGTTACTATGAATAACCACCATGTAACAAAGAAATGCTTGAACATATGTAGGAAACTTGTGTCACAAATTTGAGTACGTGGATTATATCTACTACATAGTAACAGTTAGCCTGACCTTGTTTTTGTTTTACAATAATAACAACAACAGTAACAGCAGCAGCAACAACAGCAGTAGCAAAGACAACGTCAATAACATCCACAATAGCAGCAGCTGTGCAAAACAAAAATGGTGCAGATAAAAATGGCATGGAAAAAATGGCACATAATGTTACATGGATGCAATTGATTTCTATAATAAAACTAGAATGCACTCATAGGAAACAGATCTCCGCCAGAGCTGGACAATTCTAAACTTATTAGTCTGCTTCGTTTGGCTAAAAAAATTAACACAAAGATAAACAAGCAAACACACAAAAATGTATTTGCATTAGTATAAAACATGCTAGTAAAATATTTGGTTGTTAAAAAGATTTATAAACAGTAATGTGCTGATGTTCCATACAGTGTTTATTTATCTTTTACAATTTCATTTTGGGAATGTAAAATAACTGACAAATATGCAAGCAAAGATTATAATCTGCATTACATACAGCTTTACGAGCAAGAATTTCTTGAAATGGACCTCGTATTAACTCGTAGTTGTCTGTTTAGGAGGAGATAACAAAAAAGGGGTGTGTGGTACACACTAGGGGTGAGCATTCTCTACCAGAAAGCGAATTCAAATCCAGCCAAATTTGTGACTTTCGCATTCGAGTTGAACAGTCGATTAACAATCTTTAGTGTTTCAAATTCGAACCGAACTCGAATTGTGAGTGAAAGATTTTCGAACAAGTTTTCGAACCACCTGTAAAAATTAATCATACAAAGATCATGCATATCACTAGTTTTTGGTCTGCAATAAAAAAAACTTTGTTTAAAATTGTGCACGGAAATCACAAAAAAATTATGCTAATTGCATGATATTTCAATCGTTTTAATGATAAAGAACATATGTGATTGAAGTGTTGAATTAGTCGAATTTATTGTTTTAGGTACGAATCAACTTCGAACTAAAAAAGACTCGTTTGAACTCGTACGTTCGATGGTCACCCATAGTACACACACCCTTACAGACTTTGGCAAAGTGTTTCTCGAATTTTCTAACACACAAGTCAAGTTTTCTGAAAAAATAAATAACAAAAAATTCCAATTTTGACATCCTCTACCAAACTTTCCTCAAAAAGATTTACATAATAGACAAAAAAACAAACAAAACAAACAAAATGTGCTGAAGCACGACTTCCAAGGCAGAGTTCTTATCGCCCACTATAACACTAACCCAAACCACATACTGAGTTTACTGAGATTTTTGCCCGTGTTATTTTTTACCTACTTTTCCAATTTGAGTTATTTTTCCTATACCATTTTTCATGTGCCATTTTACCTAACCAGTTTTCCATGCCACTTTTTGTGAGCCATTTTCCTGTTGCATATTTGTAGCCACTTCGTGATAACATTTCTTGTATTTTCAAAGATTTTCAACAGTTTACAACATTCAGGAAACTATTAGTCCATCCTTAAATCCATTGCAGTGAATGTGAAATAACCTTAAAAGAATTTGCAAATTTGTTTTAATAATATTTATTGATAGCTTGATAGCTTAATAAACGTTAATGCAATAGTAGCATTTGGCAATCTATCGTGACAGCATGAAAGCTTTAATGAAAAACTAAGGAAGCATTTTTGGGACAGACAGCGTTTTTGTTAATTTGATGGCTCAGCTCATGTTATCTATATATTATAAAAAATTTATAATGAGGTAATTATATTCCTTTACTTCAAAATACCTAAATTTATGTTTACTGACAGGTTGTTGGCTGTCAATATCACTTTTTTCTCATATCAGATCTTGTTATTTGATTTCACACAATTTACACAAGATATACTCAAATGTCTAAAATCTTTTCCTAGCAAATGCCTTTCAAATTATTTCAATTTTTGATAACAGGTTTGGTGAATAGTGCCAAACATTTTTTTCAACAACATTTTGTGAAAGTTTGAGTGTTGTACCTGTAGTTTCACATTGACTAATTTCCCTTCACACAAAAAGTTGAATTTTAACAAGAAAAACTAAAATGTCCTAAAGTCTTTCCACAAAACATTCACTATTTCAGTTTGTTCTATGGCATCTTATATTTTTGAGTGTTATATGTTAACTCTTTCCCTCAATTTACACAAGAATTTAAAACATAGGAAAGTATTTTTCTTTGCTCTCAACAATTTATACATGCACAGGAACCCGGATCTTAGAATTCCGCATTTAAAAGGCCTTTTGTTCGCGGTACTGAAAACTTAAAACTTTTTCTGTCTTATCCAAACAGCAATTATTTTTACGCTGTCTCGCTCTTTAAATTTGTAAGAAGGAAAACCAGTTTCTACGCCTGTGTTTGCGTTAAACATTCTTTCGAAAGCTTTCAGGTCTGAAAAGGCTTTATATTCCTTTCAATCTTAACAAAACATCTTAGTGCGTATCTCCCAGGGTGATATGTTATTTCAAGAAGCAGAAATAATAGAACACACCCCTGCTTTGCTAAGACACAGACAAAGGAAATTCTGCACACAGGCAAACATGCATTTCACTTTTTGAAAATAACGGAATAGCTTGAGAAAGCCGTGACGTAAAGAATAGAAGCAGCAATAACAGTTACGCACTACCAAAACTTGCAAATAAATGGATGGGTGTGTGCAGAAAATGTTAGTGCTGTTTCCACGATGTTAGGTGGTTTTTATCCGGATAGGGAGAATATGATAAAACACCTCTTGTAGTTAATGATCTTGCACAACCACTTAAAGGGGAATATCATGAAAATCAAGTTAAACATTTTTTATAGTTGCCTAACCAGTGAAAAACTTGGCGAAATTTTTTTAGCCAAGTAACAGTTTTGTATCTCATATCTCGCGAGAAACGCCAATGAACTGCACGTACCCCTCTCCCGAGTGAAAAAATTGAACTAGCACAGCTCTGCTGTTGATATTTTACTACCATCAATAGGTACAGTTCCATTATAGTATATTGTTGTAGGTGTGTTAAATTTGCATGAAGAACGATGTTCGCATTTGTATTCGCAATATAATCTCGAGTTATTCAAGCTCAACTTAATTTGGTGTTATTCCCCCTTTAAAGAATAACAAGCTTTTCACCTAAGAAAATGATTCCCCAAATGTTACGTGTAATGTTATTCCCTAATATGGAGAAATACTATGTTTTTGAAATTTTTGACATTCTCGGGTGTCAAGGCATGCGGCAAAGTTGTGTATATCAAAACTAATTTTCCTTCTTTACAGAAGAAGGGACCGGGTATTGCGTTAGTCTTTTCTTTTCCAATTTGATATCAGATCCGTTTCAAGGATGAAATGCGTTTTCATCTAGTGGGTTGAGATGATGGGAAGTATGATTTGGTATAAATGATAGTATGATGTTGTTTTCTCGCATGACCCTGATAAAGTCGAGGTTGAGTGAGTGTGTCATGTGTCCATCCAGTAACAGCAAGTTTTTTCACCTAATGCACCTTAACCTTTATCTTACCGCGTATACTTCTAGCTGTCCGTTTTTATTCATTTTTACATGGATGTGTTCTATTAACATACCTATTGTATATAACAAGTTTCAGGCAAATCCCTTCACGGGTTACGGAGATATGGAATGTTCCATTTATGGAACATTGGGAAGATCAGCACGTATTACTTACAAAAGGACACACTGAAGATTGACGCATGTTGCATTGCATTTTCGATGTTTATTTACAGCAATACCATGACAACACAATGTATGTATACAGCACATGATATTTCTTCATGTGCACGACTGAACATGCACATCACACTGCATGTGCATATACACCTCGCCCTAGCGACGGTGGTACACTATAAAGCAGTCCTGCCTGTGGAGCCGCACTCCACACTTGTTGCACATTCGTTTCGTGTTTGTTTTACATACTTTACATCGTCCCTGAGTCGTTGTCACAGCCTGGTGATTTCGACCATCAAACCTCGCGTCGACTGGAAGGCTCATAGGCCCGTGACCTACGCCTCGAACAGCAAATGGTTCAGTGTCCGCTTTTAGTAGGCACAGAGCCACATTCCGCCGAAAGTCCAAATGAGTCATCACTGTCTCACGATGAAGGACACAGGAAAGCCGCCACGCTACAACAATGGCTACGTTCACTGCATTTAGGAAGAATGGCCAGTACCACTTTTTTCCTCTGATCATTGGCCTGTACGATCCTAGAAGGCGATCAAATAGGTCCACTCCACCCATACCCTGATTGTATACATTGACAAGGTGAGGCTGGGCAACGTCCTTCTCTCCCCCTTTGTTCTCCTTTTCACCTGGTGAATCGGAAGATGGTTTTGATAGTTGCTAGCTACCGCTACAACTGAATTGTCGTTCCACATTGTTACGTAGACATTGCCATCTGACCTGTAATCAAATGTGCCCCTATCCTTATTGACAAGTTCTTTCTTGGAAATCATAGATTTCGAAGCACCACGTGTTCTGTTTTCTCGGACAGTTCCTGTTGCTTTCAAGTTTGCCGCAGACAAATCACTCAACAGATCATATGAAGTAAAAAATTATCAAAGAACAGTTCGTGGCGGCGAACGTCCGAGTTTTCCGACATAACCTTCACCATATTCTGTACAACTCGATTTCCTAACGGGATGTCACGGTCTGCACCCTCTTCCTTCCCTTGGTACAGTCGCATTGCATGTGTGTAGCCGTCAGCACCGCAGAAACACCATATTTTGTACCCAAATCTGATGGGCTTTCCTTTTATGTACATCTTGCCCCGGTGTCGCCCAAAATAAGGCACCATGCTTTCGTCTACGCTCAAAAGATTGTGGAACACACCAAACCGAACAATGTTGGCATTGAGAACGTCATTACTTTTGCGAACTTATTTCCACGAGCAAGCTTCTGATTATCGGCGAAGTGAATGTACCTTTTTATTTCCTGAAACCTGTTTCTGCTCATTGCGTTGGAAATGACTGGAACTCCCAAATCAGGTTGTGTTGACCAGTAGTGGTGTTCTTCAGGAAGACTGTGGTAACCTGACACAACTAGACATCTGATGAACCGTCGTACTTCTGATTTTGTGATTGTAAAGTTGGGCTTGTTTTTATCCCGACATGCGTAGTGTCTGCTCAACAACATCATTCATCAAGTTGTCGGCAAAGATTTCTCTCCACAACTCGTATGGAGTCTCGCCTTCCAATGCATTCAGTTCATCAGACAACGTGATATCAGCAGTGGGTAATATCTTGTCGAAGTCAGTTTTCTTTCTCCAATTTGGAAGTTGTCTTCGTTCTCCACGACGGGCGGATTTACTTGGTGGTTCTTCATTCTCGACTACATCGTCATCCGCTTCCTCCTCCACTTCCATCTCTCCCGCCGGCTCGAAGTCAACATCTTCTTGGCTGTCCTCCAAATCACTGTCTTGATCAGCTTCGTCTCCTGCGGCGGGAGGAAGCAGGACCACGTTGACTGGGTGTTCACTCTGTTCCAGTGTGTCGCGTGCCTCCGCTAGAGTACGAACACGTGAGGACTTTCTCCCGTAGAAGAACGTGGTATCCATAACCTTGAAAACTTTGGTCGAGCTCTATTTAGGTCAACTTACAACACACTATGCTAATAACGTAACACACGCTAAATTAGATAAATTACAATTTACATTGACTACAATAGCTAGAACAATAGCAAAAATACGTGTTTTGTAACGCTGGTATCCACAAAATGTTGTGTTTCACTCAACTTGTTAGGAAAGTATCAAGAACAATGGCAGTGAGCGCTACCCTACTTGGCAATAAACTGCACACTGTCTACTGCACACTGTAAGCATGACTGTGGGGAGCCACGCTCCACTGTACACTGCAACCTAAAACGTGCTGATCCTACCAATGTTCCATAAATGGAACATCAAAATATTACAGTATTTTTTTAGTACTTAGCAACCGAATGTACGATCTGTTATATTGCCAATCAATACCTTGGAGTGTGAGCTTTTAGGCAGTGCAGCCAATTTCCACTGAAGTTCACTCTGCACTTTTTCAGGCCAATTTGAAATTGCGCGGTCAAATTTCGTATTTTTAGGCCTTAGTTGGGCAACCATGAAAAATTTGAATCTCAATATAAAAAGTTCAGTTTCCCAACAAAGTAAGAGACATGTCAGGACATCACGATAGAGGTAGAATTGCCTCGATAAATTAAGCATGTAAGCTGCGATGGCGCCATAAAAAGTATGTTCCATTTATGGAACATTGGTAAGATAAAGGTTAAGGGTCTTTGTACAGACACCAGTTGGGTTATTATAAAGTTTAATTAACTTTTTGATCTTATGTCATTCAGATGTGAACCTACATCGGTGTCGAAGGTTATTTCATTATTCATTGATCGTGTCACGTAAACTGTCATTATTTCTCATAGATGGAATCCATGAACAATTTAGACTACAAGGCGCACATGAAACAAAACAACAAATACTAACACTAACATTAACATAATTAGCCTACCTAATTAAATGTTAGCATTTTGATGCCACCTGTAAGAAAGCAAACTTTGCACTTGCAGATGCTTGTCTCCCAGGGTGTCTATATCATTATACTTATTATTATTTATTATTATTATATTATGCTTTGCCAAGTGATTGAATATAGAGACTTAAATACACGAAAATAAACGTTATTGTAAGTATGTTACTTCATCTAGTCCATTTTACAAAACCTCTGCTGTAAAATAGACTTGAAATTGAAGCTCCGCCTCTCGCACAGAGAGTGAGCACGGTACCACTGAGCTGTTTAACTTGACTATTTTGACAGGTGATTATATTTAACAATGTTTATTTGATTCAAAGTGGTAATCTTTGAATGAGGTTCTACAAGGACATCAAACTATAAAGTGATTATCTGAATTTGGTTGTTTTTTTTAATTGTAATCAAGTTTCAGTTAATTTTAGGTTAGTGTCTAACTGTTTTAATTGCCTTCTACTTTTCTGATACATTTGATTAAGTTTGAAATCACGTGCTTGATAAATCGCTTTTAAAGCATAATTTCTGCATGTAGCTGTTTTTATGTAATTAAGATATGGTTATATTACCAGATTGCCATCTCCATCACAGCAGAGTCTTAACAATTTCGCCCAATATTTCTGGTTGGTGATGTAGTAACTTTACAAAAATTACGATATCACATTTTGCATTTAGCAGACTAGATTTACTGATGCCCTGTCTTGTTTTTTATCATGTTATCACAAGATCGATAAAGCCCAGGAATCACAGTGAAAATTTGAGTAAATGAGCCAAGCTAAAGCATTTTTATGAAGGTTAAACTTTGGGTGAATTGAATTTCTCAAATACGATTTGTAAACATGATTCGTGATCAAGAAGTGGAAAATATTAATATTTTTCAACTAATTGCAACCAACAAATTCAGTACATCTCTCAAAGACCCTTTAAATTCTATATTTGTTTTTAAACAGAGTCGAATAGTTTTACTTCTTTGTGTTAAACTCAGAAAAAATGTTTTCACATGTTTCAGAATTCTTAAGTAAACTAGTTGCACGCTGTTTAAATACTGGAAAGAATGGGTTAAAAGACAGAAAAAATTATCAATAGATGGGAGAAGCTTTTTTGTTTAATTAAGCTGCCTACCTGGAACTCCCAGGGAAAGAGTAAAGAAGAGATGGAAAGCAAATACAGACAAGCATTTCAATAGAATGCAGAAGCTCTTTTGTTTGGTTAAGCTGCCTACCTGGAACTCCCAGAGGAAGAGTTAACAAAAGATGGAAAGCATATACTTTGCTGCAGTTAAGAAACGCATATAATAATCACCAATGATTTGGAGCAGGACTACGTTTCACATGCAAAATATTGAAAATTAGAGATACTTTAAACATTCCCATGGGAAGGGGATTTTAACTAAATTGTGCTACACGGTATTAACACATCTGCAACTTACTGACAGTTTGTAATTCTCCTTTGCCAGAGATTTATTGAACAAATTCAATTGGTTTCACAAAAAATCTAAATTCTCAGGATTGTTTCGTGGTCAAAGATGTCTCAACGAGGGCTATTTTATCAAAAACGCTAATTTATTACTTATGGTTTATTATAATAGTCCTGTTGGACTATAGTCAATATTTAACACCTTCTGTGAGTAAAATTTGCTAAACTTTTGAGTTTATAGTTTATACAAAACTGGAGATCATAGTTCATAAAACTGCAGATTTCTGTAAATATATAATGTTGTTCAGTGTAGAAACCTTGAAAGAAATTTTTAAATTTAATCTTTGTAATTGATATTAAACTTGAATAAATCGTTTTGCTGTTCTCTCAGGAGTGCACTCGCATTTTAGAATTCCTGTGAAAAATCAACACATGAGAACAACACATGAAGGGGAGCCTGGAATACAGAACGAAAAATAATTTCCTGACATATAGGACAATTTTCGAGCGTTTATAAAAAAAATAACCGCAAAGGTTTATGCTAAGAAAAGATATGCTAATTTTTATGGGCAAATTTAACATCTGTATTTTTATTTAATGCTCACGCTATAGTTGTGCCAGTAAAAGGGCTCGCCTATGTTACAGAGAAACTGATAATGTCACTATGAAAATGTCTGCAAAAAAGGCCCCGGGACAGGTTTATGAATAAAAAAAACTTTAACAGACCTAGCTAAATAAAACCCTGGTCCTTAATCTTGTCGATCCACCCCCCAAAAAAAACTCCTGGTCCATGGGCCACTGACCCCCACGCCCCTCTCTCATCAGACCTAGATCTTAGTAATACCTTAGTAGCAAAACAGTAAACATTGGCATGAAAAATGCTCCTGAAATAGCTAAAGTGATGGAGACATACCATTAAAACAATGTAAATAAACAATGCCAACAGACAGTTTGCCAAATGGTGCTTACATTCTCAGTCCTGATATGTACTTGGAAAGATTCTGAAGTATTGGCAAACAGAAAAACGAAAGCTACACTCAACTCGGTCGCAGGCTTAATAATAGCCTACGAGATTATCACAAAGCTCTCGGTGTTTCTACCTGTGAGGGGGTTTGTCAAATTGATGCAATTGAACAGATACTTTCCTTGATACCGAATGACTTGGTTGCATGACTACGGAGGAAAACTTTTCTGAAATTAGAAGAACTTACGGAAAATAAAAATAAAACATGTAAATTGTATGTATTATAAACAATGTCACAATGTAATATCCAAAGGGTAATGTTGGATCATGATTTCATCATGAATTCAATATTCATACACTCGCACACACGCACACACACACACACACACACACACACATATATATAGTTCACTATATTTAACACAAGGATCGATAATGCGTATGTGTTCAAGGACGAATCGGAGTTTTTCAAGCCGCTAGCCATTAACACTTTCCCTGGCGTCATTCCCAGGTGTTCGGGGGAGTGTAATTTACACAAGATGTTAAAATGTGGGAAAATATTTTCTTTGCTTCAGAACCACTCTCAGCAATTATCCCAGCTCAAAATCAACAACAGAACTTGAATCTTAGAATTCCACTTGTAAAGAGCCTTTTGTTCAGGTGGCTGAGCACTTAAAACTTTCTCCGTCATATAAAGAACCCTTTGTTCAGGTGGCTGAGCATTTAAAACTTTCTCTGTCATATAAAGAGCCCTTTGTTCAGGTGGCTGAGCACTTAAGACTTTCTCCATCTTATCCAAACAGCAATTATTGTTAGGCGGTTTCACCCTTTATTATCACAAGAAAAGCTTTTAGCCCAATATTTGCTATACAAACAGTTTGAAAAGCTTCTTTCAATCTTAACAAAACATGTTTCCCAGGGCGATATATTATGACAAGCATTACATCCAACAAAAATAACAGAACACACCTGCGCTTTGATAACAAAACTTTATTTCCAGCTCTCAAACAAAACTGCTTTTGATCTTCTGTCGCTAAATGACAATAATGGAAAAGCTGAGAGGTTTACTTGATAAGTAGCAAGGGAGGAATTAATGCACTACAGATACTTTCAGCTAAATGGATGGGTGGCTGCTGTGACAATTTCATATATTATGTTAGTTTTTACAGTACTTAGAAAAATGGAAACAGAGAATAAGGCAGTTCTACCAGCTCAGGTTTCTATGAAAATGTCTGCAAAATTTATTCACACCATTGGGGTTTTCAGTAATACCTTTATACCAAAACAGCGAACATTAGCATGAAAACGGACATTTCTCCGCATTCATTTTTGGCTAGTGTACATGGATGGAGAATATAATTTACCAAAACATGTGGGTCTGCGTAGAGTGTGGTAAAGACATGGTGCACTCGCATACATGCTAGAGCAGTGAGTGTAGCGATGCGTGTATGGAAGCAACGTCGCACATGATAGCTCATGGGTAAGAGTGATTGACAGCATGCATGACCAGCAATGGCAGATGCTCCAATTGGCTGAATAGCTTTGTGTAATATCAGTGAGCCATCTATTGTACAAAATCGCAACTAATACATCACCTACAATATGGTACCATAGAAAAACCAATAATTAACAAACAGTGTTCACTAACAATTATATGATATTAGGTAGATTTAGTATTACGCATTTAAAATCAAAATTAATATGCAGTCTTGAAGTAAGATTTGTAATAATATAACAGCTCCAATTGGCCGAATAGTATCGGGCAATGTCAGACAGCCATCTGCTGTACAAAATTGCAACTATTGTAACAGCTACAATATATCGTGATCGCTGCTTAGTGAGAGCAGTTTCTCCTGAACCCACGCAAGGTGCAGAAAGTGCACACTGTTTTGAAGGAGTCAACCAGGTGAAACTAGGTACTAATTTATCAAATGAAAAGTATTGATGAGACAAATCAAGTAGCACAAGTCATGCTGACACTGGCTGGTCTCTGACTGAAAAATGAGGATCGAAAAAATTTATCAATTTATTTATTTATTGCCAATTTTTCTTGTTTTCTCTACGAGCTGTCCGAGAGAAAGAAACACAACAGAGTTGCGCCGAGGTTGAGTGGCCTTTAACTGGATCACAGGTTGAATATTACAAATAGCAATTTCTTTATGAATTGCAGTCGCTATGCATTCAAGGCAAAGTCAAATCAATAGAGCAAAAAATTAGAACTTTCAAAGAAAAATATGGCGTTTTTTTTTCTGTGTCCAATTCTGTAAATCTTGAATATAAGGTTTGCAAAATCTTAAGTTTTAAATCACGTCAGAAACGTTTTCAACTATCCCTTATATTAATATTCATGGTATATATATATATATATATATTTATTTATATGTATATAAGATTCGAGGCTACAGCCCGGACGAGGGCACCATTTGCGGCGATCTATACATCAAACGAAAGGTCTCGATCTAGTGTCGTGCCATTGATGGTTTATTTTTCGAATGGGGCCCACCGGGAGGAACGGGGGTGAAAAACCTCCAAAAATGGCCCTTTTTCGGCCATTCTTTGCAAAAGTTATACGGCTGAGATGTTGAGAACGGGAACGGGCCGAGGGTGGTGCTAGGTATGGATAGATAGCCCGTTCAGCGGTGGGTGTAGTAGGCATATTTAGAATTCCCGAGAGGGCCACGGCGTCCCGTAACGGGCGTTTTCCCGGACCCAACTCGCGATTTTTTCGAAATTTTGACCAAACAGCATGCGGGAAAAACGTTCTAGCGTCGCCTGGTGGGACTCTCGGAAGGAGATATATACCTCTTTACAAAGAGGAAGGACAGGGCTACACGATAATGTGGGGTATATTTTAGGGCAGGTCCACCGAGAGGAGTATCAACGAGTTAGTTAGGAGTTCTATTTTCGGCAATTTTCACTTAGAAAACTGCTGACGCAAAGGCATTGTTGTGACGTCATCCATTGTATTCTGTCTATAATCTTATAACTTTAATTCAGTAAAAAGCTACAGGCTTTGCGTTAGTTAAACAAACAGTAGGCACGATGTTACGGGCTTTGTGTTATAAATGTGGACTAGGTAGGATGTTCGCGTATTATTGATTACACGTGTATTTATACGCAAAATCTTTTGCGGGACCTTTGCTATTTATTATATTATAGCACATAGTTCAACTTTGTGAAAAATGTTTGGAATGGTTTTGTTGTAATGCTGTGCTGTTGGTGCTTGTGCTATAGGTGTTGTCATCGTTGCCACCATCATCATCATCATCATCAACATCATGATCACCACGTGAGGTGGTGGATTTGATGTGGTGTGGTGGGGTGATAGGGTGTGTGGGGTGTGGTGTGGGTAGTGTGGTATGGAGTGGGTGGCATGGTGTGTGGGTGGGTGGGTGTTGTGGTGCGGTGTGGTGTTATGGTGTGGTGCAGTGCAGTGTGATGTGGTGGAGTATTATGGTGTGGGTGGTGTGGTGTGGTGTGTGGGTGGTGCGGTGTGGTGTGGTGCAGTGGTATGGTGTGGTGCAGTGTGGTGTGATGTGGTGGAGTCGTATGGTGTGGTTGGTGTGGTGTGGTATGTGGGTCGTGCGGTGTGCTGCAGTGGTATGTTGTGGTGCAGTGGGGTGTGATGTGGTGGAGTGGTATGGTGTGGGTGGTGTGGTGTGTAGGTGGGTGGGTGGTGTGGTGCAGTGTGGTGTTATGGTGTGGTGCTGTGCGGTGTGATGTGGTGGAGTATTATGGTGTGGGTGGTGTGTTGTGGTGTGTGGGTGGTGCAGTGCAGTGGTATGGTGTGGTGCAGTGTGGTGTGATGTGGTGGAGTGGTATGGTGTGGGTGGTGTGGTGTGTAGGTGGTATGGTGTGGTGCGGTGTGGTGGAGCGGTATGGTGTGGTGTGGTGTGTAGGTGGGTGGGTGGTGTGGTGCAGTGTGGTGTTATGGTGTGGTGCCGTGCGGTGTGATGCGGTGGAGTGGTATGGGGTGGTGCAGTGTGGTGTGATGAGGTGGAGTGGTGTGGTGTGTGTTTTGTGTTGATTTGTGCACAAAATTCTTTTTGTGGGGTTTGGCTAGTTATAAATTATTACTATTGATCAAACTTATTTGTTAGTTTTACCTGGTAGCTGGCAGCACCTGGCTTTTTAAACAGATGTGAAACCAGTTTTTTACATAGGCCACGTCACGTGGCTCAAGAAGATAGGTGGCGTCAGTATTGTAAACAAAAATACCAAATGGCAATGTTGGATCATGGAGTTCAACACACATATATATGTATATATATATATATATATATATATATATATATATAAACATTGTTCGCTTAATTTAACACACAGATCTATAATTTGTATGTGGCACTTCAATGACGATTCTGTTGGATGGCACAGCAATGTTACAGTGTTACAGTGTCTGCTGATGTCAAAACCTGCAATTTATTCATCAGATATGGGCTATAATCTTCAATACAGCATGGCTTTGTACTGCCCGATTCGGAAAATACATCCACAGGTGCGAACCAATGGGTGGAGACCTTTCATTTGACGTCTAAATCGTCGAGAATGGTGCCGTCGCTGGAGCTGTAGGTTGGACAACTAAAACATATGGCTTTTTCTTTTCCAATTTTTCATTTTTTAAATCTCAAACACTAAAACAGCATGAAAGAGTGTAGCGAGGTATTAGCACAATAATTTTCTGGTAGACTGACGCCACCACTTGCTGAATAATTGTTAAACTGAGGTTTGATGCCATGTGTGCAGGCATCAGTTTTAGAATTATTGGGTTGGTTTGACAATTTTAGTTTGACACTTTACTAAGTGAGCGAGCAAACTAATTTAAATGATCACTTTCCATCAAACTTATTTGCTTTCTATTTATTTGTAAAACCAGATTTTTTACTGGCCTACGTCAGGTGACTCAAGAACCAAGATGTGACCTGTTTCTGCTCTTTGAGGACAAATAATGATAAACTCCAGCTATGATGATGATAACTGTGCCAGTTTTCCTGCGCACCTGTACTGCCAGGTTTAACCCTTATCTGACAATTGGTTAATTAAATTACACTAAAGACCAAGTTGATTAATAAGTTACCTCATAAAAATAACTGGGTGGAATGACCAACTGGCAAGTGAGGTTTAAAACGTCAAGTTCTTGTAGCTATATGAGGCAGGAAAGACACAACAAGTGTTCCACCACATAACTATAGTGTTTGTGCTGTATTGTTTTTGCGTGGTTTGTCAAGTCTTGTGATATAATAGACTAATGATGTTCACTGCGTAATTCTCAGGCATTCTCTTCATCTTCACTTGCTCAATCTTGTAAACTTTCATCAATTTTAACTTTAACCACGTGTACAGCTCAAGTTCCTGCCACACAGAATGTCCTCAAACTTTAATACGAAATTTATTTAGCAAATCGCTTCAAAAATGTTTTTACAGAGCTGCTGGCTGCAGTTAGTTTTGTTGTTTGGACCACTTCTTAGTTGGTAAGGTAAACATATGGTGCTGCCAGAAAGAAAAACACTGCTATGTTATCTCAAAAATTTTGACTATATAAAAGACCAGCCAGGTAATTCATTACACTACATCAGTACCTGGCATTCAGGCTTTGTAAAAAAAGCACGAACAATAGTTTTCTACAAAACCAAGGTATTGTTGCATAACATATTGAAAGATATTTAATCACGACTAGTTTAATGATGTGTTTGTTGTATGTGTCAGTATGTGAGCAAATGTGAGCAAACACAGCTAAGGTAATTTTTTACCCAACCTGTGTTGGCTACACTATTAGATTACTATAGGAGCTTTTAGTTATAAATTCTAAGTTTGATTTTTTTCATTAAAGGCTGCATATATGGACTGGCTTTTTAATATAGAACTATTTGCAGATTTCTTTAGAACGTCTTTTATTTCTGGAAAGTGAATCTGCATCTGAACTGGTAACGCCCTTAAGTATAAACTCGCTAGGCGGATCCATGATGTCGTGTGTAGCAAGTAGAATCATCACTGCTGCTCTTGGATTTTTAATTAAATGTACACATCTTTAAAAATAAATGCATTTATTGTATTCATTTTGCATCAGTTAGCCATACTAGCATGCTTGACAAAGTTGCGGGTGAAAAAAAACACCTACTTACTACTCCCCTGGCGCCACCCCCAGCAGTAACAAGTTGCAATTTGCTTTGAAAAGTCATGTGACATTTTAGCATTTAATATTAGGAAATTCTGATGAAGCTTCCCTTTTCAGTTCTCCACTACAGCCAATTTCTCACCCGCACTGTTTTTTTACCAAGTCTTTCTTTTTGAGTTCCACATAATTCCAAAAACTTTTTCTGTTGTTACTCTGCTTTTTTAACTGGGCCTATTGGCTAAAATAATCAGAAGCTTTTGGCAAAATCTACAAGTATTAAATTTGTGAGCGCATAAAACGAAGTGAAATAACTGGTGTTAAATGTTTTAATTAGCGATGTCAGTATCTACGCGTGACATTATTCATGTCATGTGCATCATACTTATGAAGTATTTCATTTGCCTTGCAATCTTGCTAATGAATAACGGAATGTGTTGATGTGTGCTCTAGTGTTTTTCAGAACTTTGTGCATTATTGTAAGATTTTGAAGTGAAATTTAACTTCGGATATCGATTTTAAGTGTAAAATTCATGATGTTTTCTCGAAATGTGAAAACCCCAGTTCCTGCTTTTCTCCGTGAGTAGAAAATTTTAGTCCATTTTGTGAATGTGTG